>KK117343.1:424634-493781 GCA_000611955.2 Stegodyphus mimosarum
AAAATCAAATATAAATAAATATTATAAAAATATAAAATCTATAAAAATCAAATGGAAATAAATATTATAAAAATATACACAAAATAAATGTAAAAATCAAATGCAAATTAAAACTTGACGAAGGAAAAATATGGCGGCAGCCGTATGTTATTTAATTATTATCATTTATCTAGCTGAACAATAAGCAGGTTTCATACTGATAAAAGATGTAACAAGATGTAGCGTTAATTATCTCGTTTTCCTTGAATGTTTTTTAAAGAAGGCAGAATTGCTAGCATACTATGCTAATGATTACTTTAAAAATAAAACATAAATAAAAACTAGGAAGAAAACAATTAATCTGTGTTTTGCATTACAGAAAGGGTTTTTTTTAGAAATGTATTTTGCATACTTTGTTGAGCATTGTATATTATCTGTATTGTTTTGTATATTATCTGTCGTTTATCTATTTAACTGATCATATTAAAGAATGCCTTAATGGATGAGTTTTAAGCAGAATTGTCAGTCTTCAAGTTAGGTATAGAAAAAAAACTATCGTTCATACATTCAAGCCTTATTCAACTCTCAACGTTCAGAGATTCCAAACTCGTGGCTTGTAGACATCTGATTAAATTTATTACTATTAAGTTTTTTTTCTTGTTGTCAGGACTCCTGTTCCTTGTAGCTGCCTCTGGAAATATAACTGGAGTTCCGAGTAGGAACAGGGAGCTTACTCAAAACTATGGAGTATAAGATACAACAAAGATAAGAAGGGTTAAATTTACCTTTTATTTCTCACAGCGTACAGCCGTTTCAGCACTTATGGTTTAAAACGTAGAAAATAAGAAATAAACTACTAAATTAAATAAGAACTAATCTTAGATGCTCGACAGAGAGTAGTAACGCGAAGATTGGTCTTTTAACACTAACAAAAAACTACAATCGTCTTCAAATATCAGCTGGCCTTAAAGGCAGACATAAACTGACTGGAAAGCACACGGGTGGTAAGGCAGTGAGAAGTCTCTCTTTCTTTCAAATCCAAATCCAAATCCTGTTCCTATTGACTAGTATTTGGCCTTAAAAAGGCCTTTACTAGTATATAGTTGTCGTAACCTGAAAAGGTTTACCTGGTAGAGTTCGTCATCCGAAAGGATTTTCACACTCCTTGTGTGAAATATAAAGGCATGTAGTAGATAAGCAATGGCGTTTTAAAAGTTTTTGCTTGTAAGTACAAAACATTAAATGCACAACACACTAAATGAAGAATTTGAAAATAGTAAAAATCTTGATTAAATAGTTGAGTAGTTGAAAAAATATGTACATATATACTGATTACCAATCACAGTCGTGAAAAATATTGCGCGGTCTTTTATGTCGTTGAATTAAGGTGTTATCGTAGTTATTAAGGTCTTTTATGATATCATCAGGGTGGTTATTGCAGTGTTGATAGAAATTATGACTATGGATGAGAATATCGCTGTCAAGCGGCTTAATTTTTAGATCTCTATGGATGGTTGAATTTGTGACATACCATGGTGCATTACAGAGCATTCTGAGCATTTTATTTTGGGTTTGTTGAAGTAGTCTTCTATTGCTTCTTGATGTAGCTGCCCAGGCCGGTGCAGCGTACAGTAAAATAGGTTTGATGGCTTGTAAGTAAGTGATCCTTTTGGTGTTCAGGTTTAGTTTTGATTTCCTGCCGAGAAGGGCATAAATAGCCATGAAAGCTTGCATTGCTTTAGCTCTGGTTTTTACTATGTGCTGGCGAAAGGTAAGGCGGCAGTCGATATGAACTCCTAAATATTTGATGCAGTTTTCACGTGGGATATTGTTGTTGTCGATTTTGATATCTGCAATGTTTCTTCTAAGTTGATGTTTACGGAAATAGATAAGAGCTGATTTGGTGGTATTTATTTTAATCTTCCAGGCTCGGAACCATTGTGCAATGATATTGATATGAGATTGAAGTTTTTGATTTGCTTTGTCAGGATTTATGGATCTACTAAGCAGAGCTGTATCATCCGCATAGCAGGCAGTGAGGATATTGGGATTCCTGGGAATGTCGTTAATAAAAAGGTTGAATAAAATTGGCGAGATGCAGGAACCTTGTGCTACGCCGGCAGTTGTAGTTTTGATAGAGGAAAGATGATTCTTAATTCTTACTTGAAAGGATCGCTTGCGTAAGAAGTTTGCTATGAGTAAGGTGAGATTAGGCGGGAAGTTGTAGTTAATTAATTTGATAAGAAGACCTTCGATCCAGACCTTATCAAAGGCCTTTTCAATGTCCAGAAAAATGCCTGCTGTGGTTTCATTTTTATTGAATCCTTCACTTATATACTCTACTATGCGGGTGATTTGGTGGGTAGTTGAATATCCAGGGCGGAAGCCAAATTGGGTTGAATTTAAAATCTTGTTTTCTTGAATAAATTGATTGATTCTGTTGACTATTATTCTTTCATAAACTTTTCCTATGGAGGGGAGTAAGGAGATGGGCCTGTGGTTAGAAGTAATGGTGGGATCTTTGCCTGGTTTTTTAAGGACTATTATGATGGCATGTTTCCAAGAGGGTGGAAAATAATTACTTCTTAGACATGCGTTGATGATATTGGTGATAAGGACTATTGCTTTCATGGGTAGATTTTTAAGTGCATTATTTGAGACTTCATCATGTCCGGTAGCTTTCTTGATATTGAGTTTGTTAATGATGTTTTTAACTTCTTGGGGGGTTGTAGGTGGATTTTTGCTCGTTTTGTTCTGTTCTAGGTAATTATTAACGTAGTTAATTAAGTGCTCGTCATTACTGCTGGGGTATGCTTGATTGGAGAATTGGTTTTCATAGGTGGAGGCGAACTCTTCTGCTATTTCTTCTATATTGGTGAGGGTATGATTTCCATTACGAATAGGGCCAATATTGTTTCCATTATTTTTAATTGCTTTTGCAATCTTCCACACTGAGTGATCAGTGTGGGAGAGATTTGAGATGAAGTTGTTCCAGGCTGAATCTGCATGATTTTTAAGTAGTTTTTGGAGTTCTTTATGACATCTATTGTATTTACGCTTGTCCCTGGGATCCTGTGAGTGCTGGTAGTTTCTCCTCAGCCTGTTCTTTTCAGTCATCTTTTTCCTGATGGAGGCGGGAAGGGTTATGTTCTCTTTACGTTGAATAATTTTAGAGTTGTTGATGGCTATTTTAATTTGGTTGTTAAAGTTGTTGATAGCTATATCGATATTTTCTGTGCTATTGAGGGGTGGAGCTGCTGTGCTGAGGTTGTTGCTGATGTGGTAGTTGAACTGATTCCAGTTGATAGAAGTTTTTAGGGGAGGTAGTCCATGTTTGAGGCCATACATCGTGAAATGGAGGGGTAAGTGGTCGGAAGAGAGTTGATTTGCAGTATAAACATAGGGTTTTTGATTAATTCTATTGGTGATGATGATATCCAGAACTTCAGGGTGTCCTCTTAAGTTGATAGGGATATAGGTGGGATCACTGGGGGCGAAAATTTCGAAGTTTCTATTGAGCATGTGATTATAGAGGATGATGCCACTGTCATTTGATGTAAAGCTATTCCAGCTGAGATGCTTGCTGTTTAGGTCCCCTGCAATGATTGTAGGGAAGCCTAAGTTGAAAATATTGTCGATATCATTGGTGTTCAGTTGATTATTGGGGGGTTTGTAGACGGAGATGATTAGATAGTCTAAGTTATTACTTCTGAGGAGACATCCGCAGGCTTCGATGCTTTGCAGTTGAGGTAGATTGTAGGGGAGACAGTTGAGATACTTTTTAGTGGCTATTAGTGTGCCGCCGCCACGATTGTGTAAGCGGTCACTTCGAAAGATGTCATAATTAGGGATTTTAAAAGTATCAGTGGCTCTGAGGTGGGTTTCGTTTAAAAGAAGAATATCAATATTGTTTTGCTGGATGTAATCCCTGAGTTCTGGGAGCTGCCTTTTCACGCCATTGCAATTAAAAGCCATAAATTTGGCGTAATTGATGTGCTTTATTCCTAGCGTGCTATTGCTTACAGTTGTACTATACATGATGAAGTTCGAATGCCCTTAGCGCCTCCATGGCGATGACTAGTCTATTGTGTGAGTCAGGAGATTGTTTAAATTTTAGATACATGGCGTGGAGGTTGAGGATGAAGTTTTGAAAATCATTTAAGGAGTCTATTGAAGTATTTTTCTTGATATTAATGCTTTCTGTGCTGTTATTCGTAATATTAGGTTTTCTTCCGTTAGCTGCAATGTTGGCATAGGATTGGCTGTTAGTTTGAGGCAAGCTGAATTCTGATTGGTTGCTGATAGGAGTGGTGGTTTTGCTGTGCATAGCGCTGGGAATGATAGTTTCTGTTTTCTTATTTTTGATAGAGGGTTTATTGTTGGGGTGTTCTGGACAGGATTTGTCGCAGGACGCGTGGGAGCCATTACATAATACGCAGTGAGGAAGATGGTTAGTGCCTTTCTTGGGGCATTCATAGGATTCGTGCTCTTCTGCACATCTAAGACATCGGGGCTTATTATGGCATGCTTTCTGCGTATGGCCATAACGTTGGCAGTGAAAGCATTGGGTAGGGCCTGGTCTACCTCTGTATGCTACTATCCTGACACGCATGTCCATAAGATACTTTACATCAAACATTCTTTTACCCTCTGGTGAGTTTTTGGTTTCTATATAGTACATTTCTAAATCGGTAGGGATGCCATCTCTCATCCTGGTCATTTGATTTATTTTTACTATAGGAATTTTATATTCTTGCAGGGCTTCTTTAATTTCATCTATTGTGTAGTCGGTTCCTAGTCCTTTAAGGACTCCTTTGATTGTTTTGTCGTTTTGCAATAAAAAGGTATGGTATGGGATTGCACTATCGTTAAGATATTTTTGAATTTTCTTGTAGTCTTCTATTTCTGCTACTCGGATGATAAGATTACCGTTTTCTAGTTTTGATTCAATCTTTCCTATTTTTAGCTGTTCTTTAAAGACTTTCCTGGTGTCTTTCCAGTTTATTTTTTGTGTTATCACAAAGGGTGGGATTTTATTTGCAGTGCGGGTGGGTTTAGTAAATGGGATGCTATTGTCATTATCAGTTTGGTTATTTTGCTCATTGTCATCCTTGTCTTTTCTTTCTTTTTCTTTGCTGTCTCTTTCTTTTGTCTCTTTCTTTGCTGAAAGCCATACTTTAAATACTTATACAGTTTGCAACCTCATTTGCATAAACAATTCTACTCGCGCCGGAAATGGAAAATAAGAGAGGATAGCAAAGTTTTAAAATAAAATAAACGTTAATAAAACTTAAAATCCTTACATATTTTCCGCCAGAATTTAATAGTTCGAAAACTAAGTCTAAATGACTTAGGAACTTTGAATTCTAAACTCTAAAACGAGATCAATCCTTACAATATTTCTAACCTAGAACGATTTCTAACCTATAAATTATTTGTGTATATATAGATAGATTATTTGTGTAGATTTATAGGTTAGATATAGATATCTAACCTATAAATTATTTGTGTAATGTTTACAGACGAGATGCCCTAGAGACAAAGATTCTTCCTCTGTACTTGATTCTAAAATACAAATTTTTCTTCTCATTTATCTGGCTCCTTCCAGAGATTTGGAAGGAAAACTAGTTTAGTACTTAATACAGTATATTAGATGGCAAATAACACGAACACGTTCCTTTTAGAAGTGCGCTAATCTCATTTATCTATTTCATCCATACTTTCATTTAATCATACCCCGTGCTCTCTGACATGTGTTGTACAAAGAGAAAATTAAACACGAGCGTGTATATGTACAAGTGTTCAACACTACCGCCTACAATCAAGGTTTTAGTTTAAACTAACAAAGTTTTATGTTAATTTCTTTTTCCTGTGAGCTTTTATTTAAACTTCCCGTTAGAATGAGCGCGCGTTTTAACTTTATGCTAATTTGAGGTGGAGCCAAGTTTTGTATTTAAAAGGTTAGCGAGGAACGTCTCAGTGTGAGAGAGCTTTTAGTCTCAGATCACTGCGGCTCTGTTCGACGTCCACCTGACTAGCTAGTATTTAAATTCTAAGCCTTAGCGCTGTTACTCTAATACTTATTGAAGTAATCTAAGTGCGTTAGTAAAAGCTAAATCTTGCTACGCACCCTTGATAGTTTAGCATAGAGGCCAACCTCGCGTTTATAGCTCTGAGAGCAACGACTACTTAATTTTCTACTTAGCTTTATTTTAAAGTATTTGATTGTTCAGTTTAGACCCAAGTTGCGGTCATTATTTTCTGTTGTCCCTTCCGATTGGGGAAGTGGCTGTAAATAATAGTTTAATAAAAGGGTAATTGTAAACCCTTCTTGCGTGCAGTTATTCTACCATTTAACCACAGTTATTCTACCACAGAACATAGCTGCATTCAGCTCCCTGCTCAAGATCAGGACTTTAACACGGTTAAGACCATGTTTGCCAAAAGTATGCACAGAACACTCAGTCCTGACACACTAACGTGTTAAAATTGAACCTATCCAGACCTCAGAACACACCTTACAATCAGCTCGAAACCCTGAGGTAATATTCTAAAAGGTGAACTAACTCTCAAGTGTAGTGTCAGACAGCCTGACCTACTTTCATTCATTCAACATTTAGCATAATTTTACAATTCATGGCGCTAATTGCATTCATGCTGTCACATTCTTTTAACTCAGAAGTTTTAAACTTTTACATTTATATAATACTTTTCCTTTAAATACATCAACGCACTTCTAAATCTTAAGAGAACACTTCACATAACAACCTCTCATTAATTTTAAACATTTACAAAACATACAGTAACAACAAAATGCTATTTTTCTTATCTTCATAGCAAGGGATTTTTTCTTTTACATTTAAATACTACATTTCACTTTATAGAAGTCCTCCAGACTAAAGTGTCTTTTCTTTACAGAAAATTTCAATAAAACTTATACTGTACTTTTACAATATTCTTGAAATACTTTTATTATGCTGTTACAAAGCTTTCATACTATTCGAGTATACTTGTACATCACTTTTACATAATACTTTTAGATTATTCGCGAGTGATTGAAAATAGAGTAAAAATAAGTAAAAATCATTTCTCGCCGATTTGACTAAAAACTTGACCTCACTTGAGGTAAAACTTCTCGTTAGCTTCTGCGACTTGAAGTAAAGAACGAAAAATTAACTCAGTAAAGTAACAGAAAGTTTTACTTATCTTTTCTGATATTCAGCCATGCGTGTTGCCGCCCATTCCCGAAACGTTGCGAAGAAAGCAGTTTGGTTCAATCGACTCGGGACTAAACATAACGTTCCTCATCCTGCCATTTTCTTTGAGACGTGCCCCTTGACTCTTGAAGGCCTTCTTCTTGGCCCCTGATTGTTGCAAAGGTCACTTGGTGGCTACACGACCAAGAGTTAAGACTTAACTTTCGGTGGTGTCGTTGGTGGGCGGTATCCTTGAAGTTCTCGGCATGTCTTTGGTCCATTGTTGCATGGTCCTGGTCGCTCGCTGATCGGGATTTTTGTCCTGCCTCGAGTCTGGAACTGCATTCCACGGGTGAATTCGTGGATATTTGCTTCGTAAAATCCTTTCAGACGGTTCACTTTTCCTCTTCTCACTGGTGGTATGGCTCCGGCCACTTCCTCTTGTCCCCTTTTTACTGTTAGTATTCCTCATTTAATCCTGTTGTATTTGGTCATGACTTCTCTTTCCTTGTCTGGAGGCTATTTTACCCTTCTTGTTGCCTTTGCTTCCCAATCGGGGGCTTTTCGTTTTCGGACTTTATCCGTACTTGTCGATGACTCTGGCGCTTGTTGTTGTTGTGCCGTTTCTTGAGAGGATAGCAAAGTTTCAAAATAAAATAAACGTTAGTAAAATTTAAAACCCTTACAATGCTTTAGAACTTTGCAATGAGTAAATTTATCAAGGCAATGAAATTTTACGCAGTCTTTTTTATCCTTTTCAAAGCTTTATTGTAAGCTTTAAGCAAAAACCGTAGTCTTAAAGCTGTTCTCTAATTTTTTCTCATTGTCTTAAATCAAAATAGGTCAAAAAGTATGAAAAATGAAAATCAGCGAATTCACTCTGAAATAGATATTTTTGCGAAAACGTAGTTTAAAAGTATTGAACCTTTCTCTTCTCATAGGTGTATATTTTAGAAACTGAGATCATTGCTTTCCGGAGTCTATATAAAATGGTAAATTTTGTCACTGGTGATGAAATCCTGGTACCGCAATGACTGGCGTGGTAAGAATATATGGAATGCCTTTCATATATTAAATCTGTAATATTAGAAAAGACATAGAACTAACAAAATGTCGATTAATTTTATCGTATCGCTAACTCTTCTATTTATTATTTAACTTCTATTTATTGCATCATTAAGTCTTCTGATCAACAACCGGTTATTAATAATTAATCTTGTTAATAGTTAAGGTTATAACGAGACAAAATTTGGAAGATGAAAAGTAGTCAAGAAAGTAGATGAAATTTAGGAAAGGATGGACGATTGCAATCCTCAAATCTCATAAGTCTCCCAAAAGGTTCAAAATTCGAAACCTCGAATCTTTGCCATTTTTCATCATTTGAATCCTTCGAATCCCAAGGTAAAAAAAAAAAACTTTAAATATTTTAATTCAAAGCTTTGAAAAAATTAGTTTAATTCACATTCAATAGATGCCTTTCCCGGATAAGGCGATTGTTTCAATTGTAATGAGTATGATTTATCTATCAAACTCTTTAGTACACAAAGTATTGTGTGCCACGCTTTTAATTTTGTCGATTAGAATTGAGTGTTCTGTGTTTGTTGTTTTCTATGTTAATTCAGGAAATGATTCCTTTTACATTTGCTTTCATGTAAAAGAATTTTAGGAAAATATAAGAGCTTTCAGATTTTACCCAAATATTGTTTTTTCAAGTTATGTTCAGAAAATGAATATCAGCTGTAAAAGTTTTAATTTTAGAAATAATTTATTCTTCGTAAATATAAATGCTTTTTTAAAAATTTACTCTTAAATTCATTTGTCATTAATCGCAGATTAGGATTCTGTTTTAATTAAATCTTTAAATATTAAATAAAAGTTTTTTTCTTTTTTAGCATAACTATTCTCAACTGAAAGATTCGAGAAAATTTTAGGATTCCCGTTTGGGTTGCATCTAACTTAAGATTCGGTTCACCTCTAAAATCCAACATAAGGTAAACATAACGAGAAAGCCATTGCCACTTGAGCGTCTAGTACGAAAGGACAAAGAGCAAACATTTTATTATTAGTATTCACTTATATCACCAGAGTTCTGTTTTACGGCCTCCAACGTTAATGATCGTAAGAAGATATTAAGACGTAAGTTAAGAAACTGTAATTAAAAGTTTCAACAGAAAGTTCAGAATGATAGTAAAACTTGTTTCAGGAAATCCCTTAAGACTTCCAATTTACTTCCGTTATAGCTTTAACGATTAAACATTTTAGAATAATTTTTTAACGTTTTTTAGCTAATGTCATAAGTTTTTTTTTTTAAATTCTTTTTCCGTTCTTAGCGAAACATTTAATCTCTAACTGCTATTCAAGTATCTGCTCTTGAGCTATAGCCTAATTAACTGACGTGGACAATGCCCGTCCGAACTACAATTTTTCAAGTAGAAATTAGCATTTCCTTATGCACCGAAAATAAAAAAAATCCATTTTTAGGTTTTTATTTGCCTGAAAAACGCAAAAGAAGCTCAGACCATTGTTCTTAATTGGAAATACCTTAAGGCTTTGTTATCATAACTGGGAATACTTAGAAGTGTTTAAAAATCACTTGTAACTATTTTTTTTTGCTTAATTAGCTTTCCTTCTAATTAAAAGAAAATTGAATAATGAGAGATCGTAAAAAGTAAAAAATGCTCTTTTGGATTTTTTTCTTTCTTAAATAATATTTCTAGCTTAGTTGCAATAACATGTGCTTTTTAAGTTTTTAATTACCTTAAATACCGTGTGTTGGGATATTACGTTTACTCAGAGAAACAATGCGATTATGAGAAAGTTGCTCATAACAATTGATGCCTTAAATTCATTGATTCTAATTGTAATTTCAAATAAATAATAAAGTTTGTTCTCTAGTTTCGTGCACAGCATTTTCCTTTACACTAGAGAGGTTCTTTGGTTTTCGTTATTTCGCCTAAATTATAAAGAATTAAGAAGATTTTTTAACTGCTGAATTAGAATTTAAAGCTTTATTAATTAAGGCACTGTACATGTTTTTGAACATAAAAACGGCATGAACGAAAAGTATAAAAATCTCGGGCCATTAAAATGTAAAAAAAAATAAATCGGGCAGATGTTTATAAACGATTGCATGTTTTTTATTATTTGTTGTAGATTTTAATTGTTATTCTTTTTCTATACTTTGTAATGTACCGAAAAATATTATGCAACGGAGATAAATATATCCGTAGCAATGCCTTATATAATTGCACTGTTACTTTTACATTTCGTTGAAACGTGTTGCAGAACATTATTAAAAATTACACGTTATTTTTTAATTAATCACCAGTGTTGTGCGCTGAATTGCATAATAAACACGAAATATAAATAAACGAAACAGTAAATTCTCGATAATTTTTCTCCGGGCTTCAGAATTCGTTTTTAATGATATTTTTAACTCCTTGAAAAATTTATAAACGAGACGTTTCTCGGTTTATTTGATTCATTGTTAATTAGAAAATTCATAAACTACACGGTTAAGCGAAGCTCTAACATTACGCTAAAGGTGAAGGTACGTATAGAAAATGGCAGTCAAAATGACTTTTACCAATGACACTGATAGTTTAAATAAAAGCTATCTAGATGTATAGTTGAAAATAAGAACTAATAAGAAGTACTTAAACTGCTTTAAAATTATTTTGCTAACCCCACCAGTTACCGAGTGGTTAAAACTGCTGAATACTGGTAGTTTGACCCGGTTTGTTTCGAGCCCAGGCGAAAGGGAAGATTGCACGATTTGTTTACTTCATGTCTGACGTGAGGAAAGGATTCATATTCACGTTGGAATTCTTCGAAGGAGGCATCTCTCCACCTAGGCACATAGTCCTCGTGACCTTATAAGGTATATCTCCCGCCTTCTTCGCTTGCCTTCGTGGTGTAGTGGTCAGCACGCTCGACGAGTAACCGAGATGTCCGTGGTTCGATTCTCGGCGAAGGCGTTGCTCATTTTTCATGTCTCCTGCTTAAAATAACCTAATGACCCTACAACCTTACTCATATAACCTACCTATAAATTTTGTTATTTTCATAAGTGATACGTTCTTGGAGTCTGGATAATTTTACGCCCCAGAGATTTGAGACAGCTCTCAGAACCAGCATTTTACTAGGAAATGCACATGATTTATTTCGTTTCAGTTCAACTTGAAGAAACGAAAACAGTCGGCCACAGATGTTCTAATACGAAAAAAGACTTTTGATTTATGAATAAGAACTGAACTAGACTGAAAACGTAGTTGTGTAATATATACACATTTAATTTTTTCCATGCTATCTTGTCTGAAAAATATTAGCTACCTTACGACATTTCAGTACCTGCTTTTGAATTTCATTTTCTGTTGCTTATTAACGAAGTTCTTCAAATCGTGAACACCCTGGAAGATTCCGTTTGCTGTGTTTCTTTATTATCGTAAACAAACATCTATTGTGATTATTCTTGCTGTGTTTGTTTACGTTGATGTGAATTTTTTTTATAAATGCTTAATTTTTTGTTTATTCTGATAAATATAGAAGTATAAGTAAATGGAAATCGAGTCAATGTCGTGTGGCTTTGGGCTGTAGCATGAGAGCTAAAAACTAATTTATTACCTAAAATAAAAAATGTTCTATTTTCCTAGAAATCCACCACGTAGGCGCCTGTGGGAAGCTGCCGTTTGTAGACAAAACTTGACGCGAATAATTCATCTATCGTTTTGAAGTAATCATTTTATTATGGCTAGGGAATATTTATAAGCATTGTATACCATACTAATGGATATGTAAACATATATCATAAGGATCTTTGACAAGAATTATGAAGAAAGAATCAGCGGTGTTTGGCGATGCTTTGGCGACGATTGTCGCCTGTTGAGATTGTTAAGGTTATGCTATTATTTCCAGGACACTAATGATTCATTATGTCGTAAGAACTCACATACTATTATATGATCTTTAGATGGAATTTTTTCCAGTTTTAAAATCTTAAAAAGCATTACATTCATGTGACCATTTTTTGAAGAAAATATTACTTGCCGATGCTGTTTTTTTTTCGTGTTATTTAAATGATTTTCAGTACACTGATTGAAATTTACCCAGCATTTGTTTAATATATTTTAATTGTAATTTTTATTCTTAGTATGCACATAGTATTGTTTATGAAAGTTGTAATATTTTAAGAGAGTACATAGGAAGGTATTAGTATATGAAATATTAAAATAGAAGCTAATGTTATTTTTTATTCGAAAACGAATTATTGTTAACGACAAGAGAAATAAATAAACGAGTAAATAAAAATAAAATTGTTCAACTGTCACTCTCAAAAATTAGAAGAATGGCTGTCAAACACCAGGGCAGGCGACAAAAACTTTTAAAAATAACTTTCTTAAAATGAAAATATCACATTCTTAAAGTAAATGAGTTCCATTAAACAGCATGGAATTGAAATAATATATCTTCAAAACACAGCATATTAAAGAAGGCATTTATGTATTCGTATAGGGCGATTAAAACTAACACATTACTAGAATAAATGAAACTTATCTGTAATAAAACCAACACATTATATAGGAAGAATATATATATATATATATATTGTTACGAAAAATTCGGCGGTTGCGCCTGTATGTAAGCTTTCCGGCATAGCACTAGGGTTGCCATAAAATAGTGTATGGCAGGGTTGCCAGATTGGCGACTTTATCGCCCATTTGGCGACCAAATTGGCGATATCCCATGGTCCAATCGGGAAGCTTCTAGAATAATTTCATGTCGAGATATTTCTCGAAACGTGTCGAACTTAAAGAAAAACTATATAAACCCTTGAGTTAGTTAGTTACGAGTTAGTTAGTTGCAGAGTTGCGAGTTAATTATGAAGTAGTGTGAGCGTTGTGATTATTGTGAGAATAGCTACGCGAGAGTTTTGTGAACGGAAAGCAGTCGAGATAGTGCTTTGCCGTGAAGCTATCTTTACAGTATAGCTTGACAGTGTATTGGTGATTGTTCCACGGTGTTTTATTATGAGTATAGTGTTGCCGTGAAGCTACCTTTACAGTTACAGCCTGAAGCTGTGTTGCTGATTGTTTCAGCGTACTTATTGTAGATTTTCGACGCTTGTAAAGGTAATTTTGGAACTGTGCTGTAAATAGTGATTCTTGTAAATAAATTGTGCTTTTTATTGTTCTGCATCGTGTTTTCATCGGATACTCTCAAATCCACGAACCCGTATAACGCAACAATATATATACTCTCACTATAAAGGAAGAATTATAGGAAGACATACAAGGAAGAATTATTTTAATCCCCGAAACTTGTTTAATGATACTAGGATAAGCACTATGGGTGTCAGAAAATCAAAAAAAGTCGCCAAAGTAGAGATATCAAAACAAATCTGGCAATTTTTGAATTAAAATTATTCTTTATTATCAAATATAGCAATATTCGTCGCTACTAAAAAACAGAGATTTAATTATAAATAAAACGTTAAGCAAAAATTTTGGGCGGAAATGTAAAATTAAAATTATAAATTATAGGTTGAAAAACTACTAAACTCCGTAGAGAAACATTATACCGGAAGTAGAATTCACAGTTCCGGTAGAAGCATTGTTTGTTGTTGTTTACATCGAAAACTTGGTCATATTGAGTTTGAAGCATCCTTATTTTGCTGCAAGGGGAAAAGCCAGTCAATTCACATGTAGTCTGGATTGAATAGCTTAACGCGCACAGCGAAGCAAGCCCTAATCCGGTGGATGAGTGGTGGGAAGCCAGATTAATGAGATTAGACTTAAAATGCTTCTACCCTTGGGTACCCAGACATACAGACCTGTAAAAAGAAAGGCTAAGATTACAGCGAAGTGAAGGGTCCTTTAAGACGGTAGAACTGTGTTGACGAGGTTAGGTAAGATGAGAGAAGAAGAAAGCTTAAGCGTTGTTTTGAGAGTTGGAAGATTTCTTTTTTCCCTCCAGATTTCTCCGTTCGGGTAATTTATCTTCTTCAGTACGCATAGCTTAATCTGTTACGTTTTCGAAAGCTTGGAAATTCTGCTTAAGAAGAATGATTTCCGTGAAATTGTTTACATATATTAATTTGAAGTGCTCTGAAATAGTGATTTTGGAAACCAATGTAGGAGCAGGAATAAATGCTATTTTTAGAAGCCGATTTCATCTTAGTTGTTTTTTTGCAGCAGTGATTTTCTGATATGAATCATTTAGTTTAATTTTTTAAGCTTCAGTGATTGTTCTGAAATTAAATACGCCCTAATCAATTATTTTAAAATTAAAGGTTAAATAATTACATGGATTTTTAAACTTAAATCTCTAATAATCATACCTGCGAGTCAGTTTTCCTGCACGAAAATGGACTGAACTGAAACTGTAAGCAACTGATCTCATTATTTTATTTCAATATTTACTCCTCATTTACTGCCCATTAAGTAGAAAGGTGTGTTGTTGTCGTGTCCCTGACCACATGGAAGAATGATTGCCAGAGCCTACTCCGAAGAGAGGTTGGACTTCT
Organism: Stegodyphus mimosarum; assembly: GCA_000611955.2. Taxonomy (NCBI): domain Eukaryota; kingdom Metazoa; phylum Arthropoda; class Arachnida; order Araneae; family Eresidae; genus Stegodyphus; species Stegodyphus mimosarum. The sequence continues at coordinate 439,332 of KK117343.1, forward strand.
ATTTTCCAGCCCCCAATTTTGAGGGAGAGCACCCCGGGGGCGGGAGAATCCAGGGGTCTCCCAACCCTCTACTCTGCCACCAATCCATACGGCTAATCTTTCGGCTCGCCGCATATTTAAAATGCCCCCATGCCGCACCGACACTATACATTTACAAGCATCCATGTCTTCTCCGGGATTCGAACACGGGCCCTTCGGTACCGTAGTAGGCTCCCCTAACCACTATACCATCTGGGCGACAGTAGAAAGGTGTGCTATTGTTAAGTGCAATTTTGGTCTTTACTTGTGTACTTATTTTTAAAAGCGTCTGATATTTACTGAGTATTACCTTCTGCCTTTATAAAAATTAAATTTTTAAATGAATTAATAAAAAAGTACATCAGTTGCGCTATTCTTTACGCGAAATATTCAAAATGCCAAATCAGTGCGTTACAAATTGAAGTAGTTTTCGAAATATTGTTAGCTAATCAATATTACTGTAGAATGGTTTAGATGTCTTTTAAAGCCAAATGTGAAATTTGCTTTTGAAACGATTACATATATTAGATCTTTGAAGCTCTCGCGTCTGGTAATTTTATGATAAAGAACTTGCTTAATGATTTATGCAATGAGTGATTTAAAAAAAATGGTGTCATAAAAAAAGCTATTGCAAATTATTTTCTATTAAGTAATTTTAGAAATTTTTGGTTGGTTAAAGTTATGAAAATAGTTAAATTGTTCAATTTTAAGTTAGTAATGGAAAAGAAATGTATATAAGACAGCATCTCGCCGAAAATATATTTAAATAAAAATAAACATATCCGAAAATAAACGTTTAACTTATGGCAAAGCACTCGAGGGCTACGTGCCTAAGGGTAGGCTTTTTTTAAAGTGAACTGGCTCGGATACACGTTATGCATGGGAAAAGAGTTTTTGTGGCATTTTTGAGGCTGTAGCCGTTCGCTGGGATTCAAACCCCTGACCGAACTACCAGTGTTTAGCGATTTTACCGCTCGGTTGCTGGTGGGCCGAAAAAATCATATCATACTTTTTTCCCTTATAAAATATCTATATTTTTAGAATCTTATTGCCTAGGATATCATCCTGAATAAAAGTATTCAGCTGAAAATTTAATTTAATCTGCTTTTCACTCGGTCATTGCGAAGCTTTGAAAAATAAGATGGTCTGTGTTAAATTCAGCAGTGGGATAGTGAGAAGTGCAAAATATTTGTACAGTCTTTTCTGCACAGATAAATTTTAGATTAACTACCCGAAACGGTATATGGGCAACTTTAGGCCCATCCAGCGTTTTTGTAATTGGAGAGAATTCTTATTACAAATCCTCCGTTTTCATGAAGATCTATTTCATCTTCGGCATAGTTAGTTAATGAACAATGCAAGCGAAAAGTCGTAAACAGGCTGAACGATGTCTTGGTTCGGATCCGTACGTAATGGAATTCTAAGCCTAAAGTCGTTCATTACGACACGTTAGCTTCTTACTATGGCCATAGTACGTAGTGTATGTAATTGTAAATAGTATAAGATCAAGGTCTTTTTAGTTATTTGATCTCATTTGATTTGTATTTAGTATTTGATTTATTTTAAGGGACTTATTGTAATTTGTAATTATTGTTTATGTTGTTTGTTACTGTAATGTAATGTTTATTATCGCATTGATGACTTAGTTGTAAGTTTGGCTTCCTCTCCAGGAATTGTACTGCCCGAGACGGGCAAACCTTGGGAAGGGTGCAGTGTTATGGATTTTGTATTTGTTTAGCTCTTTATTTAGAATTGTAATTAAAATTGTTTTATTTTGCCGTAGCGCGTGACGAATTGTAAGAGAAAGTTGAGTCGGAAAAGTAACACTACAAGAGCGCGTGCATTTAATATTTAGTAAATAGATATCTAGTAATTGTTTTTGATATCCAGAAAAATCGAGAAAATACCAGAATGACCTTCAGTTGACCAGAATGATCAGTTCAGTTGCTGTTGTTTTAAGCTAACTGTTTTATACTAGGGCTGTTACTGATTGTAGCGAATTCGCTCTGAGATAGAATTCATTTCTCTGCATTTTGAATCTGAGTTCTGTTTAACGTTTTAACAGTTCAAAATATAATTGCTGTGAGATATTGTGATATTGTATGAATATCTTTGAGGAAATATTTTATCATTTTGTTTTATTTCTTGTGAAAAGAATAAATTTTGTTAACTTTTTAACGACTTGCGCATTCAATCCATTACGAAACCGTACGCACGCGACGTTATTTATTACAGCAATAGTGCAAATACAAACTACCAGTTAGTTATACCATTGAGAAATAAAGTAAACTTTTAAATCGTCAACACGAATATATTGCTCTTAAATCACTCAATTTGTCAAGGGTGAAATAATTACTTGATAATCTAAGCAATCATTAAGCGTCATAAAATGCATTAAAATATTTGAAAACGGCCACCACTTCTGACTCTTCTGAAAGCCTAAAAATAGTCTAATGCCCGCCATTTAAAAAACAATGTCGAATGCTGCGAAAATTTTCGTCTGAGTTTTAAAAAGGCATTCTTCCTACTTGCCATTATTATACAAGTGAACCTTTTATTCAAATTCTGGTGGGGCTAGCTGCTTTTGTTTTTTCTCTAGTGAGATAGATAATCATTTCCATAAGCATACCATGTACAAACTGATTTCATTTTATAAAGTTATACATAGACAAGTATTCCTTAGGAAGTCCTCCATGATTAAATGAGAAAAGAAATTAATGACATTATTTTTAAATTATAAGGTATTTTCTCCCTCTTTTCCGGAACTGGAAGCACACTCGACACGTTTTGGGGAGGCCCGGAGTTCGAATTCCGGCGAGGGCTCGCACATTGTTCCCTTCTCTAACACACATACATGCACAAACAAATATATATACATATGTATATCTAATGCTTCTACAAAATAATTGGAATTTGAAACATAAATTAAAAATGCAGTCAAAAAACTAAACATATTGTTACGAAATGTCCAGGCGCAGTGAGATAGCTTCCACGGAAAGCAGGTTTAGGGTTGCCAAATTTGGCGAGAAATCGCCCATTTGGAGAAGAAACTGGCGATATGCCATGGACGGATGGAGAACCTTCTGGAACGAATACTTACTTGGTTAGCCCAGAATGTTCTCGAACACAAAACCAAAAGCTATACAAGCGTTGCTAGTACGCGGCGAGGGAGTCAGTGCGAAGTCTATCGAGTTGATAGTCAGTCAGTGAGCTAGTGTCTCCAAGTCTAATGCTCAGCTGGTCGTCGAGTGCTTCGAGAGAATCTCTTAGTGTATCGCGAGATAGTGCATCGTCGAGTTTTATCTTAGTGCTTAGCTCCGAAGTCGGGAGCTGTACTCTAGCGTATCGTCGAGTGCATCGCGAGTTGCAGGGTCGAGAGTCTCGAGAATACGCAGTATTCCGAGAACGACCGATCAGAGTCGGGAGCTGTACTCTGGTGCTTTGCCGTGAAGCTGTCTCCTCTGTTATAGCCTGATAGCCTGAGGGCTGTGTCGCTGATTGTCTCAGCGTGTTTATAGTAGTTCTTCGACGACTGTAAGCGTGATTTTGGAGCTGTCTTGACAAATACTTTCCAATAAAGTGTGCTTCGATATTCCGTCAAGTGCTGTCGTCGTTATTCACTCCAAATCCGCGAACCCTTTAACGTACGTGCGAGGAGCAAAGAAAAAAACATAACAATATTGCTATCGTGAAGCAAGGCATAACTTTAAAAGATTAAACTTGCCCGATAAAAGTTAATTCTGAAAAAAAAAAAAAAAAAGGCAGCTTGTTTTCGCAACATAATTTAATTGTCACCCTTATATTTTTATAGATAAAATGTGACGGAAAAGGAATTTATTTCTAGAAACAATGAATATTTTTTAACGCAGTATTCCGTTAAAAATAAAGTATCTTATATTTTAAGATTAACGATAGGTTTTCTCTTACAAGTACAATGATTGCCAATATTACTGGGAATTGGCAGAACTGAGAATAAAGCAACTGAGCAGATAATGTAGATAACAGATTAAACGTTTTATGTATTTCAGAATGACGAATGAGATGGTCAAAACGGAATCGGAGAACATCAGGATTAATTTGAAGTTTTTAGATCTATGTCATGTCACTATGTGTCATGTGTGAAAAATCACTTAATATCCAGGAAAATTTTGAGTCTACTAACGCATAAAATTTATAAATAAAACTTTTGTTGCAACTTTCAGTGCATCGCTTCTAGTCCATAAAAGGTATTAATTTTTAAAATTGCATAAATATTTTTAAACAGCCTGAGCATTGAAAAGCCAGGTACTGCAGCGAACTTTGCTTTGTAGCCTGATTGAAGTAGCTGTGAAATTACTCGAGTATTTGTTCCATTAAAATCTCGTTAGAAATAACTTTATTGCTTGCAAAATACAAAGTTGTTTCATTATTTATTCCGAAATATTCATTGTTTCTAGAAATAAATTCCTTTTCCGTCACATTTTATCTCTAAAAACATAAGGGTGACAATTAAATTATGTTGCGAAAACAAGCTGCCTTTTTTTTTCAGAATTAACTTTTATCGGGCAAGTTAAATATTTTACATCAAACAATACACTTCGGTGACGAACGAAAAGAAGGAGAGGATGGAAAGAGCATTAAATATGATCGAAAGCTATTTGACATCCAAGTTTGGACGTTCTTTTAATCAATGTGCTAAAGAGAGTTTTTTTTAATATGGTTCTACATTTCCTCCTACTTTTATTTATTTGAGAGCAAATAATAAAAAAAAAAGCATTATTTAAGAACTTCCTTCATGCCAGGAAAAGTGTATTAAAAATAATAAGCTGCCGATCGGCATAATGTTCATGTTTTAAAAGATTTTATTTTTACAAAATTCACGGTCGCAATTAAATTACTTTCAGTGACAGTTGTTGTATATGCCTCTCCTATTAAAATAACGTCAGAGATTTCTTTATTTTAAAATTGTTTATTCAAATCCCATTTTAAATTAGATTTTTCTCAGTCATTCGTTTGTTTTGATTCATTGCAGTGAAGAGTACTGTTGGAATAAAAATCTTTATGCAGGGTTGACGTGTATTGTATCTATACAGAGCTTCCATTAACAAATTAAAAAAAAACACTTAAATGTAAATTAGATAAACAGAGAAAAACCTGGTTTTAATAATTTAGTGCAAACGCAAATAAGCTTTGAACTTAACACGCATTTAACTGTAATAGAAATTTTCCTTCTATTCAGTTTATCAGGACTGAGTGTTCTGTGCATGCTTTTGGCGAACATTGTCGTAACCATTTCAAAGTCCTGATCTCGAACAGGGAGCTGAATGCAGCTATGTTCTTGTCAGTGGTAGAATAACTGCACGTAAGAGGGGTTTAAAATGACCCTTTTATTAAACCACTATTTACAGCCACTTCCCAACTCGGAAGGGATAACAGAAAATAATGACTGCATCCAATAATTTAAAATAAAGTGAGTAGAAATTAAGTAGTCGTTGCTCTCAGAGCTATAAACGCGAGGTTGGCCTCTATGCTAAGCTATTAATGGTGCGTAGCAAGATTTAGCTAATACTAACGCACTTAGATTGTCAGGACTGAGTGTTCGGTGCATCATTTTAGGAAACATAATAAAGTCTGTAATAGGGTTCTTCTTCTCAAGTCCTGAACTGGAACAGTGAGCTGATAAAACGTAAGCTATGTTCTGATGTAACTGCTGTGCTGGATAATAACTGCACGTGAAGGGATTTAAAATCCTCTTTTATTAAATCACTATTATTTACAAACTTCCCAACTCGGGAGAGATACAGAAAGTAAAAGACCGCACTTGGGTCGAACTTAACAATCAAATAAATTTAAATGCTAAACCTAAAATAGAAATTAAATCAAACTTTGCTTCGCAGAGCAATTCGCGGAAGTTGGCCTCTCACTAAATGGTGCGTAGCAAGATATACTAATACTAGCGCACTTCAAATTGCTTCAATATGCAATTACGTAGCAAACACTATGGCTTATAAATTTCAACTGCTAGCTGGTCAGGCGAACGTCGAGCAGAGTGACCGTGATCTGAGACTGAAGCTCTTTCACACTGAGAGGCTTCTACCTCTGGTTTAAATACTACTTCGCTGTACTTCAAATTAACATAAGCTGAAAACGCGCGCTTCTTCTGACGGGAAGTTGAAACAGAGAGGAAATAGAAAGATTTAAATTAAAATAAAACTTGGTTAGTTTAACTAAAACCTTACAAGATTACTTCAATAACAGCGTACAAATACTTAGCGTAACAGCGCTAAGGCTTAGAATTTAAATACTAGCTAGTCAGGTGGACGTCGAACAGAGCCGAAGCGATCTGAGACTAAAAGCTGAGAAGTTCCTCGCTAACCTTTAAATACAAAGCTTGGCTCCACTTCAAATTAGCATAAAGCCGAATCGCGTGCTCATTCTTACGGGAAGTTGAAATAAGAGTTCACAGGAAAGAGAAATTAACATAAAACTTTGTTAGTTTAAACTAAAACCTTACAAGTTTCTTTCATATATATTTTTTTAAATTCTTGCCTTTTCTTCAAATGTTCTTCGTGTCTTTAAAAACAAATTCCTTGTATAAAACTGTATGTATTCCTTGTAATTTTATCAATTTTAACAATTTGGATTAGATCTATTTATCTTCGTTTTGCCATGATTGGTCTATCAAAATTCTTAATTGAAGTGAGTTTGTTGCTTTTGAATTTGTATGGTTTACTTAGGAGTAGATTCAATCTGCTCTAAGCCGAAGAATGAGGTAACATAATTAGACTGGTCATAAATTTAGATAAAATATCATATTAAGAGTTACTAAAGACCATCTTTTACATTATATAACAAATATTTAAACTGTGTGATGATTTTGTAAGAGACCTCTAAATCTTGATTGAAATAAAATGATCTCCATTCATCGTTTAGAAAATCTAATTTGTCTTTAGAAACAAGGTGAGGGAATTGCATTTCTAAATCTAAAATTGTGGATGGCGATTTGGCATCATTATAGACAATTACTGGATTAAGAACGTTTTGAGGGTGGATACTGTTTCGTTGCTATTTAGAGAAAATCTCGTTTTGATTTGCTTACAGAGTTCAACAAGAAATTTTAAACAATAATTTCTAAACCTGCTAGTAGTAACCCTAACCTTTGGGCGGAAATGGTGCCGTAGAAAAGGGGCGTGGTCGCTGCCAACTTGAATTTTCCCGGGCACCAGATAGACGTGTTTTAATGACGTCATGCACATTTTTGCGGCAACGGTAATTTTCATTTTTGTGCAACGGTCTCTTGAACCACGTGTTTTAGAATGACATCAATTTTAATTAATTTTCCTTTAGCATTTTTAATTATTTAATATGCATTTATTTTGAATTATTTAATCTGTCATTATTTTTAGTCCAAGGGGGCTTTGTTTCTGAGGGACTATATTTTTGTTTTGCGATTGGGCGTCGAATCACTCTAAATGTCCGTTTCACCTTTCGGATTGTTGCCACCAAATATTATTGCCCTGTATTATATTTAAAGAAATTAAATAATGAAGAATCTGCAAAAATGTATGTCTGTTTCTAGCATTGTGATGAAACAACGGTACCTAGGGCCATCAAACTTTTAATGACGCAATCCTGCTGGGAATATGGGCACCTGGAAGCTCAAATTTGAAATTTGGAGTTTGTTTTATTACCTATTTCATATTTTGTAAAACTTCAACGAATTTTTGATTAACGAACTCCAGGATTTCAAAGAAAGCCATGGCATCGTTGTACAGAAAAAACACTTTTATCTCCAGCGCGTGAGAATGTGTTTCGGAAATTCTAAAGATATCCTCAATTTAAAAATATTTTGCGATATTGCTCTTGAACTGAATTTTATGGTTTAAGTGCGAAGAACATGCTATTTAATAAGTAAAGGCAACTCACAAAATGTTTAAAAAATACCTCTTTGGACGTAATTTAAAATCCTTTACACGTTTTCCTCTTTCGTTTACTCAAATGTAAATTTTTGTATAATTTAAAAAAGATTTTTGGCCACAGTTTTATTTCCTTGTACGAATTAAAGGAAGTACTCTAATCACGAAAAATTTCGGGTATCTTATTTACTATTATTCCGGGTATCTTATTCATATCTTCTTTATTCCTTTTACTCATCTTTCGCTGTGGGAAGAAGTCTCATATATTGTAGGTATATCTAGTTAGTAAATATTTTATTTTAAAATGTCTATATAAAAAATAAGGCACTAATCCATTAAGGTAAAAAACCAATATACGGAAATAGTCGCACAACAATTTCAAATTATTTTATTATTGAATGTAGCATATGCATAAATGTAAAAATCATACCAAATACTGCAATAATCCCATTTATGACCACTAAAGACTGTTTGTGTAGTAAAGACAATCTTTCCGCCTGCTCACATGTCCATATGACATGAATGAAAACTGACCTATGAAAAGTCCTTTTATAGCTGTAGTATTTTGCACAAGGACTTGAAATAATACCAATTATGATCAGTATTGCTAGAATAAACAAATGAAGTTCGAATTTGTTATTAAATGTACGAAGTTTGATTTATTTTGGCAGCGTAAACTAGCAACAAACTCCTAACAGACGTTAAGCGAATTATCCCTAGGTCAGGATAGAACTTCAAAGTCTAGTTTTTAAAACATATCCTTTTATTTGTCAGAGTTGTGAGAATTAATGCACGTCTCGAGCTTACAAACTCCACCAGCCCATTTGCAACTAGATAACTTAAAATAACAGTCAAAATCAAATTTAAATAAAAAAGTTATTAGTCCAATACTACACAATTCAAATTAACGCCAAGCTGGCTCGGAAATTCATACCGGAGTAGCAATTTATACCGGAGTAGCAATTGGCATCTATAGTGCAAAGCAGCAAAATGCAGTCTTATTTGAATTGGCTAACTTAGTAACCTGGCCTCGAAGAGGTAGAACATGCTCTGCATTATACTTCCGAAACCTTCTTTTAAGTATTATCTCATTCTACCTCATATGCATTCTGGTAGAGAAACGAAACAGGAATAGACAATAAAAATTTAAAACATAAAATAACTGGTTAGTGAAAAATGACAGTAATAAACCTATATGTATTAAATTTTATTGTATTTACAGGAAATAAAAATATAGTTTGGCTTAAAATTAAGAATCCCTGATAAGGAGACAATTTTGTGAAAAAAAATCCTTTAAACTCGGATGCCAGTCTTGCACAGTACATCAGGACGGGGTTCGCCTAGACAGAGACAAAGTAGCCCATACACAGTTATAATGCTTTCTTACTCCGGTGGCGATCGCGTAAGGCCGAGCTCCAAGGACAATCTTTAACAATGTTTACCATTTAGCTATCAATATAGCTCGAGACAGACCTGACAGTATTCTTACAGTCCCTGTTGAACTTGCACGTACCACCGTAGGAAATGTAGTTCTAGTACTATGAAGGCAGCTAATTCTACAGTAACGTACATCCAAACATATGGGCGTTGCAGGTTGCTATCTTAGAGGGAGTCGGGCCCGACTAGCCGCAGAAGTAGGCATCTACTTATGCGTTGCGCCCACTTGACCACGTCTGGGAAGGGCCCACGGTGGGGAATTACCCTGACGACAATAAAAAAAAAAATCTGGGTGAAAAAATATGCAGTTGCAGTTGATAGCCTTGAGAAATTGCGCATACAAATGCTCTCATGCGTACATCGCTGAATAGAAGGGAACCAGGCAATTTTCTGTCGTATGTAAACGCGAACTGCAGCGGTGGAAGGGCTTATCCGAACTGGTTTGTCACAGAGGAACAGTGATGTTTGCGTGCTGTACTCGGGAGGAACAGTATCCTCAGTTGTGTGAGATAGTGGAGGGCTACTGAAAATATTTTGAACCGCCAGTCGGAAGAATTGTTCAAACATGGAAAGAGTCACGTATTACTTAAATTCAGTAATTCAGTTTCAGACGTTCAGCGACATGCACAAATTGTTCATGCATTCTCTATCTTCGAACCAATTGCATGATAGTTCTAACGGAAAAATTATTTGTATGGGGCGTAAAAGTTGCCCTTTTGTGATCATTGATAAAGCTGTTAAAAAGTTTTCAGATTCCCATCATAGAAGATATTCCACTGTTAGAAATAATATTAATGACTTTGTCGTGCTTCCATTTTATCCTTCTCTTAGTTATAAGGTTGCACGGATTTTCCACAAATTCAATTTTCAGGTCAGTTTCTCCCCTATCAATAAAATTCACGGTTCGACTCTAAAAGATTCTGTTTCTGACTTTAATTCTTGGGGAATTTATAGTATATCGTGTCAGTGTGGCATGAGATATATTGGCCAAACCATAAGAGCGTTAAAGTTTTGTATCAAGGAACAGGAATCTTATGTCCGAAAGGGCGAAATTAACGAGTCCTCAGTAGCGTATCATAGTTGGAAATTTAATCACAATTTTGACTTTGGATCTGCAAAAGTTATCCAAAAAGCTTCTTCCGTTGGTGAATTGGATTTTCTTGAGGCTTTTCATATTCACAAAGATTTAGCAAGTTTAGTGAACGATTTTAAGTCTAATCCAGTCCTTCCTAGCGCTTTTAAAATTCTATTAACATAATTCTTGATGATTATTTTTGCCGATAGATGGCGTTGCCTCCTCGCGCGTGTTTCTACCCGAGAGTATAAAAAGCCGTTACTGAGGTTTCTTTCCCTTTCTAGATATTTTGTTCTCCTGATGAAGAGGAACCTGTAGCTGCCCTCGAAATCGATTGAGTGTACGCCAAATACAAGGTTGTTTCAGCAAATTTGATTGTCACATTGGCGTGTTTCTCTTCTATTGTAATAGATAAAATTATCATTGTTTTTACACATTTACTGGTGTTTTTCCAATCAGTGTCCAGCCCAGATCAGTTCGTATGGCTACAATACGACTAGAAAGGACTCTTTTTCTTCCCGTGAAAGGTCGACCAACCACATTTGCTCCAATTAATAGGACCTGATTAATCTTTAGTATCATAAAACGGTATGTTCATCGACTGGAGCTCTTTAATCCACAAACCATTTAAGGGAGAAAGAACAAGATTACAAAATATATCTTGCTCATAGATATCAAAAATACAAATAAAATTATCATCTAAGCTCTTTAGCTTAATTTTATAGATATTACGGAAATTTTCAGGCGTTCTTTTTCCTCCAGAACCGGCATGGTTTAAAATCTGTTGTACAGAAGTTACGAAGCCTGAAGTAGAAATTATGTCCTTCCTTAAATACGATTTTTGCGATGTTGCGTCATTTGAAGATCGAACACAAAGTATACAATGATTTCGAACTAATGTCACTTAAAGTACTTATGGCGAGTAAATACTTGTTGTACTGCAAAAGTACTTGTGGTGAGTTGTTAACACGAACAAGATTCATCGAATTTTCTTCCTTTTCAGTTCCGTTTCCTTTGCATCTGTTAACATAGGTTTCTTAACATTTATTTCCTTTTAAGTAGTTTCAAATACGTAATTACGCTGTGATTCTTATGCAAATTGCCCATTTAAAAGAGCTTCTGCGTTTATTTCCATATTGAGGGAAAGCAGTGCTTTTAAAAATTTTTGGCCTTGTAAACCACTCCTCCTAATCTTTTAAAAGTTTTCGGCCATTGGAGGTTTTAAAAACGCCAGTTTATGAGCTTTCAAAAATAATCAAACGAACCATGTTTTCCACTGCCAAACGCGCATTCCTTGGCAGGAGAATTAGCACTCAACAAACCTGCTGACGTTGAAGGTCGTTCGTAAATAGTTTAATAGATTTAATTCTATAAGACATTTCGTTCTGGGAACCAGAACCAGCCATAGCTAAATTTATGCGTTCTCAGCTAAAGGATAAAGAAGTTCAGCACTTTTTTTACCTTTAGTGGAAACAAAGCATTGTTCCACTCGAATTTGTTGTTCCAAATTATCATATAATGTGCTTGAGTTATTAGAAGAATTACTGGAATTTGCCTTTCTCAATGCTCCAACAATTTCTCAATGCCTCCAATGCCTTTTTCAATTGCCCCAACAACAATTCTCTCACATAAAATTCTACTTGAAGTTATTTTGACCAAAACGAGTTTTCAAACCTTCTATGACCTTGAGATAATTAAAAGTTGTAGGGGGAAATTTACCATAACTTCCCTTACATGCGAACCCTCAAAAGTCTCTTTGAATCAATATTGAAATTCATCAATAATTATTTTAATAAAAACTGGAAGAAACTATTGAGCAGCGTAGCAAACTACTGTTGAGCTAAATCGTAGCATCTTGATTAATGTTTTCCAGTTGACTTAAAAACCTAGCCGTTCTCTAATTCCACCATCAGATTTTCGTAATTCAAGCTTTGATTAGCTTCATAAATTCTCATTAAAAGATTCATTCAAAATCAAATATGACATACGTAAGTTCTTGTAGTTTTTGAAGAATACCTTTCTTTTTAGTTTCAATTAGCTCTTGTCTCTATGAACTTCACTAGTATCAAACTCTACTTCAATTTCGTTTTCGGTTAGTACGCTGAGAAAACGCATGCGCGTAGGTTCGGCTTTCTAAACCGAGCCGGTAATTTATTAATATCATACTACACAACAAATACAACATTTTATCTTTCACATAATTAAAAGAAACTTCAGTTCCCCTCTATACGAAATGGTTTGTTTTCTTCCCACAATTTCGTTCTTTAGGCATCATAGTGATTAAATTTTAAATAAAAATAACCACAGGCGATCAGTTGAATGAAAAATAACTGCGGCGTTTGGCTGTGCTCAGTTACAGCGAGTCGTGGCTACGCTGAGCAAACGTCGAGGTGTTAGAACAGAACAATACATCGCCCGACAGCTCATTCTACTGAAAGCACAGAACATACAAAAGCAATGACATATATACCAGCTACCCTCAATAGAGCGACGCAAAGAAACATTTTCGGGAATCTTGGTTTCCAGGATATCTAATTAGTTGATTCTTTGGGGAGTTCCCTAAAAACACATTTCTGGAAAATATTCCTTTTAGCGTAACGCATTGCTAGGTGTGATAATCCAATTACACTTGTGCGAGTGACCTTTCGCTATTGAGCTTGCAATGCAGTATCACGTGCGTATACGATCTTTCGATGCGAATTGTAAATAACGGGTAGCTGACGATCTGGCAAGAAAAGGTTGTGATCTCCCTACACCCACTTCCATTGATTTATGCCCATCTGAAATTCATTCCTGTTGCAAACATAAAACTAACATTGCATGCAAAATTTCTCCTGTTCACCAATGGTATTTCGCTGAACAACCAGGCCTGTCACTTATGAGTAAAAGATCTAGGCCTATCCAAACGGCCATGGCCAGATTCAGAAGTGGGCATCTTCGATGCAGGAAATTCAAAGAGGGAGAAAAGACCTTCTCCTCGTGTGCCTGTTCCCTCCCTGCCTCTCGCGCTCATCTAATGGATTGTATAGGCGTCTCCCTGAGACAGCTGTCGGCTAAACAGGACAACGTCAGCGATTTACTTGTGCACAAGGTCTCTTGGACTTGGTGTAGGCTTTCCTGCCCCAAGGGGATTAGAAATAACAACAACAATAACAACAAATAATGGGTAAGGCAGCAATGCGGCTTTAATGCCGCTGTCAAGAAGTGAGATGTCATGTTTAGATAGAGAACAGCGAATGTGGCCACTGTGGGATGCTATTATGCACAGCTTGAACAAGCAATAAATATAAAACTCCGTGGCAAATCCAGCAGGAAAATATTGCTTTTGCATGACAGGTTTAGGTTTCCCAGACCGTTGTTCAGCAATGAGGATTGAAGCTTCATCTCCCTCAACGGTTTTACTCAAATCTGGCATCATTCTTTGCATTTTATAAATGAAGTAACACTGCGTAGTTCACATTTTAGCGCGAAGGTGATGATTTGAAGATTATTGCTCAGGGCAATTTCTTTTTCTGCTGGAATCTAACAGTTAATGTACTGCAGCAATCCTAAGTGTTATATTCTTACTTTTCATAATAAAGTTGGATTTTTACTAATAATCATGGGTTAAGTGATTACTCGGAAAGATTTTAATTCAGAAATAAGAGAAAATATTACTAATGTTTTTTAAGTAATGCTTGAATCGAAAAAAATGGTTCCAGGAAATTAGCTGACGAATGCTTTTCCTGTAATAAAGTACTATCTAAACAATATTATAAAGATAATTCGATGTACTGTTTTTCAGCTATGAGTTGAGTGTTATGCTATAATAGGAGAAAGAATAGTTGCATAAAAATAACTGTGCTATAAAATTTCTTCCATATATAATTTCTTCTTCCAAATGCAAGATTCCTTTTTCTATCTGTTTTACTTTCTGAGCAAATTTCTTCATCTTTATCGTTTCGAAATTCCAAGTTGTTCTGTTAATCGAAAGTTTTTATGGCCATGGAATTTCAGTTAGCTCTCACCAAAGTATCAAATGTTTTCCAATAGTTGCGTATATGCAGCGAATTCTCATTTTCATTAATTGATACATTTTTTTTTTATTTTCTCTCCGAAATTCTTATTTCTTTCTAAATCGTAGCACTTAAAGTGATTATAATAAGATCCGTAGTGGCAATGCGAAAAGCGAATATGCAACTGAGTGTTGCTATGGAAACGGAATGTGCTAGTAGTGAGGGTTTTTTTTGGCCATCCCATTCTTTCTCTTTTTTTTTTAGCTTTGGAAAAGCAAAAATAAAATAACTTCAATTTGGTACAATTCTTCGGGTATAAGTATTAGGAATGCAAACTGTATATTTAGAAAATCAATACTAGTAACGCAACGGAACAGGAATTAGAATCTAAAATGGTCAAGTGAACGTAATGGAATTCAAGAACTTTTTGTTTGAAGTCAAAGTATAAATTTTATGATCTGTGATACTAACAAGAAACAATAAACATTGAACTATGTCGTGCTGTAAAAATGAAATGAAAGTAGTTCAAGATATCTGATGCTTTGACAGTTTTCTGAAGGATTTAGTGTTTATGTAAGGCTTTTAAATGGTATTGAATTAAGCAATGAAAGATTATATACGCAGTTTAAAAGATTAAGTATGTATAAAACATGCAGGGGAATGTAAACAATAATAATAATAAAGGTGTAATTTCAAGATAGTATAATTTTTACGTATTTTTATCTTACCGCCAAGTGAGAACTGAATTAATTAGTAGCTAATGCGTATTAGGTAAGCGGTTTCATTTTTATTTGTTTAATTTCTTTAATACATCGTTTTAGATTTATTATAATATTTGAAAAGAACTTGTGGTAATTCTTCAGATGCTATAATTTTTCCTCACTCTGAGTTAGAAAATGAATGAGATGTAACGCTATTAAGTGAACGTGGGGCCGAAGTGTGGCTATGGTAAATAAATACAGTGAACTTTAAATATATCTGTGGCTTTCCCTTCCCTGCAACTTTCTTTGCTCCTGATGAAGAGGGACATATACTGTTTGCCTTTGCTACCGATAAAGTTCTTAACTAAATCTACGTCAAACGGGAGGTTGTTGCTTTGTTAATTTTATGCTTTACTTTGGCGTGTTTTTCTTCTGTTATTAATAAATTTAATTTGCTAAATAGGAAAAATACATTTTAATAAATAGAAAAGTAAATATTTTACATAATGGCATATCTTTGGCATGAAAGTCAATCTATAGCATTATTTAAACGGGTGTATATCGTATCTTATTAGCAAGCATAGCGTTAGTAACGATAGCGTTAGTTTAATTCAATTTACACTAAAGTTTATTCGACTGACTCCGAATTACCTTTGGACCTTCGAATTAAAGTGCAAAGAATAAAACCTAGGTAGTACATTTGATCACATGGTTTACTTCCAAATGAATGACTCAGCAAAGTAGTGGCTTGGTTTTGATATGGAGCATAACATTTATGGATATTTCCGATGATTAGCGTGCATGAATCTCAGGCGAAGTGTACGAAATTAATCTCAGCTTGTAAGATTTAAGTTAAAAATGAGAAATAATCTTGATAATGTTTCAACTGGCAAGCATCATATCTTGTCACAAGAGACTTCTAATTATAAATAGGTTATATAAAAGTACTCTCTATTCGTAAATAATGTAGCAGCACTTCATCAATCTATGTCAAAAGATACAACTGAGTATAGCGTAAGAAGAGAAAGAGTCTGGTTGCTTGAGATTATTTTATATTTATTTATTTCTCTCACTTTCTCTTTTCTTTTAACTCTCTTTCTTTTCAGTTTGGTCATCGATCAATATCTAATGCATTGCGATATTTCTATTTGTTGAAGACAAAATGATCCAGGTGTCTACGTCTTCTACATTGGAAAGTAAGGCTTAGGAAATTGACATTTTGTTTCATTGCTAATTATATTAAGGCATCAATGTTACAAATGCAAAGAAGTATTTTGGTATATCAATTCTAAGTAAGTTTTGTTTTAGATCGAATAAAATATGCTTATGTGTGATAACTGCTACGCATGTCCATTTACTATATTAACATAGGTTAGGTTTCCTCGGTTGATTTGCGATGGAACTCTGGGGTTCTGCCAGATGTTGTTAGGGATATACGGAATTCTGCTTGTACAACTGTTAAACACGAATTACAAGTCGTCTATTGAAAGGCACAATATTATGCATGTCTAGTACAACACTGAAACTTGTGACAAAAGAAAGAATTAATTTCATGGAAGTGTCAAAAGGACATTTATTTTCGTTCTCTTTTATTCTGATTTTGCAGTGGGAAAAATGTTGAGTTAAAAGTCGTACAAAAATATCTTAATCTTGCATATGTCGCGATTCTTTAGCTTCCCGAATAGCTTATACTGAAATTCTGAATTATTAAAAAACTCAAAAGAGTCTTTTATCTTTAAGAATCTCTAATCTTTAAGCCACTTATGTATCTTATCTTGAAGAACGTAAAGAGAAAGTACACTCTCTCTTTGCGTACACACAACTCAAAGAGAAAGCTAAAAGGAAACGAAAGCAGCAGCTAATTAAAGGCTGTTACTATAGATGACTGAACTGAGATGTTTCTCTCCGGCTTTTTAAAACTTTTTAATCGGTTGCGAGCACGTGCTGGTAATTTCTGTTTTCTCGACATTTCTGGAAAGCAAAAAAGTACAATTATCGTTACACCTAACACAGTAGTCAATTAATTTATTAAATTTAAAAATAAATTACCAGATATATATTTACTAAGTGTTGAATGCGCTTGCTCCTGTATTTTGACTTTTCCGGCGTAGCTTTCTCTCAAAATCTGTCTTGTGCTGCATTGCACAGAAATATAAAACAATTTTAATTATAATTCTAGTAAAAATAGCTAACTAAGTACAAAATCCGTAACAATATGTATATATTGTCGACATGATGAAAGAAGCAATACACTTATTTCGAAGTAACAAACAAAACAGGTATTTTGCGCTTTTTATACAGTATGTGGCACTTTTTTGCTGGGTTTACTGAAACAGTTCTATATCCTTATTATCAGCGTTTGGTTTTTACAACACACTCAAGAAAAAAGCCTTGAATATCTCGACTGCATTTCATTTCAAAACGTTCTCGCATCACAACCATCACGTGTATGCCGTACTCCCCCATCTTGGGTTCTTCTCTCTTTGGTTGCCAGATTCCCCTTCCATTTCTGATCGGGGTGGCTGGCCTTGCCGAACTCTCTGGCAGGGCTAGGTCGGGAGCTTTTCAAATCGAGCATGTATATGACAGGGCTTGAGCCTCGTGCTGGCTTCAGCATCAAATTGGTCTTTGGAGATTCCAGGCGAAAATTACTGAAAATCCAATATTTAAGGTAGAAATGCAATATAAAATCATACGAATTATATACAGAGGCCTTCAGAAGGTTGCTCTTGATGTAAATGACAATAAATGCAGTCACTGGAAATGGTGACACTTGCAGAAATAACATGGAAGTTATCAGAGTCGCGTGATCAGTCTCATTTAGTTCCGATATTAACGTTGCATGGGATCGTAGAAGATTCCAACACAGTTTACATACATACATAAGCAATAAATTTCACGAGTAGTAAGAAGTACTTAATAGCCAAAGGTTGCCACAAAATGACTTCGGTGCACAAATAATTAAGTTTGGCAGCGAGAGTTTAGTAGTCACGTAAGTCACGTGGTTCAATGGAGTTAAGCACAATCTTAGTATTAAATCAAAGTAAGTTAAAATATGTACAATTATTTACAATGAATAAAAAGTGGTAAAACATAAAAGTAATATCAATAAATCAATTCAGAGGGCAGTCCATCCGTAATAAATGAATGCACAGAAAATAGCTCAGTAACAAAGTTACAGGTTCAAATGCTTTGGCGTCCGTGGTCACGTGGGTGGTCATCCACCCAAGTCTTGGCTCTGAGGTGCGCTGCTCAGATGCGTATGCATGAAAACACTAAATTTGTAGAGACATTAGGCCGGGAGTTGAATCACGGACCTCTCGGTTACGCCTCGAACATACTGACTACTACACCACGAAGGCGGGATAAATACGTTATAAATTTACAAAAATTTAAAGTATCAACTGATCTGAGACGCTTTTCCTTCGGTCTTTAAATAGCTTTAAACCGGCCACGCGAGATCTTTCTAGTAAATTCTGCCTCTCGGGATTTCTTTAAAGAAAAAGGAGGCTGTTAACATAGTGGTCAGTTACAGCTAACATAGTGGCCAGTTACATTTATACAATTTCAATACAAATTGTCGAGATACCCACTTATTCAATGTCAAATGCACGTGTTTCTGTATTCTTGTTTTTTCCAGAGTAGCTTTCTCTTAAAATTTGTCTCGCGCTGCATTGCACGGGCAATAAAACAATTTTAATTGTAATTCTACTAAAATTAGCTAACTAAATACAAAATTTGTAACAGTGTATTTTAATCAAGTCACTCGCGACTGGTGAGGTTCTAAGGTATTTCTCCAGCCTTCTTCGCATGCCTTCGTGGTGTAGTGGTCAACACGTTCGACGCGTAACCGAGAGGTCCGTGGTTCGATTCCCGGCGAAGGCTTTGCTCATTTCCTCCCATCTCCTGTTTCAAAAAACTTCTAATAACTCTAGAAGGTAGAATAAAGGGTTTTTAATTATGTGTCTTCTGTCTAATGATAAGATATTATTGTTCCGAAGATTTCGCAGAACTAACGTGTCAGGACTGAGTGTTCGGTGTGTACTATTGGAAAACATCTTCGTGACAGCTTAAAGTCCTGATCTGGAACAGGGAGCTGAATGCAGCTATGTTCTGTGGTAGAACACTGTGATTCAGTGGTAGAAGAACTGCACTTAAAAGGGATTTAAAATCCTCTTTTATTAAATCACAATTATGTACAACCAACTCGGGAGGGATACAGAAAGTAAAAGACCACACTTGGGTCTAAAATGAACAATCAGATAAATTTAAAACTAAAGCTAAATAGAAATTAAATAGTCGTTGCTCGCAGAGCTATAACGCGAGGTTGGCTTCTAAACTAAATGGTGCGTAGCAAGATTTACTAATACTGACGCACTTGGAATTATTTCAATGAGCAATCACGTAAAGCGCTATGGCTTAAAATTTAAATGCTAGCTGGTCAACGGACGTCGAATAGAGTGACCGTAATCTGAGCCTAAAAGCTCTCTCACACTGAAAGGTTTCTAACTCCGCTTTAAATAGAACTTGGCTCCACTTCAAATTAGCATAAAGCTGAAAACGCGCGCTTCTTCTAACGGGAAGTTGAAAAAGAGAATAAATAGAAAAGGAATAAATTAAAATAAAACTTTGTTAGGTTAACTAAAACCTTACAAACGAAATACGTTTTTGTTATCGTATTAATGTATTTATTGAAGCTATTTGGAAACCACAGCAGGCATTACAGCAGACTGAATGAGATACCTACATTAACAGATTGTCTTTGGATTTGTTTTGATGTTTGAACACATAGTTTCAAGGAGTGTTCTTTATATTTCTTAGGCGTACGGGAGAACTTACAAAACCATTTTTGAAAGACAAAAGCTCTCATTTGTTTTTTTAATACAAATGTTCAGCATATGAACCGCAATAGTTCCTAAGCATCTCTTATGAAAGCCAAAGTCTCCCAGATAATTTCTTTTATACTTACTAAGTTTGTTTTAAGTGTTTTCACATCCTATTATGAA
The DNA here is from genome assembly GCA_000611955.2 of Stegodyphus mimosarum. Taxonomy (NCBI): domain Eukaryota; kingdom Metazoa; phylum Arthropoda; class Arachnida; order Araneae; family Eresidae; genus Stegodyphus; species Stegodyphus mimosarum. The sequence continues at coordinate 459,459 of KK117343.1, forward strand.
TATATTGTGATTAATTCAAACTCGAATTATGAATCTTATCTTTAAGAAAGTAACTTAGGCAGGTATTTACATCTTCATACTATTATCCTGACTATACTTTCCTAACGGAATTTATTTAAGCTTACATTTGAAAGTAAAATGACTGAGACAACAGGGAAAATATAACTATGTCTGAATAACTATATCTAATAACATAACTTGTCAGGACTTTGTGTTCTGTGCATCTTTTTTGGAAACATTGTAAATTCTGTAAAGGGTTCTTATCCTTACTTTCTAAGTCCTGAACTGGAACAGGGAGCGGAAGGTACGCTATGTTCTGATGTAACTGCTGGGCTGGAGAATAACTGCACGTGAAGGGATTTGAAATCCTCTTTTATTCAATCACTATTAAATACAAACCTCCCAATTCGGGAGAGATACAGAACGTAACAGACCACACTTTGGTCGAACTTAACAATCAAATAAATTTAAATAAATTAAAATAGAACTTAAATTAAACTTTGCTTCGCAGAGCAATTCGCGGAAGTTGGCCTCTATCTAAAAGGGTGCGTAGCAAGATATACTAAATACTACCGCACTTTAATTTATTTTACAATGCAATCACGTAGTAAGCACTATGGCTTATAAATTTAAACTGCTAGCTGGTCAGGCGAACGTTGAGCAGCGTGACCGTGATCTGAGGCAAAGCTCTCACACACCGAGAGGTTTCTACCTCTGGCTTAAATAGTGCTTGGCTGAACTTCAAAAATTAGCATAAGCTAAAAACGCGCGCTTCTTCTGACAGGAAGTTGAAGCAGAGAGGAGATAGAAAAGATTTAAATTAAAATAAACTTGGTTAGTTTAACTAAAACCTTACATACTTCCCGCCAGAATTGCGATAGTTAAACTACTTTGGTCCAAACGGACCATGTTGAAAACTAGCAATTCTAAATAGTCGAAAATTTCACTGTTCTAAACTTAGGCCAACTCTTACAAGGCAATATATGTTTGTGTAAAATACAGACGAAATTTTCTGGAACAACAATCTTCAACATTTTTTTTTTCAAGTCTTATTCTTCAAACAGTCTTACTCCTTCCAGCAAAATCTGGAAGGAAAACAACTTTAGTATGACATAATAACAGAATAATTCTAAGTGGTACAAATCCTTTTTTTTTTTTTCTGTGTAATTTTGCACACACACATTATCATTCAAGCACAATTAAATTCTTCCCCCGTATGCTCTCTCACCGGTGTTGGATGTAAAGCAAACCGCCATTGCGGGTTTTTATGTGTTCGGGGGTGTTCAACTCTTCCACCTACAATCGACTAACATTAGTTAGAACTTGACATACGAGACCTGAAAAAAACGCCCTATAACCAGCTAATCCTAAGGTTCTCACTAGCTTTATGTCTAACACTTTAAGTGTATTTGGTGGAGAGCCTAATTAACACTTGCATTCTAAAATAGTGAATCTTTAACTTTTCATGCATACAAATTCGCAGTTTGCACACAACATTCACATTAATATTGCACTTAACGTGCATTGCTAGCATAATATTATTTGTTACATTTCATAACACATTAACAATTTCACAGCAATCCTGAAATGCAAATAGAAGTTAAATTTCTAAGCTTACAGAAATATAGGTTAAATTTCTAAGCTTACAGCAAGTGCTTCCTATTCCTTTCTCAAGGTACTTTCTTGAAATATCAAATTACATTGAATTAATAGTCTACAGACTAAATCGTGTTTTTCAATTTTCCGAATTTTCATTCTAGACATTTTACAAGTCTTTAGACAAAGCGTCGTACAAAATCATTTAGTTAACATATTCTTTTCAGCAATTCATTGCTTTTACAGAATTAATCTATTTACAAAATTAAGTAATTTTAAATCTTTAAGAATTACAATTTCTTTTAACAAAACATTTTACTTTCCATATGAGAACTTATCGCTCACTTGGCGTAAAAGTCAACCTCGCTTGAGGTAAAATCAGTCCTGCAACTTGCAGTATACTCAAAAATTAACTAAACTTTTGAATACGAAATTGTACTTATCTTATTATGATCGTCCATCCTTTTCTTGGCCCAATCTTTAAAACTTGAGTAAGTTGTGGCCTGGTTCAGTTTCCTCGTTTTTCGTTGTTCTTTCGGAGCCTGCTCGTCTCTTTTTCTTTTGAAATTCCGTCGTTGTATCCTCGGCAATTTCCTTTGTAGAGGAGGTTGCTCCGCTGGACGTTTGGTGGACTGGGCCCTTCTCTCCTGGGCCCTTGCTCGTTGCTTGTCCTGGTTCCTGCTGTATTCGGGAAGTTGATTCTCAGGCTGCAATCGACGTTTCTTGCTTCTCAGGCACCTGTCCGATGATTCCACAGTTCTTTTGGATACATTGGGCTTCCCTTGCCCATTCTGCTTTCTTCTCTTGGTGCGCTCGTAATTCCGTTCGTAGATTTGTTCACCTGCATCGTGAGACTTTCTTTTGAAACCACCTTTTTGGTTCTTATTTCTTTGTTGGGGGGGAGCTTTCTTCTTCTGACATTTCGATGCCGTTGTAGCTGGTTCCTGCTGTTTTTGCTGACGTATATCTTCCTGGCTAGTCGATTGCCTCGGATCCTGAAACGAATCTTTAAATACAGCCATTTTGCTGCGATTATAGAACGGTTTTATTTGGTCCACATTCGCTTTGAGCGTTTGACCATCATTTCTTTTTAATATAACCACTGCCCCCGTAATTTGTTCAATTGTGAACGGGCCTTCAAAACGCGGAAAAAATTTCCCCACCTTTTCCTCTGGGGCATTTGACAAGTTGTGTTTAATCTTCAACACTTCATCTCCCACATTGTACTTGACCTCTCTTCTTTTTAGGTCATAGTACAATTTCTGTTTTCTTTGGGCCATTTCTATATTTTCCGTCGCTTCCCGTATTAACTTTTGTATATCACTCATTTTAAATTCTTCTGCCCTTTCCTGTACAAAGAACAGTTTATCTAGGGGGGTCAAGATCTTTCTTCCTAAGAAGAGTTCAGCGGGTGTTTTTTGTGTAGTATCGTGTTTGGCGGTCCTAAGGGCAAATGCAAATTCATTTATATGGCTATCCCAGGTAGAGTGATAGTTTTTCACATAACTACGAATTATTTTCACTACATTTCTATTCACCCGTTCCGCTATGTTTGACTGCGGACGATACGGGACCATCTTTAGATGACGTATGCCCAGTTTTGCACACATTTCCTCAAACATTTTACTAACAAACTGAGGACCATTGTCTGAAATAACTTTTAGGGGCGCCCCGTATTTTAAAATATACTTATTTAGAATTGAATCTACTACAATTTTTGCAGACGCGCGTTTTAACGGAATTAACTCTAACCATTTGCTAAAATGATCCACTATAACTAAAAGATATCGGCTTTTATTAACTTTACTTCGAGGGTAAGGTCCAAGTAAATCGATGCCTATTATTTGATTTGGGAATTCTGATTTAATACTATTTAGGAACCCGGCCGGGCGGAAATTAACATAATTATTTAATTGACATGTTGGGCACGACTGGACATACGCCCTAGTAAACTTTTGCAGTTCTGGAAAGAAAACTGCCTCGCGAACTCTCTGAACAGTTTTTCTTATACCTAAATGAGCCGAAATGGCACAATCATGCAACTCTTCTAATACATTCAACCTCATGCTAGCTGGGATAACCGGTCTATATTCATGATTCTCATTAGTAGCTTTCGTATAGAATAACAGTCCGTCAATTAATTCGTAATTTTCGGCCCTATTTCTTATCGGCACAATATCCGGATGATTGAAATTCTCAGGGTCGGCCAAATAATTGTATATATTTTTGAACTCCGGATCTTTTTTGAGTTCGGCTATTACTGTTTCACGAGAATCTAATACTTTGGATGTTAACATGGCTATCTTAATTACACTTCCATTTTCATCTAAGTTAATTCTGCTTAAAGCATCTGCCACAACATTTTCTTTTCCCGGCGTATGTTTAATTATTAGGTTATATTCCTGTAATTTGAGAGCCCACCTTATTAATCTGGGTGATAAATTTTTTCCAGAATAGAGTCTAGTGACCGCCGCGTGGTCGGTATATACAGTTACTGGAGAACTTCCAAAGAACACACGAAATTTCTGTACTGATGCTAACACTGCGAGAGTTTCTCTCTCTGTTGCGGAATAGTTTCTTTGGGTTTCATTTAATGTTCGGCTGAAAAAAGCCACGGGCTGACCATTTTGGGAAAGCACTGCACCAATCGCGAAATCTGAAGCGTCCGCTGAAATCTCTAATCCCTTATCCCCTTCTGGAAATTTTAAGACGGGAGCTTGAGTCAATGCGTCTTTCAATTTTTGAAACGCCAAGTTGGCTTCTGCTGACCACGAAAACCTAGCTTTTTTTCTTTTCAACTTTAGCAGTGGCTCAGCTATTTTTGCAAAGTCTTTAATGAAAGCCCGGTAATATGAACACATCCCGAGAAACGACGATAATTTCTTCGCTGTTTTAGGAACAGGATAATTTCTAATGGCTACTATTTTTGACTGATCCGTTTCGATTCCCTTTTGGGAAATTTTAAATCCTAAATAACGTAACTCTTTTGCGGCAAATTTACATTTAGACGCATTTATCTTTAAACCAGCTTCGTTTAACAATGAAAATACTTTTCTTAAATCTTGTAAGTGTTGTTCTAGAGTACTACTCGTAATTATAATATCGTCTAAATATATGAAAGTGCTTTTACCAAGGACTGGTCTTAAGACGATGTCCATACATCTTTGGAACGTTGCCGGCGCGCCGGATAATCCGAACGGCATTCTAAGAAATGCGTACGTACCAGATTTCGTTATGAACGCGGTTTTGTGTACGTCCTCGGGTTTTACCCCAATCTGAAAATAGCCACTCGTGAGATCTAATGTAGTCATGTATTTTGTAGACGAAATATTTCGAATAATTTCTTCAATTATCGGCAACGGATATACAGGATATTTTGTAACTGAATTTAACTTGCGATAATCTATAGCAAAACGCCACCGCTTCGGGTGCGTAATCGGGTAATCATTATTTTTCTTACACAGGACAACGGGGCTAGCATAACTGCTAGAAATTGGCGTGATGATTTTATTCTTTAACATCTCTTTAATATGATGTTCAATTATTTCCTCTTTTGTCCTATCATATCTATATGGCTTTTGCCTAACTGGCTGAGCGTCCCCCGTGTCAATGTCGTGGTTCACCACCTGCGTAAAGCCTGGTACATCACTAAATAAATTCGCAAAGTGACTTACCAGACCTTGGATTTTCTCTTTTTCCTCTGCTTGTAAATGTTCCAAGTCCAGCTGCGGGGGCTTATCATTCTTCGCTTCAATTGGCTTCATATTTAATGTTAGTTCTCCCCCCTTGAAATCAATTTTTGCTTCTGCCAAACTAAAAAAGTCCACACCTAGAATAATACAAGTCTGCAGGTTACGCACAATATAAAACAGGATTCTTACCTGTTCGTTGTTGATACGCACGAACAATGGTACTTTTCCTAAACAGCTACATTTTTCTCCTTGGGCCGCTATGACATCCGTGTCTCTTGCACTAAAAATTCTGTAACGTCGAAAGTGCTTCTTAAAGAATCTTTCCGATACGAAGCTGCTTTGGGCTCCTGTATCCAAGAGGGCTGTCGCCGGTATGTTGTTGATTAGAACTTCAATCTTCGGCAAACTCAAATTCTTAACGACCACGGTGTTTAAATTGATTTTGGAAGGGTTTTGCGCTGCTTCGGACTTCTTCACCTTCCTCGAAGAAATCCCTCTTAGTTTAAATTCTTTTTCTTCTGGTTGCCCTCGGAATCTTTGCTTGTTCTTCTATTAAATTCCCTTCGTTCGCCGCTCGCTTTAGGAGACACATCTTTCTTCGGCCATTGCTTCGCCTTATTCCCGTAACTTTGATTTTGCTTTTGCTGCGGTCTTGGCGAACTCCACTGACTTCTTCGCTCAAATTGGCGTCGTCGTTCGTTGTCGGCTGTTCTTCGGCTTTCAAATTGTACCGCGAGCTCAAATAATCTGTCTAATGTTGTTGGATTTCTTAGTTCGATGAAATCTTGAACTTGGGGCAGTAGCCTAGGAAGTATAACTTGAATAATTTCAGGATCCGGGCGACTTCCATACAAAAGCTTGAAAACTTGAATTTTCCTCAAAATAAAATTAGACAAATCTTCTATTCTTTCTTGGTATCGGCTAAACAGTTCAGCTTCCAATCTGGCTCGATCTCGCACCACGGGAAATGCTTTCACTAGAGAATTCTTGAAATTTTCATACGTGTATGTGGGGCTTCCTGGTTCCCCCAAGAGATTCTTTCCGATGCACTTGAACCAACTTAGCGCTTGGCCCTTCAAAGCGCTGGTAGCAAGAGCGACTTTCTGAAATTCGTGGACTGGATATAGCATGAAGTGGGAGTCTAGCTTTTCCAGGAAATTGATTACGGCTGTCTTGCCGTCAAAACTTGCCGCTGGCTTCATGGCTGCTCGCATGGTTTGTACGATGTAGCCGAATCCTTCTATGCCAGGAGGTGCTATCTCAGGATTCTGGACAGGTACAGCAGGTGTCTCAGGTTCGTCTTCTTGTTGCTGAGGCCATCCTCTTCTTTCTGTGCGGGCGCCATTATCAGGACTTAGCATTCTGTGTGTATTCTTTGAGAACATTGTAAATTCTGTAAAGGGTTCTTATCCTTACGTTCTAAGTCCTGAACTGGAACAGGGAGCGGAAGGTACGCTATGTTCTGATGTAACTGCTGGGCTGGAGAATAACTGCACGTGAAGGGATTTGAAATCCTCTTTTATTCAATCACTATTAAATACAAACCTCCCAATTCGGGAGAGATACAGAACGTAACAGACCACACTTTGGTCGAACTTAACAATCAAATAAATTTAAATAAATTAAAATAGAACTTAAATTAAACTTTGCTTCGCAGAGCAATTCGCGGAAGTTGGCCTCTATCTAAAAGGGTGCGTAGCAAGATATACTAAATACTACCGCACTTTAATTTATTTTACAATGCAATCACGTAGTAAGCACTATGGCTTATAAATTTAAACTGCTAGCTGGTCAGGCGAAAGTTGAGCAGCGTGACCGTGATCTGAGGCAAAGCTCTCACACACCGAGAGGTTTCTACCTCTGGCTTAAATAGTGCTTGGCTGAACTTCAAAAAATTAGCATAAGCTAAAAACGCGCGCTTCTTCTGACAGGAAGTTGAAGCAGAGAGGAGATAGAAAAGATTTAAATTAAAATAAAATTGGTTAGTTTAACTAAAACCTTACAAACTATATCTAATGACTGGCAAACCATGATCTGAATTATAATTCATTGTTTGTGTAGAAACTTTATCTCTCTATGTACTATATTGTTGCGTGCGTACGTGTTCGCAATAGATCGCGCAAGTCCGATAAAAAGTTAATAAAATTTATTCTAATCACAAGAAATATAACAAAACGCTGGATTATTTCTCAAAGATATTCGTGGAGTATCACAATATTACGAAATATAAACAGTAGCTATATTTTAAACTAGGAAAACGTTAAATATATCAAAGCTCAATAGTCAATCCAAAGCTCAGAGAAAGCTAATCCGATCTCACCGTGCATTCGCTACAGTCAATAACAACAACTAAGTAAACAGCTGAACTGAGATGTTTCTCTCCGGCTTTTTAAAGTTTTTAATCGTTCAATTAAGATTCTGGTAACTTTTGTTTTCTCGAGATTTCTGGAAAGCAAAAGAATAGAATTACGGTTACATTTAACACGGTAGTCAATTACATTTATTCAGTTTAAATATAAATTACGAAATATCTATTTATTAAATGCTGTATGTGCTACTGTATTTTTACTTTTCCGGGGAAAGCTTTCTGTTAAAATACATCTCCTGCTGCATTGCACGGAGATGTAAAACAATTTTAATTATAATTCTACTAAAAATAGCTAACTAAATACAAACTCCGTAACACTATACATTGCGTAGGTATTAAAGAAGTTATAACGTCGCGTTTGCTTCTCCGTCATAAAATATACGCGACGCCGAAGACTGTTGGAGAATTATCACCAAGTCTTTTAAAGTACTACATAGTCCAGAAAGGGTGTAAAACACCCATTAGTAACTAAAATATAGTTTAATAGTTGGTATGAAATCGTGGTTACAAAATCCAATACTTTGGACTTAATTCAAAAAGTAATGATTAACTTTAAATTGAAAAAGTTAAGAATAGACTAACGACTTCACAGATTTACTATCACGCCAGCTAGCTCTGACTGAGGGTCAGCTTAAACGAGCCTAATCATAAGAATAACTCAACGTCGCAGAATTATAATTGCTAAAGAACCAAAGTTAGCAATGTGATCTTCAAGCAGGCAGAACACGCTTCATCTTCCATAATATTCTTCCATAATTCCACCTTCTACATAATTTGAATATCGCTCGTGCTGGAAAATTTCATTTTGGCAGGGAAATGAAATGAGAATTGAAAGGAAAGGTACTTTAAAATAACGCGTTAGAAAATTAAAGGATACTCCACAAAGTTTTATGGTGAAGGATTTTCATATACAATTTTATTTAAATCACTTTGATATATAATGAGCTACCCGAAGAAATTATGATTCTACAAAATGAAAATTTTCAACCTAATTAAAACTAAATAGTATAATTCTAAGGATATTTTAACTTATAATGTATGGAAAACCTTTTTGAGTTTTAAACAGAAGGTATCTTATTAACTCTAAAATAAAATGCTAATTTTTAAAGTAATGAAAAGTCATATGTTTGCGCGTTTTGGGAAAAAGAATCAAAGCAAAGAAGGAAGAAAACCGATTTTTTCTTCGAATTCACACATTTACAAGAAATATTGCACTGATATTAGTATTTGAAACTTTAGAAAAATACGATTATATTTACTTCCTTGTACGAAGTAAAAAGGAGGTATTATAATTGCGAAAAATTTCCGGTTTCATGTTTCAACGAGAATAGCTATTTTGACCGCTGTCGAATGCAATTTAACGATGTTTTTGAGTGACATTCGTACATAAAGACAGAATAAAAGACTCTTTTCCCCCAAAATAATTATAAAACTAATTTAAAATGGATTCTGAAAAGTTTTTTTCGTCGCGTCTGTACGCATGTATGTATGTATGTATCGCGTATGATTCAAAAACGAAGAGCCTCAGAACGTTGAAATTTTGTATATAGGGCTGCTATAACATGTAGATGTGCACTTCGCATTTTGCTTGCAATCGGCAGCACCAAACGTATATAAATATACGTATATATATATCCACTCTGTTACTCGGCTCAGTGAGCTCAGTTTCTTAATTTTTATAAGTTTGTAGATTGTGCATTTTTTGCTTTAAAAATGATTGAATTATGTTGTTCTCATCTTTCGGGAAAGATTTTTATGCCCTTAGTTAATTCGCATGCAGCAATTGTGGAATTATCAACAAAGTTTTTTAAGTTCAGCTAAGCCTAATTTTTGGTTATGATAGCGATCATACAAATATACATTTGAAGCTTAGCAGAATAGTGGATTTGTTGCCAATTACTAGAAACTGAGCTTCGCAAGAACAACGCAACGTCTTTTTTTATTATTACGAATTAAATTATGTTCGATTCATTCTGGAATTATCATTTAAGTTATTAAACAGTTTTTGCGTATAAATTTTAATTTTAATTGTAAATTTTTTTAAAAATGTACTTGGTGTTTTATGTTTTCATATATCTTTCAATTTTTAATGCAATTATTTTGAACTTTTATGTATTTCTGTCTTACCGCGAAGTGAGAACTGAATTAATTAGTAACGCATGCGCATTAGGTAAGCGGTGAAAAACTGTTTCTTTTTTATTTGTTTAATTTCTTTTATATATCGTTTTAGATTTATTATAGTATTTGAATAGAACTTGTGGTAGTTCTTCAGATGCTATAATTTTTGCTCGCTCGGAGTTATAAAATGAATGAGATGTAACGCTGTTAAGTGAACCTAACGCCGAAGTGTGGCTATGGTAAATAAGTATAGTGTACTTTAAAGAGTGTATTTATTCTACTGTGGTTTACGCGCTATCGACGAAGTAGATTTAATTCAAAATTCGTTAACTGTTAATTCAATATGCTTAAATGAAATGCAGGAAAATGGCGTATAATTTAATATTCCGCACAGAAGTCATGTCGTGTACAAATCAGATTTTTTTTTTGCCATAGAAATAATTTACAGCATTAAAAAAGGTTTTTCTCCGGAAGCTTGATAAATCTAAGTGAATTACCACATTCTTGGAAATAAAATATCAAAACAAAGTTCAGGAATGCATTGTCATGTGAATTATCGTAAATCATTCTTTTATTAAAATTATTAATTGATTAAATCAAAAGAATTCTGTCACTGAACTGTAGATCACTGCTTGCATCAAGAATGCTTGTTAAGCTGCTTTTCCAACATCACTTTTGGCTTTCAATCTGATATCTTTTATCTTTGTTTTTATTAACGCCACGTAAATTTTTTTGATGTAAATTAACTGAAATTTTCGTGTGAATGTTCTTTATAAACGTGATCCATTTGCTGATTGTGTCATTTCATTGAAAAAGTACCAATCTGTGACAGATATTTTGCGAGTTTCAAAAAATTCCGCGATAGAAAACTAGGTAATTTACGCACAAAAGTATTTAGCTGAGAACAAATGACATCGAGGTGTAGAACTAAATATTGTACGAAGTCGTTTGGTAGAGAAATTATTGTATTGTTACGGAATGCCCAGCTGCGGTAAGATAACTTGGCAGCAAAGTGGGTTTAGGGTTGCCAGATTTGGTGCAAAATCGCCGATTTGGCAACATAAGTTAAAAAAACTGGTGATATGGCATAGACGGATGGAGAACATTCTAGAACGAATTCTTACCGGTTTGGCCCAGAATGTTCTCGAAGGGAGACCAAAAGCTATATAAATTCTGCCTGTACGCGGAGTTGTAGTGCATCATCATGTACATCATCGAGTTTTATCTTCAGTGTGTTGAGCTCCGAGAGCGATCGACCAAGTCGGGAGCTGTACTTTGCTGCTTTGTCGTGAACCTGTCTTCACTATTATAGCTATCAAGCTATAACTGTGAAGACAGCTATCAAGCTATGAAACAGTTATAGCGATGAAGTTATAATAGCCTGAAGGCTGTGCTGCTGATTGTTTCAGTGTAATTGTCGTAGTTTTTCGACTACTGTAAAGGTGATTTTTTTAACTCTCCTGAGTAATACTAGCTAAAATTGTGTTTTGATCCTTCATCAATCTCTCCAAATCCCGTAGAACCCGTAGAACGCAACGGTATTTACCCATTATATTATTTGACAATTATAAGCAGCTACCAGAATGCCCATAATTATATTCTTCAAACAAGTACCGAAACTTTTTCTTGACATGTATTTAGTTTTCTTGGATCTTGCAAACATAATAATACTGGAATCAATACTTATATCAGAGAAATGATCCTGCATAAATAGGATGAAATGATTTATAAGATACAAGAATTTAATTTTAAAAATATATTTTGCCTGTAATATTGCAGGTTATCGAAAAATTTACGAAATAGAGGGTGGACACTATTGGGCACATTTGAAAAAAGATGTAAGTATGTAAGGTTTTAGTTAAACTAACCAAGTTTATTTTAATTTAAATCTTTTCTATCTCCTCTCTGCTTCAACTTCCTGTCAGAAGAAGCGCGCGTTTTTAGCTTATGCTAATTTTTGAAGTTCAGCCAAGCACTATTTAAGCCAGAGGTACCTCTCGGTGCACCTCTCGGTGTGTGAGAGCTTTGCCTCAGATCACGGTCACGCTGCTCAACTTTCGCCTGACCAGCTAGCAGTTTAAATTTATAAGCCATAGTGCTTACTACGTGATTGCATTGTAAAATAAATTAAAGTGCGGTAGTATTTAGTATACCTTGCTACGCACCCTTTTAGATAGAGGCCAACTTCCGCGAATTGCTCTGCGAAGCAAAGTTTAATTAAGTTCTATTTTAGGTTTAGTATTTAATTTTATTTGATTGTTAAATTCGACCAAAGTGTGGTCTGTTACGTTCTGTATCTCTCCCGAATTGGGAGGTTTGTATTTAATAGTGATTGAATAAAAGAGGATTTCAAATCCCTTTACGTGCAGTTATTCTCCAGCCCAGCAGTTACATCAGAACATAGCGTATCTTCCGCTCCCTGTTCCAGTTCAGGACTTAGAACGTAAGGATAAGAACCCTTTACAGAATTTACAATGCTTCCATAACGGATGCACAGAACACTAAGTCCTGATAGTGGCGCCTTCGCCGGGAATCGAACCACGGACCTCTGAAATACCGGCTCAGTGTGCTGACCATTACACCACGAAGGCACGCTAAGAATGTGGGAGATATACCTTATATACTCCCCTTTTTAAAGGGCGACTAGGGTTTTAGGGGACCTAGTCGCCAAATCCTGGGTGTGGAGAGTCATCATCCACAACCCTTTTAGTTCGGGCGCCACTGTAGAGACATTAGGTTAATACGAAGCAGGAGACATGAAAAATATGCAATTCCTTCGCCGGGAATCGAACCACGGACCTCTGAAATACCGGCTCAGTGTGCTGACCATTACACCACGAAGGCACGCTAAGAATGTGGGAGATATACCTTATAAGTAGATCAATCCAACCTACAGAATGTAGATAGAATACTTACAATTACTCGACTTATACGAATGCTTGAAATTTCTCTGAAATTCAACTGGATACTTTCAGCCACTAACAGCTTAAACTCCGCGCTGGGTCATCCGGCAGCATCCCATACGTCTTGTAGGACGAGAAAATGTGTCTGGCTATCGCAAAGGGAGCTACAAATGTCATCTTATAACAAAATTTACGTTCGGAGAAGATAGGGGAAGAACGTGTCGCGCTCATAGGATTCGGGTGCTTACTTGTTATGGGATCACACACGTTTTGTTAAAATTTCTCCCAATGACCAATCAATGGACTGTTGTCCTAGAAATGTGTTTCCATTGCTTCCTTGTGAGGTGTTATTGATTCGTAAAACTGGAAACTGCTTTTGAGAAGCCGTAGTTACTAAGGTTAGACGCTGGTTAAATGGAATGAGTCAAACAAGAATTAAAATTTCAAAATAAAATGCATTAGAAAACGTAAAAGGTTTTGCTGAGAAATTTAATTCTGCTTAAAGAAGTTTACGAATGAATATAGATTATTCTTACCTTGATTCAAAATCCGAAACATTAGAATATACATGTTCATGTATAAATATAAATATATATTATTTCCCATTTTTATCCTATAAACAGGAATGCTCTTACAACAAATTTCTTTTTGAAGGGATTAATTTCAAAATTTATTCTTGTCAGGCGATTCTTATACAGCGATAATGACGCATGCACTTGAACAAGAGCGGAAATGAAAATGAAATCTTTTATCCAATCATAATTAAAAAATAAAAGGCTGAGGTTTGACAAGCCATGAAAGAGCAAAGCTACAAAGAGGGGGGGGGCAAAGGAACAGAAAGGATGTTCAAGGATCCTTGAGATGTAGCGACCAACCGAATGCTAAGCAAGGCCTGTTGGAAAGTCAGCGAACGCAAACGAGCGGACAACGATGGAGAAATGGTGCTTCAGCCAAGCCAGAATTCACGCTTCAAGTAGCCGTTAGAAGAGGAAACAGCTTAACAGCCGAAGTTCAAAATAAATCAGAGGAGATCTTCGACGGCAGTTCTGCTATAAACGATGCCACCTGCTATGCCGGAATTTCCGCAGCCTCAGCGTTAATCTACAGAGATAATGGACAGTTAGTTCACAGAAACTGAAGCAACCAGCAGAAGGCCAGGAAATCCATCTTCCGAAAGGGAAAATCTGAATTCATCACGCCAGTACTTTCACATTCTATGTAAAATTTAATCAAAAACGAATGGGTCATTTAAAAAAAATGTGAAAAGTTACTTTATGTCTTAGTTCAACAGTTGCTACATTGTGTTGAGTTTTGCCGCAAGCAAGGACATCCTAGTTTTATTCAATAAACAAGCTTTTTAAGTTTAATATGTGCATTTATCTGAAGGATTCCTATTTTGTGCATAGAAGCATGACTCTGTGATTTTAGTCCAAAAGACTGTATTGAAGAAAATTTTGGTGCGACTGCAAAATAAATGTTAGCAGGTAATGTACACTGCGAAAAAAAATGGGACAGTTTTATACCTCCCGTTCTACTGGGCCGATTGACGGAATTCAATTAGCGTTTTCGATGTTTCGAAAGCGCGATTTAGGATATGCATTAGATTTATATATAGCGATGATCTAATATAGGTACCTTGACACAAAATCAGACTTTTTTGAAATGATATGCCCCAATTTTCCCATATTTTGATTCTACAACTCAAATTATGCCAAACTGCCAAGTTTTGCAAAAATCGCACGAGTAGTTTTTAAAATATTAGCTCTCAAAATTTTAGCTTCTCCATGTAATTCAATTTGATATATATTTATTAAATCCCTTTTTTATGAACTTATTTGATTCTTCCGTTCACATTTCGAAATTTAGATCCAATCCAAATAAAATTTACCCATTTTTTATGATTTATTTTTAAAATTTATATTTTAAAATAATTTCCATATATTTTTTGAAAATAATTTTGAATTATAAAATTTGACCATCATCTTAAAGTAGATGTATTTCTGAGCATACCTGCAAAAAGTAGAGTTTTGTATTCAAAATTTCTTAAGATATACGTGAATTTACATACTGGCGCGTTTTCAAATTTGGCATATTTGTTATAAGTGATAATAATGCCAAATGTGGTTTACGCACTCTGTTAAAATTACTTCAAAGTATGAACGATGTCTTTCTTTCCGCTCGTTACAATGAAAAAAAAGGAAAGGAAAATAAGTTGCTATAAATTAAGAAGTTCCCCGAGTGAATTATTCTTGGCGAAACTGAAAAAAAATGCGCCAAGATAAATTTTTAAATTTCTCCATAAACTTCTTACCAAATATTACAAAAATTATTATCTAGGCATGATTTGAGTCATCGAATCGAAATATGGAAAAATATTGGCATGTTATTACAGAAAAAGTCCGAATTTGTGTCAAAATACTTATA
The DNA here is from genome assembly GCA_000611955.2 of Stegodyphus mimosarum. Classification (NCBI taxonomy): domain Eukaryota; kingdom Metazoa; phylum Arthropoda; class Arachnida; order Araneae; family Eresidae; genus Stegodyphus; species Stegodyphus mimosarum. The sequence goes on from KK117343.1 coordinate 474,560, forward strand.
TTAGAACAATGTTACATATAAATCTAATATATATCCTAAGTCGCATTTTCGAGACATGAAAAACGCAATTTGAATTTCGTCAATCGGCGCAGTAGAACACGAGATGTAGAACTGTCTTCCCCCCCGCAGGGTACCTTTTTGTAAAGTTCAAACCGAGTAATATTTTGAATTACAGCATGCGACTGATCTTAATTTTTCCCCCCATGAAGTATGTTATGTTTTGTGAAAGTTAAAAGTATTGTAATGATGCGTATTGTAAAGTAAAAGGTAGAAAATGATTTGCTTTAGAGTTAAAGCTAACGTTGTATAGCGGAAGTTAGTTAAAATTAACCGTTTCTCCCAGAGTTAATGAAATTTACGTTTAGGACATTAGGTACAGATTAGGGTATAGGGTGATATAGGGTGTTTTTCAGGTTTGTTGCATCTAAGTTATTAAAAATGTAGGATTTTGGTTAGCAGGTAATGAATGAAACAAATTTATACGAACGTTCGCGCATTACAATGTTGAGGAGCATGGGTGAGAAACCTGAATTTACTTAAAGCAAATTGTTAAAAGGTTCTCCGAAACTGTGAATGCCGAATTGGAAAGTATAAATTATAACATTTTGTGGCTAAACTGCTTTTCCTTCGAGATTCCGAAAGATTTGGTTTGATTTATTTCATGATGACAAAGCACTCGATTGATATCTGCCTAAGGTAAGGGATGTCTTCGTGGAGGGTTTTCTAAGGGAAATGCCTCGTATACAAAACTGCCAGTGTTTACCGCTTGGCCATTGGTGGTCTCCTGGAAGAAGATGAAATATCAGATGAATAATGATTGCAGGAAATTGTCCAAGGAAAACCGCAACTGTAGTAACAACAGAAATTTCGGTTAGGGACATTTAACATTTAACTAGATGACTGTAAAGGTTGGCCCATGTTGTTTAGATTTGGAGTTTAAAATCTTAGTCCAGGTCATTAAACATCTTCGGTGCAATTACTTAAAATTTTGCTGCAGAAAGATGTAATGTTCTTACGATAAACTAGTCAAATTATGATTTTGATTTCTTCTTTGCGTATTCCTCAGTAGAATGCAAATTAGTTTGTAGTGTATTTAAGTTGACGTTTTTGAAACTTGAGAGAGAGAGTTACTGGCACCCAGGTTAGATTTTTGCCAGCTCGAGCTAAATGTAACTTCCTCGGCTTTGCGTTTTCCTGCAACCGATATTTTAAACTTATTCGCCGTTAAATTACCGGAGCCCGCTTGTGGCTTAGTATTTAATAGTAGTATTGTAGTAATTAGCTTAGTATTTAATTGCTTACTATCTCAGACAACTGATCAATAAATTCATTTGGTTGTGTAGAGACGTTAGGATTTTTTTTTGAAGCTGAGAGACGTGAAAAAGGAGCAATGTCCTCTCCGGGACTCGAACCTCGGACCTCTCGAATACGCCCCGACTGTGCTGACCATTACGTCACGAAGACATGCTAAGAAGGCCGAAGAAATACCTTATATACTCCCTCTTTTAAAGGGGCGATTAGAGATTAAGGGACCCGGTCGCCAAATTCCGGTGGTGGAGAATCATCATCCACCACCTTTTTCAGTTTGGGCGCCATTGTAAAGACATTATGATTTTTTGGAAGCAGGAGATATTGAAAAATGAGCAATGCCCTCGCCTGGACTCGAACCTGTCGAATAGGCGCCGAGATTGCTGATCATTACACAACGAAAGCATGCTAAGAAGGCGGGAGAAATACCTTATAATTGTTCTTATTTAATTTTCATTGCCACAAGCAGTACTTACTTCCTGTTTGTCTATTTTAGAAGCAGAGATACTTGCTTAGTATGGTTATAGGACTATAGTTTCAGTATAAGACTAAGTTTCCCTTACAGATGCCACCTCATCTCTAAATTTCTGGCCATTTAATAAATTCTTTGAAAGACACGCAAGTATGAATAGCTGTTTAATTTCATTCTATATCAAACCGCAATTCTTTCATTTTTATATCTGTCTTTTTATGTGTTAATGAAATATGACATAGCTTGAGTTCTGTAGATAAATATAGGTGTATAATCTCTCTTTAGGAAAAATTGTAAGGTTTTAGTTAAACTAACCAAGTTTTATTTTAATTTAAATCTTTTCTATCTCCTCTCTGTTTCAACTTCCTGTCAGAAGAAGCGCGCGTTTTTAGCTTATGCTAATTTTGAAGTACGGCCAAGTACTATTTAAGCCAGAGGTAGAAACCTCTTATTGTGTGAGAGCTCAGACTCAGATCACGGTCACGCCGCTCAACGTTCGTCTGACCAGTTAGCAGCTTAAATTTTATAAGCCATAGTGCTTACCACGTGATTGCATTGTAAACCAAATTAAAGTGCGGTAGTATTTAGTATACCTTGCTACGCACCCTTTTCGGTAGAGGCCAACTTCCGCGAATTGCTCTGCGAAGCAAAGTTTAATTTAATTTCTATTTAGGTGTTTATTTAAATTTATTTGATTGTTAAGTTCGACCAAAGTGCGGTCTTTTACGTTCTGTATCTCTCCCAAGTTGGGAAGTTTGTATTTAATAGTGATTGAATAAAAGAGGATTTCAAATCCCTTCACGTGCAGTTATTCTCCAGCCCAGCAGTTACATCAGAACATAGCGTACCTTCCGCTCCCTGTTCCAGTTCAGGACTGACTTTTGGAGGTTAAGAACCCTTTACAGAATTTACCATGTTTCCAAAAAGGATGCACAGAACACTAAGTCCTGACAAAATCTAGATTCATCTCTAAAGCAAATTAAACACACAATACTTAAAACTTACTCCGACTGACATTTACATTAAGAACTGAAATTTAAACTAACTGTATGTAACGCACTCTCAGTTTGTATGTACCCTCTGTAAAATTTTATGCAAAAACATTAAACAGAACGACAGTTTTAGTTTTTTTACGTATTATGTTTTAGTGTTTTCAGTTTAGTGCATATTCTGTTTTCCGCGCAGCATTACTTTTTGTACCTCTTGGAAATCGAAACGCCAAAAATCGATTGGTGTGTACATTTCTTAGGAATCTATTGCAGTGGAACCTATTGGGGTTCGCTACCGTCAAAATGAGTGGTTGCATGTCTGCACTGACGGCTGTATGTTAGAGAGAACTCGAGGTGCTGGACCCCTTTAGCGAGCTTTTCAGTTTCTACTTACCAATGGGACCTCTTACTACTGCCTTGGATGGAGAAATAGAAATTATTGCTGTGGCTATTCAACAACTGTCGATTCGTAGCCACTCTTTTGTAAAGGCAGTCATATTGTCAGATTCCAAAAGTGCGCTTCCGAATAATCAAAATAGTTCCCAAAGAATCTTAGACAGTAGGCCTTTGCTTAAGGCAATGGCACACAGAATTTCTTTCCAATGGATTCCAGCCCACTCTGGAATTATGGGAAATAAAAAAGCTAATACTAAGCTAAGAAAGGAACTTACATAATGCAACGCATCGCTTTCTTTTCTTACGACTCAATTGTTTGTTAACCTGACTCTTAAGAAAATTCTTAAGCAGGATATGATTCAACGAGCTATGGATAAGAGTTGGAGGATTCTGGGGGAAGAGACAACTTTCATGCCCAGTTTTCCAAGAAAGACAGCGGTAGCTCTATTTAGACATCTGACCGGGCATGACTGTTTGCGAGACCACCTCTACGGAACTGGAGTGGTGGATTCCCCAAACTGTATTTTGTCTGACTGCAATCAGCCTATGATTTTTGAACAATTAAATAATTGTATTGCACGTTATCGGTATGAAGACATTGTTAAAAAGTACCGGAGAGCCCATGAACTAATGGCTTAAGTGCTAATCTTTGGCATTTGTAAAATAAAAACATTTCTTAGGAAAGTAGGTAAAGGAAGAACTGACAGTTTAAAAAATATTGCTGAATAGATGCAATAATAGTATTAAATGATACATGTAGTTCAAAAACGTCACAGTTATCGGTTTAAATATGTTTCTTATTTCTTTCATATAAAACTTTGCCATTCATTCATACCTTGCCTGCTGCTGGTACACACTTATAGAATGTTCCTCAGGCTGCACGTTAAGCAGTGTTGCATAAAAGCTTCGTTGCTCAGGCCATCACAGATTTTTGATTATAAAAGGAGAAGATAGTGACAAAATGCTCGCTAACTTCTACTTTCACATCATGAGGAAAAATTCTGTGACATGATGCAGAAGAAAAGTGTTGCCGACGAGGAAATGCATAATTGTAAAAGGTTGTAGAGACATTAGGTTATATAGGAAGAGGAGAGATGAAAAATGAGCAAAACCTTCTTCGGAAATTGAACCACGGACTTTTCGGTTATACGTCGAGTGTGCTGACCGCTACACCACAAGGCATGCGAAGAAGGTGGGAGAAATACCTTAGAAGGTTCTCATAAATTTAACAGAATAGTGTAATTCTGTTAAATGCTAGCGAAACGATGTTATGTTTTATTTCAGATAACCCTATCTAAAGCACATAGGCTTTAGAATACCATTTCCAGCAATATCGAGAAATGATCTTTATAAATTTGAGAAACTGCAAAGTACGTTTAAAAATGAAGTCTTGCTGGCTGCTTATCTAGCGATATATGAGCACGCAATAATTAATTGCATGCATATCCAAGAATATAAATTAGAAAAGTCATTAATGCAATGATAGCAGATAATTATATTAATGGCGGAAGCAAATTTTCGGAAATTTGCCTGTCATCCGTGTCCTAGAGAATAAATTTGAAAGATTCATTTGGTTATTGAATAAATTAATCAAACTGATATTTACAAATTTTAGCAATATCTAGTTTATGCATACGAAAAGGATGCCATTAATTATGATGCGATACACATGATGAATATTTCGGATTAGAGGAATCTTAAATATATTTCCTGCTCGGAATTGATTCGAAACAGAGATTTCGGGCAGCACTAGTTTTAAATTAGAATTTATTCCTGGAAGAGGACAAATATTTAATAACAGTAACAGATCAACAAATTATTTACTAATGTTATTTATTCTTCATACTAATCATAAAATAGATTTTACTTTCAAGAAACGGAAGATCAGTAAAAATATATGAAGAGCAATGAAATCAAAAATTAACACAACAACAACAAAAGTATATTTGTAATTGACAGAAACTTTTAATAAGAATAATAATAATAAAAAAAAGCAACTTATTTTCTGTTTAACACGTAATTGCATTGTGGGGTTTTACTTATTTAATTCAATGTTCAATCCTTGAACCCCACAAACACTAACAAACGAATAATCGCTTAAGTGTGTTAACAAAGACTTAAGAAGGGTTAAATACCCTTTATTTCTTAGAAAAGTACAATGAGTTCCTACTCGGAAAGTACAGCAAAGCCTCCACTTAGGTTGAAACATATATAATTATAAAATTAAACTAAACTAAACTTAACTAAAGCTAGCTGAAAGATATAACCGAAGCTATCAAGATTCTAAGTAGTTGGCCTCTAAATGTTAATTGAATCGGCGAAGCCAAACAAGAGCCCAAAGTACGGCCGAGCGTAGCAAAGCTAAGAGAGACGTAGCCAAAAGGCAAACGCGCGCTAGTCAGAAACTCAGACTCTCTCTCTCGAAGTCGGTGAAACATCGACTTAAATAGTACTCTTATTCATTTGCATTCACTGAGTTTCTGAAATTACATTCTGCTAGGAAATTGTAAGGTGAAACTAGAATGATAGGAAAGATGCATAACTTAAAATAACTGTTAATAAAATTAGGATAAACCTTACATTATTTATTCGATGTCTATTGTTAACTTTGATTAGAATTATCATGATAATTCCCATAATTATTAGTGTAAGTTTAGAAAAAAATGAGTGAAGTAAAGATATGTTATTTTTTGTAAAAAAAAAATATGCCATTTTTGTGTCAATTCATAGACGCCAATTCATCAGTGTCTTGTACTTGAAACCTCTTAAGCTTCAGTTTTTCTAAAAGCTGACACAGTTTCTCGAAACTTTCAGAGACCGCCGTGAATGAATAAAACATAGAAAACACTAAGAAAATTTTGAAATAGGTTGTCGATTAATATGAGGTAAGAAATGCGAAAAGTAAGTTCAGTTCCATCCAAATTAAAAAAAAAACTTTTGCTAAGGAGATAATAAAATTCAAATATTACAATTCTATGGTGGCAATACAATTTTATACTCACTGTCTTAGGATTCTTTCGCAGGATTTTTGTTTTGGCAACTTTGGGTCTGCAAACACGGTCTAAGGTTTTAGTTAAACTAACAAAGTTTTATTTTAATTTGCCTTTTTCTATCTGTTCTTATTTCAACTTCCCGTTAGAATGAGCGCGCGTTTCAGCTTTATGCTAATTTGAAGTGGAGCCAAGTTCTATTTAAGCCAGAGGTAGGAACCTCTCAGTGTGCGAGAGCTTTTAGTCTCAGACCACTGTTACTCTGTTTGACGTTCGCCTGGCCAGCTAGTATTTAAATTCTAAGCCGTAGCGCTGTTACGCTATTACTTATTGAAGTAATTCTAATTGCGTTAGTATTAGTTAAATCTTGCTACGCACCGTTTAGTTTAGAGGCCAACCTCGCGTTTATAGCTCTGTGAGCAACGACGACTTAATTTCTATTTAATTTTAGTTTAAATTATCTGATTGTTCAGTTTAGACCCAAGTGGCGGTCATTATTTTCTGTATTTCTCCCGAGTTGGGACGTGGTTGTAAATAATTGTGGTTTAATAAAAGAGGATTTTAAATCCCTCTGAAGTGTAGTTCTTCTACCACTTAATTGCAGTTTCCTACCACAGAACATAGCTGCATTCTGCTCCCTGTTCAAGATCAGGACTCAGTTTAATTCACGAACATGTTTGCCAAAATGTTAATAAAATTTATTCTTATCGCAAGAAATGTAACAAACCGCTGGGTTTTTTCAAAGATATTCATACAATATCACGCAATATAATCAGTAGCTATTTTCTAAACTACTAAAACGTTAAATAGAAAGCAATCCAAAGCGCAGAGAAAGTTAATCCGATCTCATTGCGAATTTGCTACAATCAACAACAACAGTTATCTAAACAACAACTGAGCCGAGATGTTTCTCTCTCGTCTCTTATGGCTTTTTAAATCGGCCGCGCGAGACAATTCTACTAATTTCTGGAAAGCAAAGGGAGTAGAATTGCGATTACAGCTAACATAGCAATCAATTACATTTATTAAGATTAAATATGAATTACGGAGATAAATCTTTATTCGATGTTAAATGCACAGCTCTTGTATTTTTACTTTTCTGGCTTAGCTTTCTTTTAAAAATTTGTCACGCGCTGCATTGCACGGGGAAATAAAACAATTTTAATTATAATTCTATTAAAAATGTTTATTAAAAATGTTGGGTGCAATCGGCCGCACCAAAAGTATATAAATATATGTATATAGATATCCACTCTGTGACTCGGCTCAATGAGCTCAGTATTTTTATACTTATATGTTGGTAAATTGTGCATTTTATGCTTTTATGCTTTAAAAATGAATGAATTATGTTGTTCTTATCTTCCGGTTAAGGATCTTATGTCTTTAGTAAATCTGCATTCAAGAATTATAGAATTATCAACAATTTAAAGTTGTTTAAGTGCGGCTAACCCTAATCATTTTTCCAAGGAAGCCATATTTGTTTACATTTGAAACTTAAGAGAATAATGGATTTGTTGCCAATCTAGAGAAATTAAGCTTCGTAGCAACAAAGATAACGCCTTCTTTTATTATTGCGAATTAAATCATGCTTAATCCATTCAGGAATTTATTCGAGGAAATAAGTATTAAAGTTTTACTTCGTAATTTTTAATATAGATATTTTGAGTTTTATGTATTCTTGCCTTGTCGCGAAGTGAGAACTGAATTAATTGAATGAGAAACACTAAATCGTCTGTGAAAAACTGTTTCTTTTGTTTGTTTAGTTTTTTTACACATCGTTTTAGGTTTATTATAGTATTTGAATAGAACATGTGGGAACCATTAGGTAATTTTCCAGATGATATACATAATTTTTGTGCATTCTGACTTATAAAATGAATGATATGTAACGCTGTTAAGTGAACCTAGTGCCAGAGTGTCGCTATGGTAAACAAATACAGAGAAGTTTAAAGACTGCATTTATCCTATTGTGGTTTATGCGCTATCGATGAAGTAGATTTAATTCAATCCAATGAGTTAAATGAAATGCAAAGTGCGTATAATTTGATATTCCGTACAAGGAAGTTATGTGATGTACACATCGGATTTTGTTTACTCCAGATGTTGTCCGGGCTAAGATTATAAATATTGTAGGAACAAACATACATTCCCCTCATATACAGTGCAAAACTCTTTGTTGAATATAAAATCAGGTGAACTAGAGCAATTAAATTTTACAATTTTAAATTGTTTCACGTTCCGCGCTAATGAAAGTAGAATTGAATTCTTGTGTTTGAATATTTTGCACAGCATAATCTCACGAGATTTGCTTTTTAATTGTGGTAAAAATAAAGTCAGTTTCAAATCATACCTTCTGTATGCAGCTTAAGACTTAAAACAATAAAAAAAATTAAATTCCTTTTTTTGAATTTGTTAATGAACAAAGAATGCTACATTATTAAATGAAGTAATCCTCTTATCTTTATTTCGGAAGGTTAAAAGCTCTCTCTAAAGGTCCTTTTATAAACAAAACGAAGGAAAAATGTGTGCAGGTGAAAGCTTCTGTGAAATTCGTAGTCCCAAATGGTGGTAAAAAAGATCTCCTCCTTTCTACCATAAGCACGTACTCGTCATTAAAAATACTTTTAATTTCCGAAAAGCTCTTTAATGGGTCTCTGAGTTTTTAAATGTGGGTATTTAAATATTTTTACAGAAGTGTTATCAAAATTTTAACGTATACCAGGTAAAATTTGAAATTAAATGGCAAATATCTTGGCTTTTACTCGCTCAACGCAATCATAACTTTTGAATTTGTGATAGCTACACAGTGCTCAAGTTTTCTGTTAGTCAGTTTCATTAACTCTTTTTATTTTCGAAGATACCGGAAAGAATGAATTATTTTAGGAAATGGTTAACTGATTCTTTTCTAAAATTGTGAAAAATGTCCATCATTCTAAAATGAGAAAATATGAAACGGCAAAGAACTCAGTACATACCTATATTTAAATGTCTTACCCAGATTTTAAAACTGACTTTTTATCGAAGGTTAAATTAGTTATTTGTTTATGGATGGCTGTCTGCCATAGGCAGACATAGTAATTTTTTTTCTCGGGCCACAGACTCGTGATAACATTTTCACACGGACCATATTTATTTATCAAAGAATAAAACTAATGAGAACATTGATTTTTTTTAAAACTCTTATAATAATCTCATTTAGATCCAGCTTAGAACTGCTACATACTATGCTTAAAATGTCATCCAGATGAGAATTAGTAATGTGGTTTCTATGTATCACCTTCGCATATTTCCTTTCGAATGTAGGACAATTCAGATAGATATGTTGATATGAATAACGCCAGCATATTTTGGGTATATTTTTATACTGTTTTAAGCAGGATATCCATAGTTTGTCAAGACTGAGTGTTCGGTTCATATTCTTGGCAAACATATTCGTGAAATACTTTACGTCCTGATCTTGAACAGGGAGTTGAATGCAGCTATGTTCCGTGGTAGAAAACTGTGGTTAAGTGGTAGAAGAACTGCACTTCAGAAGGATTTAAAATCCTCTTTTATTAAACCACAATTATATTCAGCCACTTCCCAACTCGGGAGGGATACAGAAAATAATGACCGCCACTTGGGTCTAATCTGAACAATCAGATAATTTAAACTAAAATTAAATAGAAATTAAGTAGTCGTTGCTCACAGAGCTATGAACGCGAGGTTTGCCTCTATGCTAAATGGTGCGTAGCAATATATAACTAATACTAACGCACTTAGATTTACTTCAATAAGTAATAGAGTAACAGCGCTAAGGCTTAGAATTTAAATACTAGCTGGTCAGGCGAACGTCGAACAGAGTAACAGTGGTCTGAGACTAAGAGCTCTCTCACACTAAGAGGTTCCTACCTCTCGCTTAAATAGAACTTGGCTCCAACGCGCGCTTATTCTAACGGGAAGTTGAAATGAGAACAAATAGGAAAGAAAAAATTAAAATAAAACTTTGTTAGTTTAACTAAAACCTTACAAGTTTACTCACCGGATAAAGATATGTTTTAAATAATACAGAATAAAAGATAAGATAAAAAACTGACCGAATTTTTATTTAGCACTTCAAAGAATTTTAAATTAAGGCATTTCAACATGAGCGCCATTAGTTTCAAGGAGTATATAAAGTCTGTTCGGAATTTCCCAGAAGAGGTTATTTAGCGTTAGGCGAAGTCACAGTGTTCGATGTATGTAGAGCAATGTGATGAAAGATATTGAGCGAAGGAATTATTAATACATTCTGTATGAAATGTATTGAGCTTCATGTATAGAACGTTGTGGATTGCCAAACAAGACACCTGTATCTTGCATGTTGTATTCACAGCAAAGTGTAACGACTGCATGTTGTAGCATTCTGTAATTGTTTTTTTCCTCAAAGTGTATTTTTAACAGTTTGTTTAAGCTCTCTGTATTAAGAATTATGTTGTATATAATAAAGAGTTATTACCAGTTATAAGGTACTTTTCCCGCGTTCTTCGCATGCCTTCGTGGTGTAGTGGTCTGCATGCTCGACGCGTAACCGAGAGGTCCGTGGTTCGATTCCCGGCGAAGGCGTTGCTTATTTTTCACCTCTCCTGCTTCGTAATATCCTAATGTCTCTACAAAGTGAACAACGTGTATTTCTCTGTGTAATTTGTTTGTAATGTGTAATTTTGCTCTTAATTTAAGCGCATTGTATCAAAAACTATGTTTTATATAACCAAGTTATGTACTATATAATCATGTTATGTCTTATATAGTGAATTACATTATTCAGTGCCTATGGTGAATTGTCAAGAGTAATGTTCAAGAGTTTGAATGCAATGATCAAACTACCCATTGTAGTAATATGTATGTTTCATTCATCTCATATGGGAAAATGTATATGAAAAGTCATTTTCACGTATTCTCATAATATACAAAGTACTTCTAGGAAAAAAAAATGGGTGCAACGTTAAAATCTAACTCATAGTATAAAATTGCTTTTGCAATTGTTTTATTGTTAACACGGTTCTTTGCCACGAAATATTAATTTTTGTGTAGAATATTTCTCCTCTTTTAGGCATTTTGTAGTTATTTACAGTTACTAATCAATGCTAAATGAGAGAAAGAGTTTTAATATTGTGATAGTTGTGTATCTTCTTTCATAATTTCTGAACAGATTTAAAGTGTTCACATAGGCAAGTAGGAATACAAGAGTTAAGTTGTTTCAGTTGGAATCAATCATTATAAAATCGTATCATATTAAAAATCGAGAGTGAATATGTTTTTTATTTATTTCTTTGTTTTTTTTTTCATCTGAAATAATGCACGATTCGACTTTATGAATTTAAAGGGAAACATAACCCGATCTCTATTCTTCAAGCAGAAAACCGTTCTGCCATATAGTAGTTAAATAAAAATATAATGCAGAATATTTTTCTCGACGAAAAGGTCTCTCCGGGAATCTGTAGAAATCCTAATATAAGTGCGAAAGTGAAGTGAGTTTGTTACGCTTTCACGCCTTAATTACTTAAGCGATCATCATAAGATTTTCAAGAAATCTTTTTGATACATTAGAAAAGGTTATAGGCTATAAAATGTAACTTAACTCTTGAAACTTAAACTATATAATAGGTTTTATAGCTTAAAATGATCGTCGTTGTATAAACATTAAATGTTGAAAATTTCATAACGATAAGTTAAACGATGTAAACTTTTGTCTGCACGCGCAAGTGCGTGGCTTAAACCACACACATATTTTATTGCCTATAACCTTTTCTAATATATCAAAAGTATTTCTTGAAAATTTCATGATGATCGTTAAGTAATTAAGGCGTGAAAACGTAACATTTATTAATTAAGCGTGTATTAATTTTTATTTGTTTAATTAAATTTATTATTTAAAATCCTTCAGGATTTCCGGCTTTCGGGTCTTCTTTCACAAACATTTTTCAGTCATTAGAAAATATACGTAGCAGTTTTACTAGATTTCGAGGCGATAAGCTCCGCGTAAATACAAAATATCCAAGGCCTACAGGTATGGAAGAAGCGCAGTATTTACTGAAATTTTACGCGGAGTGTATTTTTAAAATTTATGCGGAGTTGAAACTTATTTAAGGACATCAACGCCGCGGGTAAAAGCTAGTTTGCTATAAAATGAACTTCAAACTAACTGTGAATTTGGTCTAATCTTAACTTTCAAATTATATATGCATCTATATATATGCATCTATCTGTTCTATATCTGAGAATGAGATTATGGAAATGATTAACTTTCGATTAAGATTATGGGAATGATTAACGATAAACACAATGATTCTCCGGTATACGGTGTTGTGCATCACTGTTTTCGGACCGCTCAACCGATATAGTAGTTAACGTCACTGATTGCCGTGGCAAAGGGCCCTGGTTCGAATCCCGGAGAAGGCATAGATGTTTGTAAATGTATGCATCGGGGTAGCATGGCGACACTCCAAATATGGGGCGAGCCGAAAATCCTCCCGTGTGGTTTGGTGGAAGGAGTGAGGGGTGGGAGACTTTCGGACCCGCTCCCCCGGGGCGCGTTTCCTCAAAATTGGGGGCGGAACTGAGCCAAATCGCACTGTCACTTGTATGGTGCTCAAGGCTGTTGCGAACGGCAGACACAATCTTGCCCCTCTTGCCACGAGGAATTTCGTGGGCTTGGGCTGATGCTAGTCTCAGACAAGTAACAACAACAACTGTTCTCGGTTTCGGAATGTGATTTTGTATCTTTCTATTGAATCGAGAAATAGAATGTTGTATCAGAAGCCTCCTAGCATTCTTTTCTTATTTTTTAAATATTTTTTTGGTCATATCTAGAGCGTTTTAATGAAAAGTTAAACTATTCTAGTTGAAGTTTATGAAGACAGGTTTTTCTTAATTCTGTACTCTGTGAGAGGAAATTCTCTGAGCTTTGCAAAATTAATTAATTAATTTGTGGGGTTTTACTCATTTAATTCAGTGTTCAATCCTTGAACCCCACAAGCGAATAATCACTTAAGTGTGTTAACAAAGACGTAAGACTTAAGAAGAGTTAACTACGCTTTATTTCACAGAATAAATACAATCAGTTCCTAACTCGGAACGTATGGCAAAGCCTCCACTTGTGTTTGAACTTAAATGAATAGGAAATTAAACTATTTAAGCTTAACTAAATCTAACTAAAGATATAGCCGAAGCTATCAAAATGCTAAGTAGTCCGTCCCTAAATATTAATTAAATCGGCGAAGCCAAGCAAGGGCCTAAAGTATGGCCGAGCGTAGCAATATCTAAGAGAGACGTAGCCAAAAGGCGCTAGTCAGAAACTCAGACTCTCTCTCACGAGGTCGGTGAAGCATCGACTTAAATACTACTCTTTACTCACTTGCATTAACCGCGTTTCTGAAATTACATTCTGCTAGGAAATTGTAAGCTGAAACTAGAAAGATAGGAAAGATGCATAAACTTAAAATAACTGTTACTAAAATTAGGACAAACATTACAAATTAATTAATTAAAATAAAAATGAAAATGCTGCAAGTTCATGTAATCCTGTAATAACAAGAGGAGAATGATATCGACTTTCTTAAATTAAGGATCAAAAACAAGTGTGACCAACATTAATGCATTTTCTTGATAAATTTCACTTTCAGTTTCATGAACACTTAGGAGACGAATGAATTGAATTTCCGAAATATTTTAACTAACTTTTAACTTTAACTTTTAATCTTTTAACTGAAGCTTCATATTTCATTTTCAAAAGGTGGGTTTCGTTCTTTTTGGTCTTTAACGAAGTTTTGCCGCTGCAGAGTTCTGCCAGAATCAGTACGATGTAGTAGATGTAGATGTAGTACGATTGGTAAATGTTTTGAGCTCAGCTTTAAACTGCTTCCAAAGAAATGTGATTAACCTAATTGATTTGTAAGATGGTAAGAATTCTATTTTAAAGTAGAGTGGGATTTTAAATTCTCTAGATGTATGGTTACTCTCTAAAAGTTGGTAAAATGATACACTTGACAAGAAAAGAGAAAAACAATCCGAGAACTGAATATTTCCCTTTTGTTGAAAAGATTTTGCTCGTTAAAAGCAACAGTAAATTTGTCTTTATTGACTTTGAAGAAGGTAAAAAGTTATATGAATGTTTTTAATCACTGAATATTATGTCTGAGATGAAAATTGACTGAGTCAAAACAATTGGATATAGATTTATTTTTTTATGTCTTATTACTAGTTTAATGTTTTGTTTATTTAAAACATTTGACTATATTATTTACTTTTCTCTCATACCGGAATAGAATAAAAACTAGTTCATTAAGAACGTAGCAAAGCTAAATGGTTGTGAATTTCTTGTAAATATTAGGTTTTATAATGGTAATCAGAAATTCTATCTCAATGAAATGAAATACTATTATTTAATTGATTAATTCAATAATCATTAAAGTCCAACATAATTATGCATAAAAGAATATTTATAGAGGAAGCAGTTAAAATACACAGTCCAGTCACATTAATGTGACCATCTGTCAAAAGCCAGAATAACCACCTTTCGCAGAGCGGACTGCTGCGAGACGTGCAGGAAGAGAGTCACATAGGTCCCTGAAGGTGTTCTCTGGGATGTTGAGCCATGCCGACTCTAATGCCGTGGCCAGCTGCGCTAGATTACACGGTTGAGGATCCATGGCGCGAACAACTCGATCGAGATGGTCCCGCAGATGCCCGATTGGGTTTAAGTCAGGTGAGTTTGCTGGCCAGGGGAGGACGGTAAACTCATCCTGGTGCTCTTCGAACCACGCACGTACACTGGCAGCTGTATGGCACCTCGCATTGTCCTGCTGGAAGATGCCATCATCCTTAGGAAAAACAATGCGCATGTAGGGGTGAACATGGTCCGCAAGGACAGATGCGTACTTGTATTGATCCATTGTGCCTTCCACAATGATCAGTGAACCTAGAGAATGCCAGGAAAACATTCCCCAGACCATAATGCTCCCGCCTCCAGCTTGGACCGTTCCGGCAATGGTTGCAGGGTGGTTCCTTTCAGAGGTTTCACGCCTTATACGCCAACGTCCATCTGTCCGATGGAGCATAAAACGCGATTCATCCGAAAACGCAACCTGTCGCCACTCAGTGGACGTCCAGCTGCTGTACTGGCGTGCAAATTCTAGCCTTCGCCGTCGATGAACAGCAGTCAGCATAGGTGCACGAACCAGGCGTCTGCTTCGGAGGCCCAGACGCAGCAATGTTCGCTGAATAGTACTTTGGGAGACACTTTTGGTAGCCCCTTGGTTCATTTTGGTGGTCAGTTGCTCAACGGTAGCCCGTCTATCTGCCCGAACGCATCTCCGCAACCGTCGTTCGCCTCTGTCATCTATGGCCCGTGGTGCACCACATTTGCCACGTCGCTGATTTTGGACAGTCCCATTTTGCCATGCACGGTACACTTTTACCACGGCGGCACGCGAACAGTTCACAAACTCAGCCGTTTCGGAAATGCTTCCACCCTTGGCCCGAAAGCCAATGATCATGCCCTTTTGGAAGTCGGATAAATCGCTTCGTTTCTGCATTACGCCAACGATTGAAATGTTTTCCGAAGCCCTCACACACCCTTTATATACGCTCAACTGCACTGTGCTGCCACCTGCCTTCTGTGATTGGTTATTTAACTCTGACATGGAAAGTACGTGGTGGTCACATTAATGTGACTGGACTGTGTACTTTAGCAGAAACATATTGCCCAGAGCTTGTTGTCAAAATAACATGAATTGCTATATTTAGTAAACATAGATTTATATACACTACATATTGAATTGTAACAAAACACACGATGACGTTTTCTTCAGGAAAGACTCTTCATGGAGGGCTTTCACAGGAAAAACTAGCTGGGGTTTAATATATACACTCGTTTGCAAAAACATCGAAGCACCAAGAACGACTTTTGCGTTCGTAACGAAATTTGGTATGCAAAAACATGAACATACGTCAACATTGAACCTCGTAATCTCATAAATCATAATAAATCTCGTACTCTCATAATAAATTATACGAAACTTTAACCTATGTCAAATATGTGAAATTTGATAAGCAGTCGAAAGAAAGACTAGAATGGTCGGCTGAAATGGAAGGATTTTCTTTCTGATGAGGAAATTAATTGTTCGGCCGGGAATTTGAGATAAGAAACCTTTGTAAAGCATAGCCATTCTTGAACGGGCTCTAATCAAGAGGTCACAATCAACAGCTAATAAAAAGGAGCGAACTTTAAGTGCATTAAAAACAAATAAGTTAATCTTTGCTTAGTAGAACAGAAGGGCGTAGGGTGCCAGCAAAGTGGTGTAGGAAAACCTGGTACAGCCATAGCATACTAACTAACTAGAACAATTCGCATCTGCAGGAGTCCGGAAGGTTCGGGAGTTTACATCGGGGTTTTAAATTAAAAAAAATTGATGCTTACAGCACATGATTTACTTGTACGGTGTATTAAATTATACGCATTTTGCATTTCATTTGAACTTTTTGGATTGCATTAAATCCACTTCCCCGATAGCGCACAAACCCCCAATAGAATAAATGCACTCTTTCAAATTCACTGTATTTGTTTCACGCAGCGACACTCTAGCGCTAGCTTCACCTAACCGTTGTCACAAGTTCTATTCGAATATTATAATAAATCTATAAAGATGTGTAAGAGAAATAAAAAAAGAGGAAAGGAACAGTTTTTAGCAGACGATTCAGTACTTCGTGTTTAATTAGTTCAATTCTCAGCCCGCAACAAGGGGAAAATACATAAAATCGAGAGAATAGATTTTACGGGAATATTCTCGTGCTTGATTAAAAAGCTTATAAAAGCCGGATTAAAACATATTATTGATTGTACCGAATTGGCGGTGAGATCGGATTAGCTTTCTCTGTACTTTGAATTTAAGTTCTGTTTATAGTTTAGTAGTTTAAAGTATAACTACTGTGAGGTATTGCCATATTATACGAATATCTCTGAGAAAATTTCAGTTTTTGTTATCTTTCTTGTATTATTGACTTTTATCAGACTTCTGCATTTAATGCATTATAAACCTGTACGCACGCAACAATATTTTTACAATTTGACTTTGGAGGCGCAGATTATCGTAGCACATTAAGAGATTCTGTTGGTTACAGAAGCTCCATTTAGCAGCAACACATTAAGAAATGAAGTTTCGATTTTTTTTTCAACAGATATATATCATAAATGAAGACAGTATTTCAAGATGCAATGAATATTATAAAGCTGCATTGGTTGCTGGTGGTATATTTATAAAGATACATTGGATACTATAAATGTTGCTGCAGGATACATTAGTTACTTCAGTTGGTGATATATAATTGGTTTATAATCGGAGTACGATTGTATTGTATGTATATATGCGATAGAATATACAAGATAAAAAGATACAGTTCGTTCAGTCAGAACACATAAACTCGAATCTGCGTGACGCTTTGGTTATAATGGATGGAGATTCGTTAGATGGTTGGATGATAATCTGAGTTGTACAATTTTAGGTCGAGTATTTTCGTTTTTGTCGGAGTTTGTTGCCATTTATTAAGAATTAATGTGATTAAACGTAGTTGGAGGTCAATTATATTTCTTAGTTCATAGGTCACTGAAAGGTTATAGAGTTCATTGAGTGATCTCATGCGAGTATTCCATTGTAAGAGTTCATAGTTCTTGGTCGGAAATTGTATAGGATTCTAGCCTATTCAACTTGGGACCAAGAACTATGAACTCTTAAATAGAATGTATTATGGACAAGGCACAGTTGGGTCTGGTGGCCCATATGGGCGTAAATTGCTCTTTAATTAAGAAGCACGTTTTTCCGTTTTGTGACCCTAATGGCGTAATTAGGAGGCTTTAAAGACATGATCTGAAGGCACAGTTAGGAAGCATCTCCCCCCTCTGTGTCACTGAATATTGATGATATAAATGTACACTACTCGACATTGCAAATTCAACACCAAGAAGGAGTGGTTAGAAATTTATGCAAATTTTAGAGTAGACGCACGTCACTGGGTTATGCGAATGATGTGAAATGCGTACCTCTCCGACGCACCTGAAGTAAAACATAAGGAAAGGAACGTGCAGAATGGGCAATACTGGTGTCGTTATTTCTGCCAGATGAATTATCGAAGAAAGTTGGTTTTTGTCCCGGAGGATACGTGTAATAGGAGAGAATGCCAGGCCGCCGTCAACGGAGGCACTTCCAGCAGATAGATGATTTTACGAGGTGTATGGTGATCGGACTGAGAAGGGCGGGTTGGTCCTTACGTCAAATCGCAGCTGATACCCACATGGATGCGAGCACGGTGCATCGGCTATGGCGAACATGGTTGGAACAAGGGAATGTGGGAAGAAGGAGAGGTGCAGGTGCAGCCAGAGTGACGTCAGTACGCGTGGATCGACGTATCCGCCGACAAGCTGTGGCGGTCCCGCAAGTCACTTGTACCGCAATTCTGCAGCATGTGCAAGATACCCTGCATATTCCCGTGTCGACGGGAACTATTTCCCGTCGATTGGTTGAACGTAGCCTGCACTCACAGCGTCCGTTAAGAAGATTGCCATTGACCCCACAGCATAGACGCCAACCTTTAGAATGGTGCCGGACGGGAGCGATGTGGATGACAGAATAGCGAAACGTCTTGTTCTCAGATGAGTCACGCTTATTCAGTGATAGTCGCCGCATACGTGCGTGGCGTCGACGTGGAGACAGATCTAATCCGGCGCTAACTGTGGAACACACCACCGCGCGACAACGTGACATAATGGTTTGGGGCGCTATTGCCTACGATTCCAGGTCATTTCGAATTCCTATTCAGGGCACTATGACGGCCCAACGATACTTGGATAATGTATTGCAGCCGGTGGCAATCCCCTACCTCCAGGGGCTGCCTAATGCAATTTTTCAAGAACGCCCGACACAGTGCTCCCATCTGCCAACATGCTCTGCAAGGTATACAGATGCTTCCCTGGCCACCGTACTCACCTGACCTGTCACCAATCGAACATGTGTGAGATGTGGTTGGACGCTGTTTGCAGACTCTGCCCCCCCTGC
>KK117343.1:498399-522731 GCA_000611955.2 Stegodyphus mimosarum
TTTCCCCTCGTTAACTCCTGCCTTTTAACTGCTAACAGATATATGCGATTTGCATAAATATCTCACTCGCGCTAAATTCGGGCAGCAACTGAAACTTTGAGAATTCGATAGGAAAGTTCAAACTAAAAATAATTTGGTTAATTAAAATAATGAATGCTACAACTCTATGCTTAGACGTGTTTCTTCGTGCATCGCTGTCCGCGGTGGTCCTACGCGGTACCAGTTAAGATCCCGTGGCCCATGTCAAGTTTCAAAAAGAAACTTAATGAAAAGGGGAAAGCCCTATGGCAAACTGAATGGGACATCGGTGACACGGGACGCCGTGCTTACTACCATGTCCCCAAGGTAGACAATGACCGCCACATAGTGAGCAGACAATTGGTGCGTTATATCACAGGACATGGTCCCTTTCCGCTCTACTATGAACGATTCACCATCGCCAGTACGGCACAATGCATCTGCGGCGAGGAGGGCAGCCCAGAGCACTACATCTCTGAGTGTCCACTAACAGAAGGTCTGCATCTACCTATACCATCATCCAACACGCAGGCCTTCTGCAGATTTATGATCAAAAACAGGCACGCGTCCTATAAAATAATAAAAGTCATTAACAAGCTTATGGACTTAGGCACAGAATTGTGCAACACTCTTTAATGCACAAGTATACTGCTGAAAAGAAATGTATCACCGAAGTGACTTGCAGTGAAAATTTTAGTATAAGTATCATATGTAACAAATGTGCAAAAAGATAATATATTCTATAAATGTATTCTGCATATTGTATTGTATAAATGTATCCTGCATATCGTATATTAGAGTAAAATAACTATTTAAATGCTTCATGTACCCCAGAGGAGTAAATGTATGTTGTGTAAATGTATTCAGCATAATGTATCATATAAATGTACTGGCTTCTCTAGAGCAGATTTATGATCAAAAACAGGCACGCGTCCTATAAAATAATAAAAGTCATTAACAAGCTTATGGACTTAAACACAGAATTGTGCAACACTCTTTAATGCACAAGTATACTGCTGAAAAGAAATGTATCACCGAAGTGACTTGCAGTGAAAATTTTAGTATAAGTATCATATGTAACAAATGTGCAAAAAGATAATATATTCCATAAATGTATTCAGCATATCGTATATATTGTATATATCGTATATATTGTATCTGCACGTATTGTATAAATGTATCCTGCGTATCGTATATTAGAGTAAAATAACTATTTAAATGCTTCATGTACCCCAGAAGAGTAAATGTATGTTGTGTAAATGTATTCAGCATAATGTATCATATAAATGTACTGGCTTCTCTAGATAAAGGTGGACGTGGCGCTATACTGATTAACCATAATGGCAAGGGGACAGTGCCCACGTCCTCCGTCGCTTATCGCTTATCCTAGTGAACCGACGCCTTTCTCAGTCTGCTTTCTGACTATCATTTTGAAATAAAGATCACTTACTGCTGCTTGCTGTCTCTGTCTTTTTTCCAAATTTTATCACTTTCTGACTACTCCTTCTTGGTGTTGCATTTTCAATGTCGAGCAGTGTAGATAGGTATTTTTAATTGCTTTGCTGAGGGAACAGCCTTGTCTATGTATTTTTTCACATTAGGCAAAGAAATAAGTACGCGCTCCTATGTACAATCAAATTAACTGTATCTCTGTACTTTTATATTCAAGAAAGTTAACTATACTAAAATAAAACCATAACTCTCATAATACTTGAAATCATAACTTTATTCATTCAAAAATTAATATGTGTAATCAGAGCCGTGCCTATATATTTTTTCACCTGAGGCAGAGCGGTAAATGTGCGCCTCTGTGTACAATGCAATATTATTTATTTACCTATTTGTGGGGGGGAGAGAAAAAACAAATACTAAATGATGTTTGAAAGCAAAACATCATACAAACACGCGCAACATATGTATATATGCGCATTATTGCATATATATATACATATAATCATACATACAGAACAAATTAACTACATATATTTTATGTTCATTAAAAGTAACTATTTCAAGTGAAAGTACAATAACTCTTACATTAACATTTCGTTCATAGTAATATTTAATTATAACTTTGTATATTCCACAAAGTGAAACATATATAATGATTAACAATTTTGAAATGGAAAGCATTAAAAATATGCGTTTTGAAATAAAGCATCTGCTCCAAAATTTATCACATAAATCTTTCAAGCCTATTTATAATTTTAATTTTTCTTGCTTTTAAAGAAGCAAAATCATTTTCAAAATCTATTTGATTACTCAACTCATGTTCTGTAGAATGTCCATGTTTGAAAGTTTTTCTTGGCTTAGTGAAGATCTCATATAGTTCTTTATTATTTTAAGTTTGCTAAAGCTTCTTTCGCCACTAGCTACAGTAACTGGCAACGTTAAAAAATTCTTAACGCTGCTTTCAAATTCGGATAGGAGTGAACTAAATTATAATCGTGAATTATGTTTAAAAGTAGCTGCTTTTGTGTCCGGAATTATTGAACACGTCGAACACTTCTACAATTTCTATAAAAGTATAATTTTCTGAAAAACTTCAATTTATATCAATTGATTCCCCAAAGTTTGATTTATTAACATTTCGTTCTCTTTTCTCTTCAAATTCTGATGATATACTCATCTCTAGAGCTGAAGTTGTAAGGTTTTAGTTAAACTAACCAAGTTTATTTTAATTTAAATCTTTTCTATCTCCTCTCTGCTTCAACTTCCTGTCAGAAGAAGCGCGCGTTTTTAGCTTATGCTAATTTTTGAAGTTCAGCCAAGCACTATTTAAGACAGAGGTAGAAACCTCTCGGTGTGTGAGAGCTTTGCCTCAGATCGCGGTCACGCTGCTCAACGTTCGCCTGACCAGCTAACAGTTTAAATTTATAAGCCATAGTGCTTACTACGTGATTGCATTGTAAAATAAATTAAAGTGCGGTAGTATTTAGTATACCTTGCTACGCACCCTTTTAGATAGAGGCCAACTTCCGCGAATTGCTCTGCGAAGCAAAGTTTAATTTAAGTTCTATTTTAATTTATTTAAATTTATTTGATTGTTAAGTTCGACCAAAGTGTGGTCTGTTACGTTCTGTATCTCTCCCGAATTGGGAGGTTTGTATTTAATAGTAAATGAATAAAAGAGGATTTCAAATCCCTTCACGTGCAGTTATTCTCCAGCCCAGCAGTTACATCAGAACATAGCGTACCTTCCGCTCCCTGTTCCAGTTCAGGACTTAGAACGTAAGGATAAGAACCGTTTACAGAATTTACCATGTTCTCAAAGAATACACACAGAATGCTAAGTCCTGACAAAGTTAACCCAAAATTCTTTTAATATTCACTGATGTATTCCAAAATTAAAAGTTAAAAATTGTAAGTTTTAAAAATTAATTTCTGAATTTTGATCGAATAGCTAATTTGGCGCCCCTTCTATTTGTTCACCTGAGGCAAGTGCCTCACCTGCCTCAGCCTCGTCCCGGCCCTGGGTGTAATAATATAGTCTGTAATTCTTTAAATGAAGATAACAGAAAGTATCTTTTCAATAAATAGTATATAACACTGAAATAATATAAAAAGTATTGCATTAATATTCAGGTTTTTTTAATTCAATTTTTCTTGATTTTAACGGCGAAAAATCGAGAGATCTTTTTCAAAATTCATCTTGATTATTTAACTTACGCTATATAGAAGAAAGAGTGACATTTGAAAGTTACTTAGAACAAAAGAAGTTTTTGCATATTTTTTTAATTTAAAGTTTCCCGAAGCTTCTTTCATCCAAACAATAATAAGTGGCAACGCAATAAACGTTTTGAACACAGCTTCCGAATTCATATTTGATTGAACTAAACTGCATACCTGAATTGTTTTTATAATGAAATAGTAGGTTTTTAAAAAGCAGATACTTTTAATGGCATATTTGCAGTCTTTATACTATATTTAAATGCTAAGTTAGGAACTGTTTCTTTTTAAAATATCTACCTAAAACTCTCCTTGAGCAAGCAGGCCTCGTGTCTTTTTCTAAACTCCATCTGCATAAACTAACCTACCCTTTAAAATAACTACATCAAATAACATTAATTTTTCAGTAGTTAGTAACTGGAAATTGGAAGGTATGCCATATAATTATTTACGTCCTTATTTTTTGCGAGATATCTATCATTTCTTTCGTTTCGTCTTCTATCATCTGTTATTTATCATTTCTTTCATTTCTATGCTATGAAATAATATTTTCCGAAAAATTAGTTCTTTTATGAACTGATTTTTGGTTTTATTTATTAAACTTTCTTTTTAACTTAATCGTCATATTCTGTTAACGCATTCCTCTTTAAGTTAAATTTTCACATTTTGGAGAATAATTTCCCTCATTTTCTGTAAAGAAATATACAGTTCTATTATATGTGAATTCAGTACTTATTTTACCGACCCACTTAAGGGATGAAAAGCCGAGTCAACTTTGCCCGGCCTGGGGATCCAGCTCCAGGCTCGCTAGCTAGTGCGCCACTGGGCCTTAATTTGCATACTGGTGATGATATTGTCATAGAGTACCCTATTTTGTTATTTAGGAAGTCTATAAATTTTGTGAATATTGCATCTCTTTGAATGCGTGCCTAATGACAGGATACCAGAGGGAGCGAAATGCGTCTAAGGCAGGAGTTGTTTGCCTCAGTAGGAGGCACGAGTGGTTGATTTGAACTGATGAAGATGTTTTTATAGATATTGCGTTTTCTTCTGTTTATCAGAAGACGTCTTAGAAGCTTGCTAGCGCTAGTAGGAGGCTGATGGGTCAGAATGAGGAAGAATCCTCTGTGCGTTTGCTTTTATTAGTGAACAGTACGATTTGGCCGCTTTTGAAACAGTTTGGAAAGATCGAAAATCATCAGAGGTCAGTGCTGTATGTTGTTAATGTTTTGCTGTATGTTATTTGAGGTATGGATCTGGATTGGTTCAAAGACTTTGGACGTTGGCATTTTGTTTGTACAGGGTACCGTATTTGTCCCGATTGTTTGACCAATAACTGCTTCAGGATTTCAGTTTGTCATTGATGATTTTGTACTGTTGTTTATGTATCTTAATTTCTGTGTATGTTGTATTGTTGTCAACATCTTCTGCCGGTGATACATGCGCGCTCAAGAAGTTAAGATTCTAGAGCGGTGATGGCGATGTTGACTACATCGCGTTGTTTTTTAATGACTACTGGTGTTCGTAATTTGTTAATTACGATAATGGATGCCCTTGGGTGTCTATAAGGATCAGCGATCTGCTAGTGGTAAACATTCCAGGTTAGAGGAATGTTGTATAGGGAATCGTCGTCGCAGTACAACTCCTGTTTAAAGATGATATCGGAATAATTACCTGAAATGTATTGGTTAGGTTATAGGTGGTTGTTTCGGAACATCGCGAATTGATGGGAAGAGTCTTGATACTGTTGGAGGGATTTGGGGAGTGGATGAGTGATGTGGGTTTATAAGACATTTATTTCTCCCGCCTTTTTAGCATGCCTTCGTGGTGTAATGGTCAGAACACTCGGCGCGTATTCGAGAGGTCCGAGGATCGAGTCCCAGCGAGGGCATTGCTCATTTTTCGTGTTTCCTACTTCAAAAAAGTCCTAATGACTCTACAGGTTGATTATATTCAGTGGGATGGCGTTAACTGAATAGTTGGCTTGTTGATTACTCCTAATATTGCGTTCTTGACTTAATTCTTTGTACCTCCTCCCTGTAAGATGGGCAAGTGTTTGCATATGCTTGGGGATCGCAGCTGTGTTTTGATTAGCGGGCTGACAAGATTTGGAACGTAGCAGAAGGCAAATTGAAAGAGTTTTACGACATACAACAAGACTAGAATTAGATCTATTGCGTTCGAATGAAAAGTCGATGATTGGAAGGGAATTCGGTCAAAGTCCATTATTGAGTTCAAAACTGAACTGAAGAGGACGATAAATTGAAGTCGCTAGTGGCAGAACTTCAGATAAATCTTCTTTAGAAAAAGTTAACTGTATCGTCAACACAGCGAACAGAAAGGGGACTCAGTTCTTCTCTTGAAAATATTAGCCTAAGACCTCCAATGAATATCAAAATGCTTGTATCATTATTTTTGACCGAATTACTCCCATTTATCCATATCTAAACAGAAGATACTGTAGCTGGCATTCAAGGAACAGTCGTAAATTCTAAGCAATTTTTGCATCATACAGTTTAGTGGAAATAACATGCAAACATAATTTAACTCCCATATCACTTAACATTCCTAAGTAGGAACCAAATTAAATACACCTATCCTAAGTCAATTTTCAGTGAAATATCGTACTTAAATTTTACTAGATTCAAATTCAGGGTATTTATTTGTTACACTTTAATAAGGCAAACCATTCTAATAAGAATTACATGTACTTGTTAGAAGCTTTGTTGCTTTAAATACTTTATGAAACTTAAAATAATATTCCAAAGAAGTGAAAAGTATTCAGTAGAATTACCTGTTTTATTTCACATTATAAAAAAGAAAAATAAGTGTAAATATTGAAATTTCTCAAGTTTCTCTCATAAATTACGAAAAATAAGATGCAATTCCTTCTTCTAAGAAGGTAGAAAAAAATAATCCTTCATTTTTATGCGAAGCATAAAAGTTCATCTTTTTAAAAAACCGTAAAGTTTCATTTTTATAAGAGCCATAAAAATTAATTTTAAGATGCATGCTCGTTAAATTTTCATGGATGATAAATTCTTATTTCGTTCGTGCTGACATATGACACTTAACAGTGAAGTATATATCTCGATATTACTCAAAAGTTTAATTGCAAACATAAATTCCCTGTTCTTCCTTAGCTTTAGACCCGAGAATAACGGATTTTATTGCTGAAATTTTAATAAAAAATAACACTGTATCGGATTTCCTTCTTAAAACGATTAAATTCAAACTGGCAATAGCTGCTACAAAAATGGTACGTACGTTCTGAAACTGAATGAATTGAGCATCTTATTCTTTTATTGTCAACTTTAAATAGTTATGGTTAAAAATAAAAATTTTCCCCAATGCCTTTCATCTGAAAGATTTCGCAAGTTTACGAATTATTAAACCAGTAACAATTTTCATAACCATACAGAATTTTGTTTTCCATAATTAAAATTGATTTATTTAGAAAATTTAGATGAAATATGAAGCCTTTTTGATAGCATAGCAGTAACACAATCTAACTATATTTTTAGAAATGCTGATCACGTTTAGAAACTATTAATTATTTAGGAAAAGTGTTGCGGTGAGAAATTTGAAAAATTTTTTAATACCCATTCGATGTTTTACATATATTTCATAATAATTTCATAAGTATACAATTACTTAAATTTGCAAGGTTTATACTATTTCTAAATGAAAACAGAAAGGATTTTAATTACATCTGTAACTTTTACAGATAGCATTAATGGAAATTTAATCAAGCAAAATTACAAATCTGTCCATTTCGCTTTTATTTGAAATACACTTTTTATTTATAAAACTCGATTTTCTAGCATTCGTTTTACCTGAAATTTTACAAGAACACACTTGAGAAACATTTAAAAACATTTTAAAAGTCTCCGGTACATATAAATAAACATAGCTATAGTTTATTTTACATCCATAGTCATCAAGAAACTGTGTGTATACAAATACAGCACTGGATGCAAATATACTTATAGAGTGATATTTGGCTTCATGGGAATAGAATGATCTAATTTTTAAGAAGGACTTAAATACAAAAATAACGCAAAGAATTTATATAAAAATAATGCAATATAAATACAAAGATACTTAAATACAAATATAATGCGGTATAAAAATTATGAATATAATATCTGTGTTGGCAGGGGCACATATCTTATGAGGTATTTCTCCCGCCTTCTTCGCGTGCCTTCGTGGTGTAGTGGTCTGCATGCTCGACGCGTAACCGAGAGGTCTGTGGTTCGATTCCCGGCGAAAACGTTGCACCTTTTTCATGTCTCCCGCTTCGAAATAACCTAATGTCTCTACACTGGCGCCCGAACTAAAAAGGTGGTGGATGATCATTCTCCTCCACCGCGATTTGGCGATTGGGTCCCCCAAACCCCAGTCGCCCTTTAAAAGGGGGAGTATGTAAGGTATTTCTCCCGCCTTCGTGGTGTAGAGGTCTGCACGCTCGACGCGTAACCGAGAGGTCCGTGGTTCGATTCTCGGCGAAGGCGTTGCTCATTTTTCATGTCTCCTGCTTCGAAATAACCTAATGTCTCTACAATCTTGTTAATTTTGCTGTTTAATGATAATTGTTTGCATTCTTCTTGCCTGCAGAAGAATTATAAAAAGAATTATTTTGTTCTTAAACTTTTAATTACCAGAAGATTAGAAGTTGAAGTTGGTTTATAATGATTTATGATTATAAATCTAAATAAACCAAACAAATTAATTATTTAATTAAAAAAGCAACTCTTAGTTTTAACATACAAGCTTAAGCTAATCACAACGAATCATTGTTCTAAAAGAATCATTGTTCTGTTGGGTGCCAGAACGCCTTCTGCTCACGGATTACACATCGGTTCAAACTGGTGGCTACATGGCCATTTTCGCCGTTTTCCTTTTTCTAACGTACATATCAGCCACGTTCTCTTGGAAAAGCCGCCGCGAAGGCATCCCTCCCTTTATAAACAGATTTCACTCGCTTTCTTTGCCATAATCATTACCTACCTGATTAACTGAAGAGCAAATGAGGCAAGTGGGAAAAAATGGTCGAAAGTAACTGAACAACAGTTCTTCATTTAAAAGTTAAATTATTACTACACTTATATTAAATATCCAATATCTTGTCTATTTATCAAACCTTATATATAACTATAATGATTTCAAAAAAGACTTCGAAGATAGTTTTCTTTTCATGTTGCATTTAAAGAAAACACGTGTGACAGTCCTTTTCTTCTCTATGCCTCGAATCGAGAAAGACACTGCAAGTTTTCAGGAACATTTCCCTCTAAACAACACTACAAAATAAATTTATTCATGTATTAGAAATACCAAAACTTTGGATTGGCGAGGGATATAAGTTAGATAATTTCTATTCTTATCTATTAATAATATTATCGATTAGTAATATAAGGTATTTCTCCCGCCTTCTTCGCATGCCTTCGTCAGCACCCTCGACGCGTAACCGAGAAATCCGTGATTCGATTCCCGGCGAAGGCATTGCTCATTTTTCATCTTTCCAGCATCGAAATAACCTAACGTTTTATGTAAAGTAAAATTAAATAAATGAAAGAGGTTTCTGTCGAATAGAAAGCGAACTTCTTATAAGAAGTTTAATCATATTGCAGTTGAATAAAGTAAGTAATTTTTAGTCGAGGAATCTTCTTATTCTCGTTCAAAAACGTTTTACTTTAAAATACGAAATAGATATGATCACAAATATTAAAATAGTTGCTTAATAATTACAAGATGCGCGTGCAGATATTTATTCATTTAAAAGTTTTCTTGCTTTTTACGGAACTTATTAAAACAGCCTGCAATTCTAAACGTATCTATGGAGTCACGTTATAAAGCTCAGAGTGATACATATAATTTGTTAAGAGAAAAATCGAGAGTGTTTAATGTTTTACGAATGTATTTAGAGGACATTTTAAGGTAAACTGTATACTATTCAATATGTACACAGTGAAAATTACGACAACTGCAGTACAGTTAGCTCATTCTGTCACTGGGAATAGATTTAGGAAGAAACTTTAGGTATTTTTAAGTAATGCCTAAAGGGTAAGCATAATTTAAGGAGCAGATAAAAGAAGTTTTATACACTATTTTTTCTTCGACCAAGATAATCATCGTTCACTGGTGAGTTTTTATTTGTAAGGTTTTAGTTTAAACTAAAAAAGTTTTATATTATTTTCTCTTTCCTGTAAGTTCTTATTTCAACTTCCCGTTAGAATGAGCGCTCGTTTCGGCTTTATGCTAATTTTAAGTTGAGCCAATTTTTGTATTTAAAAGGTTAGCGAGGAACTTCTCGGTGTCAGAGAGCTTTTAGTCTCAGATCACTGCGGCTCTGTTCGACGTGCGCCTGACTAGCTAGCATTTAAGTTATAAGCCTTAGCGCTGTTACGCTATTACTTATTGAAATATTCTAAGTGCGTTAGTATTAGTTAAGTCTTGCTACGCACCATTGATCGTTTATCATAGAGGCCAACCTCGCGTTTAGAGCTCTGAGAGCAACGACTTCTTAGTTTTCTATTTAAATTTATTTTAAATTATTTGATTTTTCAGTTTAAACCCAAGTGCGGTCACTATTTTCTGTTATCCCTTCCCAGTTGGGAAGTGGCTGTAAATATTAGTTTAATAAAAGGGTAATTTTAAAATCCTCCCTGCGCGCAGTTATTCTACCACTTAACCGCAGTTATTCTACCACAGAACATAGCTGCATTTAGCTCCCTGTTCGAAATCAAGACTTTGTTACAGTTACAAATATGTTCACCAAAGGTATGCACAGAACACTCAGTCCTGACACATTCACTTTTTAAACTACTTAAATCTGCCACTGAGAGAGAAGTTAAGGCTTATAAGCCCTTTGATATCTCGTCTTTGAAATCTTGATCTTGAACAGGGAGCTAAATGCAGCTATGTTCTGTGGTAGAGTAACTGTGGTTAAGTGGTAGAATAACTGCACGCAAGGAGGGTTTAAAATTACCCTTTTATTAAACTACTATTTACAGCCAATTCCAAAACTCGGAATGAACAACAGAAAATAATGACCGCACTTGGGTCTAAACTGAACAATCAAATAATTTAAACTAAAGTTAAGTAGAAATTAAGTAGTTGTTGCTCTCAGAGCTATAAACGCGAGGTTGGACTCTATGCTAAACTATCAAAGGTGCGTAGCAAGATTTGGCTAATACTAACGCACTTAGTAACGCACTTAACTTCAATAAGTATTAGAGTAACAGTGCTAAGGCTTAGAATTTAAATACTAGCTGGTCAGGCGAACGTCGAACAGAGCAGCAGTGATCTGAGACTAAAAGCTACTTCTCGGGATGAGTCCCGAGAAGTTCCTCGCTAACCTTTTAAATACCAAAACTTGGCTCTACTTCAAATTAGCATAAAACTGAAACGCGCGCTCATTCTAACGGGAAGTTGAAATAAGAACTTACAGGAAAGAGAAAATTAACATAAAACTTTGTTACTTTAAACTAAAACCTTACAATATATGTTTTTGAATAGCTTAAATTTCTTGAAGGGAAATGGACTGTTATTACCGAATAATCAGTTGAACTTTATTGTCCGAAAAGATTCTTTCATTTACCTTTTTACTTCCGATTATTACAGCAGCAAAAATTTTCCTTTTTTACTTTCTTGTACGAAGTAAAAAGGAAGTATTGTAATCACGAAAAATTTCGAGTTTCATATTTCAACAAAAGTACCCCTTTTGACCGCTATCGACTGCAATTTAACCATGTTTTCGAGTAATACCTGAACGTAAGGACAGAATAAAGGACTCTTTTCCCCTCAAAAACAACTAGCTCAGACGCTTCAAATTTGTATACAGCACTGCTATAACATGTAGATGTGCACCTCGCATTTTAGTTTCAATCCGCCGCACCAAAAGTATATAAATATATGTATATATATATATATATATCCACTCTGTTACTCTGCTCAGGGAACTCAGTTTCTTTATTCTTATGTGTTATGTGTTTGTAAATTGTGCATTTTTTGCTTTAAAAATGATTGAATTATGTTGTTCTTATCTTTCGGTTAAGATTATATGCCTTTAGTTAACCTGCACGCAATAATTGGAATTATCAACAATTTAAAATTTTTTTAAGTGCTGCTAAGCCTAATTTTGGGTTATGATAGAGCTAAAGTTTGTTTACATTTGAAGCTTAGCAGAATCTCTAGAAACTAAGCTTCGCAAGAATAATGTAACGTCTTCTTTTATTATTGCGAATTCAATTATGCTGGATCCATTCTGGAATCATCATTTAAGTTATTAGCTTGTTTTGCGTACAAATTGTAATTTTAATTGTAAAAATTGTTTTTATAATTATTGTAGCAGTACTTGGTGTTTTATGTTTTCTATCTCTTTCAATTTTTAACGAAAATATTTTGAATTTTGATGTATTTTTGCCTTACCGCGAAGTGAGAACTGAATTCATTAGTAGCGCATGCGCATTAGGTGAGCGGCGCTGAATCGTGTGTGTTTAGCGCCGAAGTTAAGTGGTAAATAAATATAGTGAACTTTAAAGAGCGTATTTATTCTGTTGTGGTTTATGCGCTATCGACGAAGTAGATTTAATTCAAAATTCGTTAACCGTTAATTCAATATGTTTAAATGAAATGCAGGAAAACTACTCATAATTTAATGTTCCATACAAGGAAGTTATGTGTATACATCAGATTTTTTTTGATAAAATGTTATTAAGAGGTCGATTTATTTCGCTCAGATGAATATAATAATAATAAATTCAATAAAATTCGAAGAAACAGAGTGTCACTTGCTGATCGCAAAGAAATTTTAACTTGAGAAGTATGATTACAGTAAACTAAGTATGTTTTCCATGAACCTATAACTATCTGGCCATTTTTAAGATTAACTGATTGCTATAACAACAAAGTCTGCGCCTGGTGATTCCTTGTGTTTTCATATAGCTTAAAAATGTGTAAAATAAATGTCTTCGGTATAATGCGAAATTATATATAAACGAACAGAAATTAGCAGTTAAAAACATAATTAAGTAATTTCTCTGTACATTTCTTCCATATTAATAACTAAGCTGTAGAGACATTAGGTATTTGGAAGCAGGAGGTATGAAAAATGAGCAGCGCCTTGGCCGGGAATCGAACCACGGATTTCTCGGTTACGCGTCGAGCGTGCTGACCACTACACCACGAAGGCATGGGAAGAAGGCGGGAGAAATACCTTATAAAGCAATAATTATTTTAGTTTATACAGAACATAGGATACCATAAACAGCCACAATTAGCATAATATATTAATAAAATATAAACAATCAATTCCATTTGATTACTTCATTACATTACTCAAGTACATAAACTAATTCATAAAAGAAATATAACGATTGTCGGTCTAAGCGTTTTGAGAGCTGAAATTATAACCGCCGGGAGAAATTAACAGAAAGCTAATATTTTATTAATTTTAAAATAATAAAGTGGTAGTTATTATAGGTAAATGAAATTACATACTTAATTGATAAATTTGAATTTATGAAACCAATTTTAATTATATATCCATTAACTCCAATACATTTTACCACTTCCGTTTCACAAAAAAGATCTAGACGATAATCTAGCTTTTTGATTATTTTGAAACTGAAAAATGTACAATGCTTATTCAAGTAAATGTCAGTAAGAAAACAATCTATTCTTAAAAGATGAGTTGTTTCGACACATGTGAATTTATTTTAATTAAATATTGTAGAAGAAACAAAGATTTCGTTATTTAAATGAGTCAAATTTTGTTCATTTCCACTTCGGTACTAAGGTATTTAATTGAGTCGAATGATTAGAAAATTATAGTTCGTACGCTTAATTATTTCAACTATAAAAAATAATTATAAGAACTGTCTCTGTAATTAAGCTCTCTAATAACTCTGTACTAATGAAATCTATAGCTCTGAAGACCAATTTGAGTTAATGCACAAAAAATATTTCAGATTTTTTGTTTTTCTAATTAGAAAAATTGATTCGTTGTTCATAATTTCAAAGGGAAAGAAAAGTCGTTTTAATCTGAAGTAAGCTTTCAGTCCTTTTTTTCTCTTTTCATAAAGTCAACAAAAATTGTCTCCAGATAATTTATTTCACGAGAAAGACGGATAAAAAGCACTTTAAAGACTCTAAGATATTCATTTGAGTATTTAATCACAATAAGTTTCTAAATGTTTTAATTCTTATACTAATCTTTAAAATTTGAGCTACATTTTGAAACTAAAACGATGGTTCATACTGCATAATAATAATTTTACACTGCCTCATACTATATAATATTTAATATTTGTTAAGTATTTTATCAAGAAATATTTAATTCATATATTTATTAATAAGCAAATATGTATTTAATTAAAAAATTAATTATTACATATTTAATGAATATTTATTATCAAAGCGGGTGCTGTTACTGGAAATTTTCGAAATAATTTCGCTGTAACTGTAATCGTGAGAACATCATTGTTTTTGCCTCGATTCTAAAAGTCCTTAGAACTCGAGCTTCATTTGGATTCGTTGAACTATGAAGTCACTTTATTTAAAAAAAAGTTATTTTATGTAGTAAAGTATTTCATGGTTCGTAAAAGAAAGTTATTTAACATATGTAAAGTTAATGAATCAGTTCTTGGAGTACTTCTTACCTTAGAAGCTTATATTTAACACTGCTGTGGCAATTGTGCATTGTTTTGTTTCAACTGAATTACGACTCCGCTCTCGAGTAATAGAAACAATTACCTTTATTTCCAAATGCCTATGATAAGAACAGCATTATACTAATATTGGTTAACTATTATAAGTTCATTTATATTAGACTACACATATGAATGTCAATCAACGCTTTTATTTGCACCAATTCAGAAAAAAACGTTTGCTCTTCAGCTGTGAAGCCCAACCTTCTTCCTTTCCCTTGTAAGGCATTTCTCCCGCCTTCTTCTCATGCCTTCGTGGTGTAGTGATCAGCACGCTCGACGCGTAACCGAGAGGTCTGTGGTTCGATTCCCGGCGAAGGCTTTGCTCATGTTTCATTCTTCTGCTTCCAAAAAATTCTAATGGCTCTACAAGTGGCGCCCGAACTAAAAGGGGGTGGATGATGACTCTCCACTACCACGATTTGGCGATTGGGGGCCCTAAACCCCAGCCGCCCTTTAAAATGGGTAGTATATAAGGTATTTCTCCCGCCTTCTTCCAATGCCTTCATGATGTAGTGGTCAGTACACTCGATGCGTAACCGAGAGATCCGTGGTTGGATTTCTGGCGGGGGCGTTGCTGATTTTTCCTGTCTTCTGCTTCGAAATAACCTAATGTTCCTACACCCTTAATGTTTTCTCTTTTAGTAAATTCTTACAAAAACTTGTAAAAATGGACGCATTGCGGCAGAAACGCACGTTTCATGACAAGCATTCTCGCATTAATATGAGTACATACCAGTCATAGTACGGGTAACAGAAAGTGGCAAGAATGGCTATCGCAGTTACTGATCATTCAAAATTATGCTCTTGCATTAATGAAAAAATTCAGTAGCATTTTTCGACATGCGTGAAAATTGTTCTGTTTTTCGTACGCAGCTATTTCATTTAAAAAAAATGGGATGAAATAACGAGACCCATTTATTAGCTGGGAAAAGGGATTTATGCGCTATTGATATTAGATAGAAATCAAAAATGGCGAATTTAATAATTTAATAAAAACGTAAACAATGCGAAAAGATGGTTTGAAATCGGGATTTTTCATGCCTTATACAAATTTATAATTTCTGTAATAATCAATAAATTATATTTAATACGAAAAATTTCGAGTGAGAAGGAAATTTAAATATTATTTTACATTAGGAAGGCTCAGTTACCATACAGTTACTCGAAAAATTGAGGATTAATTTTCCTGTTTATGAATGATAGGTTAGCCCTGACTTTCTGTATGGAGTAAGTAGATTTGCCATACATACTCCTTCTTCCTTATTTTCTTAGTGCCTAATGGCACGAATTAACTTTGTCAGGACTGAGTGTTCGGTGCATATTCTTGGCAAACATCTTCGTGAAAGTAAATAAGTCCTAAGTCCTGATCTTAAACAGGGAGCTGAATGCAGCTATGTTCTGTGGTAGAATACTGTGAATAAGTGTTAGATGAACTACACTTCAGAGGGATTTAAAATTCTCTTTTTATGTACAATTAGACACAATTATATATATTTCCCAACTCGGGAGGGATACAGAAAATAATTACCGCCACTTGGGTCTAAACTGAATAATCAGATAATTTAAACTAAAACTGATTAGAAATTAATTCGTCGTTGCTGAACGCGAGGTTGGCCTCTAAACTAAATGGTGCGTAGCAAGATTTGACTAATACTGACGCACTTAGAATGACTTCAATAAGTAATAACGTAACAGCGCTACGGCTTAGAATTTAAATACTAGCTGGTCAGGGGAACGTCGAATAGAGTAACAGTAGTCTGAGACTAAAAGCTCTCTCACACTAAAAGGTTTCTGCCTTTCGTTTAAATAGAACTTGGCTCCACTTCAAATTAGCATAAAGCTGAAACGCGCACTTATTCTAACGGGAAGTTGAAATGAGAACAGATAGAAAAGGGAAAATTAAAATAAAACTTTGTTAGTTTAACTGAAACCTTACAACTTTAGTGAGTGAAAGACTCAGACTTTGTTCAAGACTTTAATGAGAGAAGTTCGTATTTTACAGACAGTCTGACTTCAGAAGATCAAATCTTTATAGAGTTGCGTGATTCAGTAGTCTAAAGGAGCAGTATATAAAGTTGGCTGTGACAGATTTTAGTATGAATAGAACAATTCCTAACAGCAAGTGATTTTTTTAAATCTGAATATACTTTATGCTAGACAAAATGTGAATGATTGTTATAATAGCTATCATAAAAATAATTTTTTAGCTGTTATAATAGTCTTACTCTCCTGGGATTAAAAATAAAATTGTGAAATTGTTAACAATGCTTGATTCTGATTCAAAATTGTCAAGGGCCCGAATTTAATCATTCCTTTACATTGTAGAATCTTTAGATTATATCGATGTAGGGATGTGAAAGATGTACAATGCCTTCATCGGGATTCCAACTCCAGATCTCCCGAATACGCGTCTAATGCGCTTTCTGTTACACCACGAAGGCATGCGGAAAGGAGGGAGAAAATACCCAGTAACATGCCATGTTTATACCACTAAAATTTCGCTTGGGTCATAATGTTAGTCATATGTGATAGTTAAAATATTATTTCTTTAAATTTAATTTTTAATATAATTTTAATTTAATTAAATACCGTAATTAAAAGTTTTTTCATAAATTTTATTTTGTAACTTTTTAGTTTCTAGAATATGGTAAAATAATGAATAAGGAAAATCACTAACCCTTAAATGTAAGAAAATATCTGTCTACTGATATCTTCTCATCAGCGCACCAAATATGCTAAAAAATTTAGCAATAAATAAAAAAGATATATATCGAATTTTGAAAAATTTCTGAGAGTAATTTTAATGCATAGAAAAATTTTAACCTCACTGAGAATAATTTAACTT
Source organism: Stegodyphus mimosarum (assembly GCA_000611955.2). Classification (NCBI taxonomy): domain Eukaryota; kingdom Metazoa; phylum Arthropoda; class Arachnida; order Araneae; family Eresidae; genus Stegodyphus; species Stegodyphus mimosarum. The sequence goes on from KK117343.1 coordinate 515,644, forward strand.
GTCGTTAAAAATATGTAGCGATAAAAAATTTCCGAAAATTGGATGTATAGAAAGAGGTCAAAAATAATTTTAAGATTTGACTCAAACAAACACGGAAATTAAATAAAATAAAATTATGTAGTATGAATGATTTCATTAAAAAAGTAACGCTTATTTTTACACTTATCTTACTTAAAACCAGGGATTCATTTTCGTTTATTTTATTTCGAAGAAACTGTAATTAGAGAAGATTAAAAAAAGTTTCTTCTATTGATATTTTTTAATTTATTACATGCCAGATGTCTTTAGTTAGAGAAGAGCTCTCGAATAGAAATATTATTCTATTCGTATTCTATTCTCTGGTTTTAAAATGTTAATAGATCATTCTAAATAGAAGAAAATCTTTATATTTAAAAATATGAGAAAGAATGGGCATGTAAAATTAAAGCTTAAAGAATACTTAAATCAAATGTACTAGAGTGTCGTCGAAACATTGACCTCGGCTTTTATTCCTTAAATATGATCGCTGACATATAATATAAATTGCAAAGGTATGTAAAAAAAGGAGCAGAATTTTATGAAATCAATGAAAGTTTTCAGGGAATTAAATTTAAAGAAATATGAAATTTATACTTTTTTATATGAACCCCGTACAGAAAAATTCTTAATTAGCAATATGTGCCTCACACACCGATAAGATCATGCGGAAAATTTCAGCATTTTATCATGAAAATTCACAGAGAAACGTTTAAACAAGGTCGGGGAGGGGTTGATCACAAATTAAAATGTAAATGACAGCTTGATTGCAGATGGCGGAATGCAGAAATGCATCATAAGCACATAAAATTTGGCTCCTATCTTTAATTTTATTTACAAATTTACAAAATTGTGCTTCCCGAAACTCATATCCAGGCATAGAAAAGTGGTTTAAGTCAGCCTTTACATAATTTCATATCTCTGCGGCATTTTTTGATAAAATGTTGAAATTTTGTACATAACCTTATTAGTGTATGGGTCACATTTTATTAATTGAGAATTTTTCTTTACGGAGGCCATATAAAAATGTAAATTTTTCATTTCTTTAAATTTAATTCCTTGAAGATTTTAATTGATTTCATAAAATGTTGTACTCTTTTTACGCAACTCTGTAATTTATATCATATGTTTACATCATATTTATGGAACAAAAGCGGAGATCAATGTTCTTGAGACACCCTGTATTTACATGAACAATTAAGTTAATTTACTAGATTTCCCTAAATTCAGTGTCGAGTTACTGAAGAGAAGTGAATTTCAAGTTTAGTTACGTAAAATACAGAATTGAGATTTTAGATGGAAAATATTTGATTTTAGATGGAAAAGTGTTGATACGAATCCTTTGAAATCCATAGAAATATTTTACAAAACCATCTTATTATAAAGATGAATTTTGCTTAGTTTCAAATTTCGGCTTTTATGTTTTTTGATATTCCTTATTGGTTAGCGTATATGCTCGACAGGGAAAAGCATATTTCAATATAAAAATATGTTTTATATTACATAATTATTGTAATTTTTAGTCCAAAGGGGCTTTGTTCCTGAAGGACTATTGTTTTCGTTTTGCGATTTTGCGTCGAATCACTATAAACGACTCTATCACTTTTCAAATTGTTACCACCAAAATTTATCGCCCTGTATTGTATTTAAAGAAATTAAATAATGAAGAATCCGGATAAATGTATGCATATTTCTCCAAATGTGGTAAAATAACGGTACCTAGAGCCATCCAACTTTGAATAACGTACGTTTCCACCCGAATATGCACATCTGGAAGCCTAAATTTGGCATTTGGAATTTGTTTTATTATCCATTTCATATTTTGTAAAACTTAAACGAATTTTTGATGAACAAACTAAACTATTTAAAAGCGAGCAATGGCAAAACAGAATTCTTCAAATTATAGTAATAAATGATTGGTATCGTAATAATACTGTATTTTAGTCAGTCTTGTGTAATGTTATTTTAAATTTGTCGAGTTTTTTTACTAGTGCTGAAACAATCTAATACTTTAAAAACGAAGCAATGAATAGTAGCCATTTAAAATAATTAAATATAAAAAAGAAATAAAAATATGTATATCGAGCGAAATACGTAAAACATCTACTGGGAATTCCGTATGCAAAACAGAAATATTTCCTCCTTTTTTCAGGGAGGTGAAAGTGAAAAATAGAGAACAGAATGCTGACGCTTTCCTCAGATGTATGCATCTTATCTAATCATTATAAGAAAATAACAATCGTACTCTCAAGTCTGGAACATTCGAACATTTATCTCTTTCTCCGTTATCATAATAAATGCGAGTCTATCTGAAAAAGATGTGCATACCATAAATAAAAAACGCTGTTTCTGAAGCTAGACAAATTGCATTCCCTTCGCTATTCAAGCAGAAGAATTGTTTTAAGCAGCAGGGTATGAAAAAGAAAGAAATCTTCCTATTGATTTTAAGCGCCTTTATTTTAAGCCCCGGAACAGAAATTAATTAAAAGGCAAATAAAAGACGGTATATTTGAAAGAGGGGTCGTAAAGAAGAGCTGAGACCACAGTAATGTGCAACTGTTACGAGGCTTAAAAGTTCTTTGTTGCTATGGTGATCAGATGGCACTGCTATTAATCATTATTTCTACAAACAGAAGTTTCGTTAGAGGGATGTTTTTTGTTCCAAATTATTTTCTTAAGCATGTTTGAATATCATAGCATCGTAAAGAGGTATTCCAATAAAAGAGTTCGAAATATTTTTTTTGTGCATAATTAGTTTATTATCTTGCACGATATCATATGTATCAGAAGCTATTAAGACTTAAAATCCTTTTTATAATATTCAGAATTTGTGATATGAGAAAATCATAAAATATTTATTTTATTTAGTTAGAAAATCAATTAAAGCACGAGAAAAGTTTATGCAAAGATACACATGAGATATGGCCCTCAAAGAAGTAATAAAAATTGCATGAAATGGCTCTCAAAGAAGTAATAAAAATTGCATGAAAACCAGAGGTTGTCAGTTTCCTAATAAAATTGTGGGGTTTGGCTTATTTAATTCCGTGTTCAAAACCTTCAACCCCACAAAACACTAGTAAGCGAATAATCGCTTAATTGTGTGAACAAACACGTAAGACTTAAGAAGGGTTAACTATCCTTTATTTCTCAGAATAAATACAATCAACTCCTAACTCGGAGCATACAAAAAGCCATCACTTGGGCTTGAATTTAAATAATTATGAAATTAAACTAACTGAGCTTAACTAAAGCTAACTGAAAGCTATAGCCGAAGCAATCAGGATTCTAAGTAATTGGCCACTAAATATCAATTAAATCGACGAAGGGCCTAAAGTATGGCCGAGCGTAGTAACATCTAAGAGAGATGTAGCCAAAAGGCAAACGCGCGCTAGTCAGAAAATCAGACCCTCTCTCTCGAATTCGGTGAAACAGCGACTTAAATAGTACTCTTATTCATTTGCAATCACTGCGTTTCTGAAATTACATTCTGGTAGGAAATTGTAAGCTGAAACTAGAAAGATAGTCTAGGTGCATAACTTAAAATAACTATTAATAAAATTAGGATAAACGTTACAGAATAATTACAACACAAAAAGCGGTAGATAGTATAAAGGGTAGATAAAGTTTTGACCATTTTTAAATATCTGAATCAGAATAAATGCTTAAAATTAAACAATAGAGAAATAACTACACTAGCTTTAGAATACAATTCAGTTTTATCCTTGTGGAGTTAAAATAAAAACAGTTTAAATAACTACAGAATCTTCGAACTATAGAGCTAAAATTAGATTTGCAACTAAAGCACTAAACGTTCTTTAAATAAATCTTATCTCTTGTCATAGAGAGGAATAAGTTGTCAGGAATAAGAAAATTTATGAATTTTCTTATTACAAGGGAGTTACATAATTAAGATAGATAATAAACTGCGTGTGAGGAGAAAAAAAGGTACTGAGGTAGATTTTTGTAACTTCATAGCTTGTAGTTGACTAAGTGCTTCTGGGGAAATAATGAAGTACATTGCCGATTCGTGTTGAAAGGTAGTTAAATCTAGCATGGGTTTGTACAAAATACGGCTCTGCTGTCTCACAATGGCCCAGCGAAGGCTTTAATTCAGCTCAGTTTTGCTAGGTAATATCTAAACAAAATTGCGGGTTTAAAAACAAATGTTAGAAAATAAATTAGAATTATGAGAAATGAATTGGGAAATGAATGCGCTTTGGAAGTCAGAAATTACCAGGGATGTTCAGCAATTAAATGCAGGCAGTAATGTTGGGAGAGCTGAGTAATACAAATTGCTGCAAATAAGTATTTTCCCGGATAAAACCTTTGACACATTAGCAGCATTTCATACATTTCTGTTCAAGTACATTGCACACATTGATTGCTCGAGAAAATTAAAGCAATACGATGCATAAAATTTATGCTAGGTTGAACTTAAAAATGTAAACTAAACTAAATCATTTCTTTAAGCATTCGCTAGAAATAAAAGGAAATTTTATTTCTAATGAATGCTTAAATTTTCAGGGTCTATCTTTACAGTCCATTTTGGATGCTTTTTTACTTTCAGTGAGAGAAAGATGAGAAAAAAAGTAATAAATTATTCTTTTTAATTTGAAAGTTTAATTTTAAGGTTTATTTCTAATGCTTTCATTCGTATTATGTTTTCTTCTTCTCTATTTTGGCTGATAACGAATTATTCACTATAGTTTTAGATAGCCCTTTAAACAAAGATTTGGACGACTCTAGTCTAGAACACACGTCCATGAATTAAACAACCCTTTACATGGCTCCTTTTTGATAGAAGAGAATTGTCGGAAAAAGAAGATATGAAAGTTCTATCATACTAATAAGACAATTATCATAAACTAAAACGTTTTGCACTACCCAACACTGGCCGATGGATTTGCTCAATAATGAAAGTAAATTAATTCTTGGTAGACAATCAGTTTTCCAAAAACGTTAGTATTTTTGCGCCAGCAAAGCATATCCCATTGCACGATACCTTTTCTTGAATCTTTAATTTTGGTCATAAGAGCAATTACGATCGTCTTTTTCCAAATCTTTTATCTATTATTGCTGCGAAGGAAGAAGTCTTGAGATTCGCACATCCACTTAACATTCTTCTAATTTATTATTTCCAAATCACACGTTTCCTGAACGAATTACAGACGAATGCTGCAGTATTTTTCAAAAAGTGAGTAATTTAGTTAACTCTCAATATACTGCAATAATAGCACCAATTTAAAATGCATATGCAGGTACAAATTTGCCTTTATAAATTTCTGTATGGCATATATCCAGTTCTGGGTGATAGAGGTATGCATTACTACAGGTATGCTCAACGCGGTTTTGATTAAAGCGCAATAGGATTAATGCTAAGAAATGAATTGCAAGCTTCAAAAAATGTTCCTGGTAACGTCTTGAAGACATCGATAAAAACATTTCGTGTGAGAGGTTCAGATCAAAATTTTAAATAAAATGCTTCGTACTTGATCTTCTGGGTTTTTATCAATAATAACTGAAATATACGTTAATTCTTTATTTAATATCAATTTAAGAACAATTATTGTAGAAGACAGATTATGCAACGGCACACATTACAATTGAAAACAATAATAAAATAATTTAAAGATTAAAAAAAAATGCGCATTCCAATCTGCAACATCCTTCGTTCAGGTGACGAAAATATTAAGTGCTTTGAAAGCTTAAGAGGGCACCGCACTTGCCTATGCCTCCCAACAGAAATTCCATGCGAGTCCTTCGCATGGGTGCAACTACCGTACTCAGGATGTAGTTTTTTCCATAAAGTGCATTCTCCGTATTCATTTAGGTGTTTATCATAGTTTTTGAAAGTGACGATGTTTTCTTTCTTTCTTTTTTTCAGTCCAAAGGGAGTTCCTGATGGACTATTGTTTTCGTTTTGCGATTTTGCGTCGAATCACTAAAAGCGTTGTATCACTACTCAAACTGTTGCCACCAAATGTTGAAGCTCTGTATTATATTTCAAGAAATTAAATAATGCAGAATCTGCATAAATGTATGTATATTTCTCCAAATGTGATAAAACAACGGTACCTAGAGCCATCCAGTTTTGAATAACGTACGTTTTCACCCAAATAGGCGCATCTGGAAGCCCGAATTTAGAATTTGTTTTATTATCTATTTCATATTTTATAAAATTTAAACAAATTTTTGATGAACAAACTCAACAATTTCAAAGCGAGCAATGGCAACACTCCACGGGGGGATAAACCGTTTTATCTCCAACGCGTGGAACTTTGTATCGGAAATTATTTTGCGATATTTCTCTTGAACTGAATTTTATGGTTTAAGTGCGAAGAACATAATATTTAATAAATAAAGGTAACACACAAAATGTTATAAAAACGCCCCTTTAGACGAAATTTAAAATCTGAAACCTTTGACATTTTTCTTTTCTTTTTTTTTTTTTTTTAATTTCTAGTAACAGATTTAATGGCCATATTTAATGAACTAATGAGTCAGAAATTTCTGACTAGTGTCCGTTTTAAATGAAACAGCTCTATTTAACCGCAAGTTATCAGTATTATATAAGTCAATTGCATACGGTCTAAATAATTCAATCAAGTCGTTTATTTGTGTATGCTTTTAATATCCTGTCAATTGGAAATGATGCAGGTTATGATGCAGGTTTCTGTGGCTTCACATGAAATTTCCGACATATTGCTACGTTTTTCTCTTCTTACAATGCAATTCATTATGCAAACGGAAAGCTTAGGCATACATGTTTATTTGATTACAAGTTGCTATTTTACCGACGTACTAGTCGCATAACGAAGATATACTTTTAATCATAAAAGTCAGGAAGCATTTCGACGTATGAAATAAAGTTTCTAAACTACGACGGAAGAACGAGAAATTCTTGCAGTGATAAAACTCCGAGTTTATTTTCAGAAACTCAGTATTGAATTTCTAATTTTCTTCCTTCCCTCGCTTGATATTTGCTTTTGGATCTGCTTGCTCAAGTCATTCAATTTTCTCCTTCAGGGAAGTTCGTACTAAAGAGAACAAGGCGGAGTTGCTCTATCTTATAT
>KK117343.1:523138-549633 GCA_000611955.2 Stegodyphus mimosarum
CCAAGCATGTCCCACACGTGCTCTACTGGATTCAAGTCCGGTGAGCATGCTGGCCAGTCCATACGGGTGATATCCTTCGATTGAAGGCATTCACTTACGATGTTTGCACGGTGAGGACGGCCGTTGTCATCCATAAACACAAATTGTGAGCCCTTGGCGCCCCGAAACAAACGTACATATTGTTCCAGAATGACGTCCCGATAGATTTGGCTTGTCATGGTTCCAATTTGAACATGCAGGTCAGTTCTGGAACCCAGAATAATTCCACCCCAAACGAGCACTCCTGCACCACCGTAACGGTGTCGTTCAATGATGTTTTCTTGGTGGTAACGGGTACCTGGAGCTCTCCATATGAAAGTCCGGCGAGAATCAGACTGCAGGCTAAACCTGGACTCGTCGGAAAACATCACACAAGCCCAATGTTGCGGTGTCCACGATGCATGCATGTAGACCAATCTGCCCTAAGCGTCTGTACACGGTCTGCCTTGAAATTGTCGCACCAGTGGCTGAAAAGAGCTGACGAGACACGTCTGAGGGTGTGCTCCGCCTGTTTCTTTTGGCAGTAACCGCCAAATACCAGACCTCATTCGGCGTTGTAACTCTGGGGCGACCTGTGCTGTAACGTATACTCACATTACCATCATCTTGGAATTGTTGCAAAGCCTGGAGATGACACTCTGGGCAATTCCAAGTTCGTCTGATACTTCTAGTTGGCTGCGCCCACATTCCAGATGGCCGATCATTGTACCACGAAAAAAATCATCCAAATGCGTCCTTTGTGTCATAGCTATTCGGTTATTGCACCGAAATGTTTATAAAGCGCCTGCGAACAATTTTACTTCTTTGCCTGTATTCCTTATATATCACTCTCTTACACTCTCGTCATTTTGACGTACCATCGGGGTCATCTGGTTACTTCCTGAAATTTGCATATGATTCTTGAAGATGTGTATAGTGATTTTACAGGTGAGATATTTATTTTAGAGTTCGATTTCCGCGTGACTCCGAATTATCCTTAATTTATGGACATGAGTGTAAATTGGAATCAAAGCAAGGCAACAATATTAATAATTACAACCGTGTATAAAAGGTTACACTGGATCTAAATATCAAAATTAATATAGGAATTCATCAGTAGAACAAACTCAAAAAATAAAAATGCGAAAAGGAAAAATTATGCAAAATAATCTCCTTTTTCTGAAACTCTAATTTCAGAACTCATTAGGGGAAAATGAATTAAAGTTTCATAAAAGTCGATTAATATGTTTCTTTCGTCTGGTATATTTGAGATCAAAAACCGAAAAAATATTCAATTAAGTATTCATTACAGGTATTAAATTCATTTAAAGCAGAAAACTTGAATCTCAAATGTTTCCAGAATTTTGCCTACATATATTCGAAGCACTTGGTAAAAAGAATAAAACGTAATTTTGTGCTAAACAGCTAAACTGACTACTCAAAAAAAGCAAAAACACTTTACATTATGCAAATCGACCCTTCCAAAAACAAAATTGGTCAAAAAGCATTATATGTAAATTCGACGTTGAAAAGCAATTACAAATAAAGAGAAAAACGAATACACTTTAAATCAAATTGTCATTTAAACAACGCCCAAAAATTGGGTGGTCCCCGATTATGCAATCCTAAACTTTTAATACCAAGAAAACCAAAACTTTTCAGAAGAGATTTCCGTAAATAATGTAAAATCTAATCTGAGCCTTAAGTAACTAAAAACTGAAAACCTATTTGAAACAAAAACTGAACAAAGCATAAACGTACTGAATTCTAAAGACGACCATCTTTTACCAAACAGGGCTCCCTGCCAAAGAAAGCGAAATTCTAATTACTCGGAAGAAGCAAAAATTTTGTGCTTCTTGGAAAGTTCAAAGTGTTCAACAGCAGGACAAAGTATTTTAACATGTGTTCAAAATGTTTTAACCTATTAAACTTTGTGTGTATGGGCGTAAAACGTTGGATGCGGTCTGAAAACATTATTAGCGACGCGGAGAGTGTTGTTAACTTCAACATGACGGCGGTAGAACCTTACTAAAAGATGCTGCCTTTTGTAAAATCTTAAAACGAGAAAACAAAACTGGCTAAAGTTAAGGAAAAAGGAAAAATACAGGTTATAAAAGATAAAGTCTTCACGTAATCGGGGTACAATACGTCTTGGGAACTAGAAGCCGCTTTTTTTTAGTAAAAGCAGAATTTGCCAGTTTATTTTCTCCCTCCTCCCAGCATGCCTTAACGGTAGCAGGCTTAACGGTAGTAACGGTAACACGCTTGGCGGGTATTCGAGACGTCCAGGTTCGAGTCCTAGCGAAAGCATTGCATATTTTTCAGTAGCCATTTTCAAAATAACTTAATGATTCTACAAATGATTTTGCAGATTTGAGGTTCAATTCAATATGATTGCAAAGAGTGCAAGAAATCAAGAAAAAAAATTTTTTTGTTTGTTGATAATATCTGACTGTTTAATAATCAATTTAAAATATAATGATGGTTCATTTCAGTTATAAATAGTCAACAATGTTTTAATGACATTTACATTATTTTGTACGTAATTATTTTGTTATTTATAACGTTATTTTGGACGTACAGCTCTACCCAACATGCAAATGCTGCTTCTATGGTATGTGCGTCTAAACAAGATTAAAAAAATCTCAAAAGTTGAGACATGCAAATCAAGTGACATTCGTATGAAATTGATATACAGCACCTGCATTCGTGATAATTATGACTATGTGTATCAGAATACTGATTCTGAGAGGATGTAAACTTTACGAGATGAAAATAGCCACTAAGGAAATCTGCGTTCTTAGTTTACACGTTGCCTTTAGCAGGGGTTCTCAACGAGGGGAAAATTTCATGGTGATGTTCCCTTTTAGCCTTGAATTTTGATCCGAAATGGAAAATTGTGGATTTTTAGCCGAAAATTCTGCCCTCCACTTAAGGAACACGTGCAACTAAATCTGACCGACCCTTATCAACTGTAGGCTGACTGAACAGTTCCCTCTACTACAAGTTATCCATAAGCGCAACTGCACATTTGGCGATGACTTGTTAAACTTGTCTTCTATAGAGCAGTCGAACAACGATGAAATACAATTTATAAGAACCATGTTTAAAATTAACTATAATTTAAGATTAAAGAGGAGAGGATAAGAAGTAAGTTTTGCTGTACTCTTTCAAGCATGAACTCGATAATGGTGAAATAAAATTCACATAGATTTGAAACTGATTGACAATAAAATGTAATTGAAACTTAAATTGAAAACAAAAATCTTTCATACAGAATCACTTAAAACTGAAATACAGCAATAACTTTGCATAGCCTGGCTAACCGGTCCATTTACCCAAACTATTTAAAATCGGACTAACTACAAAACTAAATGCATACAAAACAGGATAATAGGATCCAAAATTTCTTTTATTTCCCTTCCAGTTTTTCAATCAATATTGAAAAACTGGAAGGGAAACAAACAAACTGGAAGGGAAACAACTGGCAATTCATAAATTAAAATTTCTTTATTATGAATAATTTTTAAAAACGCATAACTCACTTTTCATTGCTCTAAAATGTCAATATCGATTTCTGCAGACGTTTCTTTGGCATTCTCCTTTTAGTCATTTCTCTGTAGCAACAACATCTTTCATTGTTCAGTTGCCAACGGCACTTATTTATTTAAAATTCTGACATTAATGAGACGTTTTCGACATACAATGACGTCACGTGCAATCGCGTGATTTCTTCAACGTCAGAATATGACCTTATATAATAATAATAATATGTGTAATGCTTGGCAATGCTACTTTTATTTCATAATTTCATAAGGTATTTCTCGGGCCTTCTTTGCATGCGCTTGTGGTGTAGTAATCAGCACTCTGGACGCGTAACCGAGAAGTCCGTGGTTCGATTCCCGGCGAAGGCGTTGCTGATTTTTCATCTCTTCCGCTTTCAAAAAATCCCTAATGTCTCTACAGTTTGTAAAAGTTACAAGATTTTTGTTAATAAACTTGACAATTTGAAAGCAAGCATGGCTTCCCATGAATTTTTGGAATCCGCGGGGGGGATACCTTTCTCGAAACTCAACTTCCCGCCGTTCCGGAGGAGATGATGCCACGAACAAACAAGCTCGCACATATTTTAATACTATGTATAACCTTTATGAGTATAAATTTCAGGGTAGGGTATATTAACAAGTAATAACAATAAGATACATATCCAGTAATATGAAATCTTGCTCGACAGTGTTCTTTTTTTGCATCTGCTGCATTTTCTTTATGAATAAAAATGTGATATGAACGTTTCCCATTTTGTCTAAGACTTCAAATACATATAGTTATAAATATATTATAGTAAAATATAAGTACACTTTATCTTGATAAATTATACACTAAAAATAGAAATTTTAAATATAGCTTCCAGAATTTTAGCCATATTTTTCTTTCGAAGGAGCATCAAAAGGATTCGATCTTCTTCATGTATTTCACCTTCTTCGTGTATCATAAAAGTATTTTTGTATTCATTAGAAATAATTAAATCTTCTTTATTGAGTGATAAGGAAATATTTAAAGCTTTACGAAGATTTCTATTTACGGCTTGGCATAGCAGAATTTCTGATTTGAAATCCAAATCTGCATCAAATATTCTGAAAAACTATTCTTTATAAATCTGCCAAATTCTTCTCAATATCATATTTATTTATATATTTTTCTATTTCTGAAGTGTAATGTCTGGAATACATGAACAATCTTGCCTTTTTTTAGATGATGTTTTTCTTCTATTATTTCGATGATGTTATTTAGTAAGATACATTGGTAGAGTATATTCTCAAGGTATATGTCTTTCATGCTGCTTCGATAGTTAATGTCTGTTCTAAAAACAATTCCTTCAAAATCCAGAAACGAAATTTTTTTGTTTTCGTTTATTAATTTGACTTTATTTAATGCCTTGTACGCATTTTGGAATTATTATACACACAATAATTTTATCAAAAATTACGTAACTGATACATAAAACAAGAGTCGTAGCGCAAAGATATTTTCGTTAAATTTTAATTATATGACTCATAAATAAAACTACTGCTTATCACTAAGCGAGCAGCATGCGACTCTCCAGTTTGCTGGAGCAAGTGTTTATCAATTATAAAATTTCCGATCACACCACAACAAATTATGATCAAAACGTATCAGTGCTTCGCATTTTCAGTTTGCTTGTTTAATAGCTTATGACAAAGCACCATTTGCCTAAACGAAGGATGCTTAGTGGGAGACCTTTTACAGGAAACTGGCTTCCATTCATGTTAGACATGGAGAAAACTCCCATGCAACCAGCTAATTCGAGAGCTTCGTATTTTCTGAAATGATGAAGATTTTAATAAACTGAAATTCAATTTCGGAAACATTGCTGTTGCAAAATGTGCAAAAAGATTGTAAGGTTTTAGTTTAAACTAACTTATTTTAATTTCCCTTTCCTATGAGTTCTTATTTCAACTTCTCGTTAGAATGAGCGCGCGTTTCAGCTTTATGCTAATTTGCCGTGCAGCCAAGTTTGGTATTTAAAAGGGTTAGCGAGGAACTTCTCCGTGTGAGAAGAGCTTTTAGTCTCGGATCACTGCGGCTCTGTTCGACGTTCGCCTGACTAGCTAGTATTTAAATTCTAAGCCTTAGCGTTGTTACGCTATTACTTACTGAAATAATCTAAGTGCGTTAGTGTTAGCTACATCTTGCTACGCACCATTGATAGTGTAGCATAGAGGCCCACCTCGCGTTCATAGCTCTGTGAGCAACGATTACTTAGTTTCTATTTAACTTCAGTTTAAATGATTTGATTGTTCAGTTTAGACCCAAGTGCGGTCATTATTTTCTGTTATCCCTCCCGAGTTGGGAAGTGGCTGTACATAATAGTGGTTTAATAAAACAGGATTTTAAATCCTTCTTACGTACAGTTATTCTACCACTTAACCACAGTTATTCTACCACAGAACATAGCTGCATTCAGCTCCCTGTTCGAGATCAAGACTTTGTTACAGTTACAAATATGTTCACCAAAAGTATGCACAGAACACTCAGTCCTGACAAGATAAGTCTATCTTATCCCTTAGAAACATATTTTTATTAACTTTACTATTCAGTCTCTTGAGTGGCTTTCTCATTTTATTGGAATGCTTGACATAATTAATTAAACGAATTTTTTCCTGTGTGTGTGTGTGCATTCTTAGATTTCATATGTAATCCCCTTTTCCAACCAGATAAATTACTTCGAATCAATCTTCCAAATTTTAGTTCTAGAAATCCATTTTTAACTATTTTGAGTTTCAAAGGTTTAACTATTCATTAATGCTGATAGCAATTTCTGTGCCTAACGCTGAAATATCAAATATGAGTTACTGAGCTAAAATGTCAGAATGCAGCCGTTTGCCATACACGTTAAGTTTGTTGATTCATTCCCTTTTTATATAAGAATTAGAAGTCGTAACTCATATCAGTGAAACAATTTTCATATTTTCTGCTATGAAATTTAATTGAATTAAATAACCACAAATTGAAATGAAAGTCCTGTCTTCCAAGGATAAAATATGGAAGCTTTACCGTTGTTTTACTTTTATTTTAAATAGTATGTTGAAGGCAGAAATATCAATCTAGCTGAGAAACTAATTACTTTTAATACTTATTAAGGAAAGGAGTCCACATTTTAGTTTTCCTTAACGTATCTGGATTGTTTTAAAAATCAGAATTACAAAGAAGAACATTTTTTTAATCTTTCCCATTCAAATTTATGTCAGTACTTAGCTCCTAAACACGATCAAATCAAAATAAATTGTATTGCATGCTGAGTAATTTCGTTTAAAATATTAAGTGAACGAATAAAAAAAAAACGTAAAAAAAGCATAGTCTGCTGCTGTGTGGAAGTTAATGCTATTAATTAGTATGCTAATTTGGCAAACGGTCGCCAAATTTGAGCCAGTTAAAGACATCGGACTTAAGAAAAGGTGAACGCCGGAATAAGGCGGGCAAAGTTGCGAGGTCTTGGCTAAATGGAGAGCGTTTATTTACTTACAACCTGCTTCGTTTTCCCTTCTGTGTGGAGGAAAGAAATTCTGGCTCAAAGTCCACTATTTTTCCGATTTTCCCTCGCTAAAAGGGAAGGGGAAATCGGTCAGCCTTTTGCTTAGCTGTTAAATATGTAATTTTAATTTATGAAGATAGAAAACTACTTTCTTCCAAGTTTTGGTTATTAGCTACATTTCCTATACTTTTTGTCGTTTAATAGTTTTTGCTGTTGTTTATAAAAAATAATCTAAATCTAAATAAATGTATATGAGCATTTTTTAAATTTTCGAAAGGAAAGGGAGAATGATTTTCTAGCGATGGTAAAAGGGCGCATGGGGAAAAAAAGTTTGAGATCCACTCTGGTACAAGATTTATCCGTTTCTTTTCGCACATTCTGCTTCATAACTATAAACGTAGCGGCAAGGAATTTGTAGCTGTCATTGCAGGGAATTTGATTCATTTCCGTTTTCAGACCTAAACTTCACCTTCGCGTTTATTTCCATTCTGCTTTCAGCATTTTCCCTATTTTCTTTGGAGCTGCTTAAATAAAAGTAATGATTTTTATTTTCCTCATCCCTTAAAGCAGAATGTTATAATATTATACAGTAGAGAAATTACGTCTCTGCAGTTTTCTCTCGGCTTTTGAGCTTTAGATTAATTTGAAATTACTTGTGGCAGTTTATACACTACTGAAAGCGAAATCCTATGCTTCAAGAACAATTGCGCGCATCTTATGTAAATAAGGCAAACGCGAGAAAATCATCAAAAGACGTATGCCTTTGATGATCGAGTAAACTGATGTTTACTCGAGTAAACTGATGTTTAACTCGATGCCGCGCATGCATCATGTTAAACATCAGTTTAAAAGCTTAAAAATTAGGAAAGGCTGAATCCGAGATAGCACCGTCAAATTATTTGCAATCTAATAAAACTAACGGAAACTACGTAGTCTACTACTGTCATCGTAGGATTACTGGCGGTCGTCGCGTCAGTATTACGAGGTTGGAGTAAGTCTAATAATTTCTCACACACTTTTGAGAATACTCCGTTTCTCAGAATATTTTTGAATCAAGTTTGGGAGTTTGGTAAAAAAAAATTACAGGGCAAACCGATGTTTATATAACTTGTAGAAACATTAGGTATATTTTCAAAGTAGGAGAGATGAAAAATGAGCAATGCCCTCCCCGGGATTCGAACCACGGACCTCTCGAATACGCGCGCTGACCATTACACCACGAAGGCATGCGAAGAAGGCGAGAGAAATACTTTATGTACTCCCCTTTTCAACGTGCGACTGGGGATTAGGGGACCCATTCGCCAAATCCTGGTGGTGGAGAATCATTATCCACTACCTTTTTTAGTTCGGGCGCCACTGTAGAGACATTAGGTAATTTCGAAGCAGGAGACAGGAAAAATTAGCAATGCCTTCAGCGGGACTCGAACCTCGGACCTCTCGAATACGCGCCGATCGTGGTGTCCAATACACCAGGAGGACATGCTAAGAAGGCGGGAGAAATATCTTATAAACGGATGTCCCGATGCTTAGCTCTGTTAATAGTTTTGAGCTTTTCTCGGAGTTTCAGGTTTTATTTTTTATTCATTGATCGATCAACATATAAAATTCCTTTTTCTTTTCCCCCTTTTGATGCATGTGGATTATTTTCAGTTGAAATTGATTATCTATTTTTTGTTCAATCCTATCGCGACCGTGGTTGACTTTAATGAATGTGTGTTTCATTCTGAATAATCTTTTCGGAATTACGAAACTGATCATTCACACGAAATTTAAAGCACTGGGTGGAGATAAACTACCTGGGTTATATGGGTAAGAAAAATTATTCCGAACTTTATACAGCTTGAAAAAAGTAAATTTAATCAGGCATTTCCCGAGAAAGCAATTCAGTTTATGCAGATATTCTGAATGTGAAATTTCGTTCACTAAATTTGTACATGATTACCTTAATCATTCATATTATTATCTAAAGATAGATAAATATATTTTCGATTAGCGTAACACTGTGCTCATAAAACTAAATGTAAAAATTCTTTCCTTTCCGTACCAAGCCGTAAGTTATGTCGGGCATGTTTATGTTGATATTACAAAAGCAGCATTGAATGAGAAAGAGAAGACCAACTTCTTTCACGACACAAGGCTTAAGAAATAATTTGCATTTATCGCAAAGCTTCTGAAAAAGGTAGAGAAAGTTTAAGAAGTTAAATGTTACATTCTCCTTTGAAAGAATTTCGAAATTCGCCTCACCCTTGCGGAGAATCCGCGTTAAAATGAATTTCCATTATGTTTCGCAAAACTTCTTTTGTTTTTTACATAACGCACATGTCCCATTTGACCACCCCCTCGGAAGAAATAAAATAAAAAGGAATAAAAACAAAACAATCACGAAACAAAGCAAGAAAACAGTTCCAGCAATAATGGGGCTTTAGAGTCTGCTAAGTTCGTTTCTTTTCTTTACATCTTATTTTTTTCTCTACTCTGTAGCTGTCCTCTTCCATTCTCACATCTTCCATGTTCCGAAGCCTCACTTCCATTTTAGTGTGCTTTTACGGTCTTTTCAAGGGAGGAAAATTTGATTACATCGCCAGAGAAGAAGGTAATGTAGAAAATACATCCCCCTTCCTGTCTCGACTAGTTTTTAGCCTTCTTTTCCCTCCTCCTTGGGAACCAGCTCTTCGAAGAGATTTTAATAAGTGCAGAGTCTAAAACTGGCTTCTGTGTAATGTCAAAGTGATTGACGGATTTTCCTGTACTTTTTTCGTGTCCCTTTTATGCAAGGTCTACGATAAAATGGAGTTTTGAGTGAGCTAAACATCATACAATTTCTGTTGTGGTTTTTGACAGTATTTCAGTTTTCGGAATGACAAAATGATAGATAATGGGCAGTGAATTTTATGCTTGGGATTGAGAAATAAACATTCTCAATCCCAAGCAATAGTTTTATGACATAGTGTACTTCTCTTTGTTGACTGAACACGATTTTTAGCATTAATTTATACACAAATTACAGATATTTAGTAGTAACATTACTAAAGATTGGGTTGATTAGATTTTAAAAGTAAACAAAAGAAAGATCAGATTTAAAAATAAACAAAACAGTATAAACTTTCTAAAGGTGTATTTCTACTTGCTTTTATGTTTCAGCCTTAACAGTTTATCCCCCTGAATCACTAACGTTTAGAAGTTTGTTAATATTTAACATTTTCCGCTCTGTTGCCTGTTCTTAGATGAAAAATAGACTACTACGAGAGCAAATAAATTTACAGAATATTTTTGGGTATTCTTATTATATTTATATTTTTTGTGACTCATGATTTGTGACTAAGTCTTTTGCATTTCTAAGCGAATTGCCATGCAGGTATTTTTCGCAAAAGTTATGAATATAAGGATAAATATAATAATTTACTATCATAAATTTATGCATATATTTGTGATATTTTATTTTTATTTGTTTACATTCTGTACTACAATAATTTTCTTTGGTTGTGTGTTATTTTGTCTTAGTATTTATTTATTATTATTCATTTATTATATTATAGTATTTATTAAATTATTTATTATTATTTATTACTTACTTATTTTTTATTTTTACTTAGCGTGTGAATAAATCCCTCATGGGAAGCGGGACAGAAAGTTAAGAGCCAATTCAGTCGGTCTGAAATTTAGAATTTTGTTAAGTATTAAATGATTCCAGCCTTCGCTCAGCAAACGAATTTGCAATTCTATTGTTTTATATTTTTCTTTTAGCCTTTTAAGGTTGAGGAATTTGACTGCCTTTGGTTCTGAACTTTGATATGGAATCTATAATACTCATTATTATTTTAAGGAAAGTTGTTTAGAACAATGTTTTTAAGTTCTGTTAGATATCGCTTCATCCAATTAAGTTATAAGGTTATATTTATGAGCACCAGTTATTTATAATTCTGGGCTTTACAATTACTTCTCCTTTCGTACCCTCATCAGAATGCAAATCAGTCAGCGAGTTCCTAAATTAAAGTTTTTGGAGTATAAGGAGAGCGTGTTTCTGCTTTTCGGGAGAACGCTAACTTAGTTCCTGCCATCTGTGCGAAGTGGTAAGTACACTATAAATTACTACTCAAGTAAAACGCTGTAAATTTATTTAAAACCTGTGGAGCTGCAGTAAAATATTTTTCTTTTACCTTTTCATCTGATTTGCTTATTTAGAAGATCTCCATGCAGTGTCAACGTTGACCAGTTGGTGACAGAGCTAAAATATTCCATGAGAAATAGTCTACAGGGGAATTCCAAATTCATGGTACAAACTTGGAGGGGAGGCACAGAACAAAGATTCGAATAATGTTCACATAGGAAACCCAGGTCGCAATACAGTGTGTCTCACTTCAAATGGAACTAGGTTTCTATAAGAACTGTTCGAAATCCTATCCACCAACAACGATACATGCTTGACAGCGTACGTTCGCATAGGAAACCTAGTTCTCAATTGGTCAATTTGCGTTTGGATTCTCAGTTGCTCACACTTGAGAATTGTACACATTAAATAAACCCTCGCGGGTAAACTCTGCCTCATCTGTAAATAGCAGATGTGTGAATACTATACGTATCTTTGTTCCGTACCTCCTCTCAAAGTTTGTACCATGAATTTGGATTCACCCGATATATTTGTGGCCATTAGGTACCTGTGGTATTTGAGAAGCGTGGTAGCACCAAAGGAAATGCAAAGAGACTTTCTGAATTGATGCTACTGCACTACGTAGAGCTGCGCTGCTCATAAGGTAAAGCGTCCTCGTGCACCTGTTAGCGAACGTTTTGGCTCACTGAATGTGTCACGAGATTTGTTCCACGTCTCTACACCTTTTTTAACTTTAAAGAAGTTGAAAGAACTATTGTCTTCATAGCAATAAAAGAGAAGCTCTGAAAAACGCTGAAAGAACGCTAAGTGTAATCTTGTAAGATATGTTACCATCTATCCGAAAGTCTTCCCATTCTATCATTTCTATCTGAAAGTCTCAAGGATAGAGAATTCTATCTATTCTGTCTACTCACCTCCACAAAGCCTATTACTTTTGTGGAACTGAATATGTATGTCGAAAATTCTACTTTTATTCTCTTTCCTGCTTGGATAGAGCATAGACATATAACTAACTGATATGTGATAAGGTTAGCGATTATACGTAAAGAAAGTTTCGAAGTTGTGAATTTTTAACCACCTGAGATATTGTAATTTAAGAACTGAATCTACAACAATCGTTTCAGTGTTATAAAAGATCTTTGGGTTTTGCTTAAGTTATCTTTAGTCGTTTCTGCTCATTGTAAAAATTGTTTCCGCTTAGAATTGCAATAAAGATTCTCGTTTTCCTCTTCATATTACTCACTACACTTTTCCTGAGAGAAATTACATCAAAGGTTGAATCCACTCAATGAATAATTAAAATAAATATGTCGTAATACAAGGTTTTGAAAATAAGCAACAAGAACAGTTTTTTAAAATAAACTTAAATGAGAATATTCGCCAACAAATCATAAATTATAATTTGGCAATATTAAACATGTTCTAAAGAAACAAATCTTCATTCTTAGCAACAGATTCAATCTACCAAATGTCTTTTCGAGAAGTCTGTACTCTATTTTGAGTTGAAATTATAAATAGTTAACTTGAAATTTCTAGCTACTTAATTTTCATAATGCCAGCTGAAGTAAGTACAGAAACCAGGTAGGAGAAGGGTTAAAAGAAAACTCTTTATTAAAAATCTTTACAGTTCACAATGCGACTACTTGACGCTAACAAACTATGCCTCGCTTGGGCGGTAACTCAGTTAACAGGAACTAAACTAAAAATTCAAAGCTACTAACAAACAGTAGAGTAGTAATCCTATTACCCAAAACCGCGTCGAAGTCTCGCTGCAGCTAAGTAGCAGTTGTTACGCCACTTTAACCAGCAATAAATGCAGAATCAGAAGCTCACGCTACAAAGGTACAGTGCTTGTCCACACTCTTTTTTTACTTTCTTCTAGAGCTCAGTATTCAAACCTTTTCTTCTAAAGGTAAAATTTGCATTCCCACGTGCTACCAAATTTAAATATTCTGGCATTGACAATTAGGGGAATGAAGGCTTATAGGAAAGAGTAAACTTAATTAATTGGTTAGTGAAAATAATTATAAATCCCTACAAACTCTTTAACTGAAAAAGGAAAAACATAGGAGTGTTATACGCCTAAAAGAAGAGACGTCTTCGTGGAAAAAGTCTTAAGCAAAATTAGCAAATGTTTACATCACATATCAGGATATGCGCTGAAACACTCACGCAGCCATTTCGTTTGTCGGCATTCAAACTGTTTTTTTTAGCGATCACTGGTAGCCGTATAAGCTGGTATCTGTTGTTGTCTGACAGTTACATCAGAACAAGCCCGTGAAATTCATCGTGGCAAGGAGTGCAAGGCTGTGCCTGTCGTTGGCAAGAGCCTTGAGCATCATACGGGTGACAGTATGACTTTCCTCATTTCCGTCCCCCATGCAAAAATATCGTAAAATGGCACATAATTCCTCCGCTTTAAGTACATGAAATATTTGGTAAATTTGTTTTTGCTCCTGAAGATGAGGAACTTGTGTTTGATGGTGCTCAAAATCGATGCAGTTTTATTCAAAAATGCTTTCATTTGGGGCTTAATTTTACGTACGTAATATTTGCTGAAACATGTAGAAGGAAAATAAAAACGTACAAAATTATTACACACTGAATATAGAGATTAGTACTGCAACGAAAAGCACCGTTAACCGGACCTTCTGAAATTGGATACTCAAAAAACGGGGAAGAGAAAGAAAATTTAGAAAGAAAATGCAGTTTGAATACAGTATTTTAAAATTTTTTAATGGTTATCTTTATGCGCTGACTTTATTAAATTAATATTAGCATCTCACGGGTAACATGAATGTAAGAATATTCTAAACTTTAAAATAATAATTTGTTTAATTAACTTTAATCGAGTGACCTGTTCTCCAGTATTTGTTCTGTTTGAGAAAATATTTGATCCTGTTTCCTTCTGCTGTTCCGTTTATAATTGAGCAGTTTCTTGCGCTTAGGAGTTGCAGTAGTCGTACTAAAGCATGGAGACATGCAGTGTCAATCTTATGTTCCAAAAGTTAATTTTCACAACCATGTAATCCTTTAAAATTCACCTCTGCTTCCTTAAATACGACATGCCGCCTTTCCACGCAATGGATTTAGAAATTTTTATTGTATATATTGAAATTTCGATGCTCAACACCATAATTACGCAATTCTATAAAGCACATTATAAATGATGAAGAAAACTATTGCTTTCTGAAATGTACCATAAATGTTAAAGTGAGTAAACTTTAAAGTTATCAAGAACCACGTTCTTTTCGAGGTATATACCAAAGTATACGTAAAAATTAAATTTCCTTTATAGCAGTTCAGCGAAAAGATTCTCTCTAAATGTGTGCCCGACGTAGATTGTTTGCTTCAAAAGAAAAGAAGCCCCTTAAAGTTAGAATTCGCATCCAGAAAGCTTTTTCCTTCTTTACAAGGTTTCACGTTCTTTTCCCTAGAGGTCGCCATCGTCAGGGGTATCAGTCCTCCAATGAAAGATGAAGCCTTTAAGCTTTTCGAAGGCCCTTCCTTTCAGGAAGACTTCCATTTGTTTTTGATTTGTTTCGTAGTTCTTTCCTAGGTGGTGAGAGTGTCTGGGAACTGAAGCAGAGGCTGTATTTGTAGACATGTGTTTGCATTTGGCTGATAATCAGCCGTCGGTGCCTTTTCGTTTTGTTTTTCGATTACAAAGGCAGAATATTAAAACTTAAGCCATTAAACAAAAGTTAGTTTGTAGTTCCGAGCTAAAAATAGGAAAGAAATTAGGAAATGGTAAGGCCTGTTTCTCGTGTGATTAGCATACTATTTATATCTTCCTGACATCTGAAATTTACAGTTAAGCATTACCACTTTTGATTTGAAAAGGCATTCCTTCTGAGTTCATTGAAATTTTCATTCATTAAGGAAAAAATAATTAATTAATTATCAAATGTACATGAAATTCACAATAAGCTCACCGAAAACGATTATTCTGTATCAAAATGCCTCATACGTGACATTGAAACACCTTTTGTTATTTATAATAATGTTGCAAATAACAGCAAAACTTATTAGTTAAAGTATTTTAAGTAATATCAATTAAATATTTTATTTTTGTTAATTAAGTATTATTACAGTTATTATTGTTAGAAAGACCAAAATATAAATTATCACAAAATACGTTTATTGCTTTGAGTTAAGCAATTCAAGTTACCGCTTGAAAGGTAATAAAAGATCTTAACATCATTTCAAAAGGCGACGTGTTGAGAACATGCTGTTTGCCAGGATATGTGGAAAATAACTTAAAAGTTCTTCTGTTTCATAGAATGGGAACACCTGCAGGCGTCGTAAATGATAAATGGCTCGGTAGCATAATATAAACAAAAATGGCACAAAAATTAGAATGATTTAAGTTAATGCCAAAAAAATTATTATGAATAACGTGGCCAATTCACCAGTGACAGTGAGAGTAGCAGGCTAGTTTTAAACAAGAATTTTTCTCTTTCTCCGTATTTTCTCCTTTTTATGCTTCTGGGTTGTGGTAATAGTCTATTGTTATGTTTATCTTTTCCTATTTCAAAAGGGTAATCAACGTAGTTTGATTTTTCCTCGAATTACTATATTTAATTAGAAATATTCTGAAGGATTTATTTCTTCGAATAGAATTTCGTCTAAAATGTAAACAAAATTATGTATCATTTTTCTAAAGTAAATAAAAATTTCATCGATTTTGTGTAACTGTATTCATGAGCAGAGTAATTTCGTGTTAAGCATCCCCCCATTTTGTTAATCAAATAAAAAAATTCCTTTTTACTTGCTTTTTTATACTCTTTAAATTAATTTACTTTCTGTAGAAGTTGTAACAGCTTTAGATATTGTTGCAATAATAATCTTAAACTTTTAAAATAGTTGAATTTGAAATATATCTGTTAATAAATGGCAATGTTTGAAACGCCAACACGAGAGCTGCGTGCGGTTCTCGCACGAAGTAAGATAATGATTTTGAATTTAAAAAAAAGAGATAGAATACGTTTTGGCTGTTAATTTTTGATGTTACCTTTTCTTCGACTTATGTGTTGCAGTTATGAAATTGATCTATTAAATAAAGTTTGCTGTGTTCCAATGGAGTTTGCTTTAATTACGAAACAAGCATTACAGTCTTAATTATTTTTGGAGGCACCGACGAGATAGAATAATCGTGCGTGCTTTTGAAATGAAAGCACATCTCCTGGAAAGCAAGGTATAGCATTTCTTTATTCCCAATTTCAAACGATATTATAAAGTTATTTGAACGAATTTTGATTTTAAACACTGCAGAAAAGCATACGAAAATGTGTTTTGCATCGTTGCAAATTTTAGTATAACTGTGCAAAAGTTTTCTGTGTTCTAAACTCAGTTTACTATTCCTTACTTAGTTTGAAGTGTCCATCATTGGACTTAGTTTGAAGTGTCCATCATTGGACTTAGTTTGAAGTGTCCATCATTGGACTTAGTTTGAAGTGTCCATCATTGGACTTAGTTTGAAGTGTCCATCATTGGACTTAGTTTGAAGTGTCCATCATTGGACTTAGTTTGAAGTGTCCATCATTGGACTTAGTTTGAAGTGTCCATCATTGGACTTAGTTTGAAGTGTCCATCATTGGACTTAGTTTGAAGTGTCCATCATTGGACTTAGTTTGAAGTGTCCATCATTGGACTTAGTTTGAAGTGTCCATCATTGGACTTAGTTTGAAGTGTCCATCATTGGACTTCGATAGTTTGAAGTGTTCATCATTGAACTTTAATACTCAAGTTTATCTTGCATTTTTACATATATATTTGAGTCGTAAATTATTGTATGTTATTTTATGGTGCATCACTGCATATCAACTGATGGTAACAGTCATAGGTTGTTCGGAATAAATGTGGTATTGCTTATTCTGAGCATTTAAACAAGTGCATTTAATTCCTTGTTGCCAGAGCACTTTATTTATTTATTGCAATTAAGTTGAGCTATTTTGAGGAAGCGTAAAGAACAGGGTGTTCGTAAACTTAAGAAGTAGAAAAAAATGTCTTTCTTAGGAAGAGCTCGTAAGGAGGATTTGCAGAATCTCGCAACTGAACTAGGTGTTCAGGTGACTGCTGATTTGAAAATAGTTGATCTGAAACAGAAAATTATTGAGAGCAGAGATTATGACGAAGTATTCGTCAAAGAAGTCTTAAACACGATAATAGAGGACCGAAAAGAGAGGGAAGAAAGAGAGGAACGTAGGAGACAGGAAGAGGAACGTAGGAGACAGGAAGAGGAACGTAGGAGACAGGAAGAAGAACGTAGGAGACAGGAAGTAGAGGAACGTAGAAGACAGGAAGAAGTAGAGGAACGTAGGAGACAGGAAGAAGTACAGGAACGTAGGAGACAGGAAGAAGTAGAGGAACGTAGGAGACAGGAAGAAGTAGAGGAACGAAGAAGGAAAGAACAATATGATTTAGAGAGATTAAAACTTGAAGCTGAGATAAAGTCTCAAACCACCGGACAGGTCCGGGCGAAAACGGAATTGCGACATCTGATGCAGAAATTTGACGACAAAGAAGGAGATATCAGTCTATATTTATCACTGTTTGAAAGGCAAGCAGAATGGGCTCAAATTGATAAAGAAGAATTTGTATCTCATTTGCTAGGACTACTTCCTTACGAAGTAACACAAATAATAGCTAGAGAACCCTCTGATAAAGCTAAAGATTATGAACATGTGAAGACTTTATTGCTAAAGCGTTTTAAATTAAGTCCTGAAAGGTTTAGGCAGAAATTCATGAAGCATCAAAAAAGTACCGAATCAACATGGGTGGATTTCAGCTATGAATTAGAAAATTATTGCAAGGAATGGGTAACTGGTTTGGGAGTTGAGAGTTTTGAACAGTTGTTGGACTTGATGGTGATTGATCAGCTTAAGCGTCGAGTCCCTCCTGAAATTCGAGATCATTTTCTTGACGAATGGGTAGAAATGATTTCGTCCAAGAAATTAGCCGAAAAACTTGATGCCTACGAAAACGTCCGTGGAAACTTCCAAAAAAATCTTGCAGCCGATCGGCGGAAAGGGAAATACAATCCAAAAACTCAAAGTAAAACAAATTCCGATGATAAAAATAATGCTGAAAATAAATGGCCTTCAAAGTTTAATTCGGGAAGCAAGATCTATCAACCTAGTAGTCCACGTCCAGATGATAAATATGAAAAACGAAAGTCACTGCAATGTTACCACTGTGGGTCCTATCAGCATCTAAGACCTCAGTGTCCAAAACTTAAGAATAGTACTGAATCTTCTGCTAATCTAAACAGAATTAGTTCAAGACCGGACGATGAATTTCTGTTACCTTATACTAGTATTGGATACGTAAATGGCTACAAAATTCCTATATTAAGAGATTCAGGTGCTAGTATTGATATAGTTTGTCGTAAATACATCACGCCAGAAATGCTGACAGGTGAAAAAGTGTGGGTGCAACAACCATTAGATTTAAATCCAACCTGTTTACCCTTGGCTGAAGTCGAACTAAACTGCGATCTCGGACATGTAATAACCAAGGCTGCCATTATTGGAAACGAACTCGACAAAGGAAGGTATTTATTAGGCAACCACACTGCTGCACTACTGAATGAAAAAAAAGAACCTGAAAATCACTCTCACCAGGTTAATACAGTGACTACTAGAGCTCAAACGAAAAGAGATGTAGAACAAGTTTCTGAAAAATATGGCCGGCTTCTAAGATGCGATGTCAAATACGGAATGTATGGAACATCAGGAAGAAGACGTTCTGAAAGGACTGGCATGGCATATGCATTTCTTGATTATGATGATAGACGAGATGCAGGGGATGCCATAAAGTATGAAAATGGTCGAGAAATTCGAGGCCAGAGCATTGTTGTGGAATGGGTTAGAGGGCCATCCTATCGCTGAGAGGGTGGTTCTAATTATCAGCGAAGTTCAAGTTATAGAAGAGAGAGTTATGGACGATCATCACGTCAGAACAGTGAAGAATGTTATCGCTGTAGACGGACAGGACATTGGGCTCGTGATTGTCCTGAACTTGAAAGAGATAGATACTATCCTCGTTCTAGACATCGTTCTCGTACAAAATTCAGATCAAGATCACACCGTCACAAGAGGAGTATCTCACATAGTCGATCTAGGATCCATGATCGTCACAGAAGGAGTTCTTCTGGCTATCGCCATAAAAGTAGAAGTGTAAGCAGAGATAAAAGAGTAAAGGCGAGGTCACCCAGCCGATCTGTAACACCATCCAAGTTAGTTTTCCGTTCACGATCAAGGTCGCATGGAAAAAGTCGAAGAAAATATGAAACTCATCTAAAAAGTCGCGTTCAAGAACTTTTCTCTTCGGAAAAAATGGCAATTTTGAAACGCCAACACGAGAGCTGCGTGCGGTTCTCGCACGAAGTAAGATAATGATTTTGAATTTAAAAAAAAGAGATAGAATACGTTTTGGCTGTTAATTTTTGATGTTACCTTTTCTTCGACTTATATGTTGCAGTTATGAAATTGATCTATTAAATAAAGTTTGCTGTGTTCCAATGGAGTTTGCTTTAATTACGAAACAAGCATTACAAAGTTCTTAAAAATATGATTTGTTCATTGGTGTGAAAAACTACATAAATTTACATTCAGCAACAACTCTAGGGAACCTCTGCCTAGAAAAATAATGATAATAACATGAAAGTAATTATTTCTTTTTGAAGATAATTATTTTTCCGGATCTTTCTATTATAGTTAATATGAAAGCCTAAATTTTTAGTGTTTATTCCTTTTTAAAAACTACATTATAGTTCTAATAAAACAAATATGAATTACATATTTTAAGACCTTTTTATATCGTTCATATTATTAAGTTGGTTTCCTATGTACGGAACCTTAGGCTAATGAAGTATTGGAATCTTCAAGAGCAGTTTCTTTCCCGTATAAAATTAATATCATTTTGTTCGCTAATTTTCCTTCGCCAAAGAAACATGATTTGGATAAGCTAATTTTTTTAAAAAGAGATCTTCTTTATCATGTTTCATAAATCTAGTAATAATTTCAATTAACTGAAACTATGCAAGTTTTTGTGAAAACGTGTTTAGTTTCTGTTAATTGAAATTATTACTGTATATATTAAAACGAGCTTTAATTTTTTACAAGTAGATTCCATTTAATTAATTAGTTACACAATATTCTTCTAATTACGAGTGCTATTTAGCAGTCTAAGAAACTCGATCGAGAGTATTGTTGTAGATCGGCGCACATTTTGTCTATGTTTATAACCCTAAATAATATTTATAAATGACTATGTGAGTTCGTTTGTTTGTTTGTTACGCTTTCACGCCTTAACCGATCATCATGAAATTTTCAAGAAATATTTTTGATACATTAGAAAAGGTTATAGGCTATAAAATGTAACTTATCTGTTGAAACGTAAACTATTCAACAGGTTTCATAGCTTAAAATGATTGTGGTTGTATAAACATTAAATGTTGGAAGTTTCATAACGATAAGTTAAACGATGTAAAAGTTTGTCTGCGCGCGCAGGTGCGTGGTTTAAACCAGGCAAACATTTTAAACCTTTTCCAATATATCAAAAATATTTCTTGAAAATTTCATGATGATCGGTTAAGTAATTAAGGCGTGAAAGCGTAACATTTATTAATTAAGCTTTTATTAATATTTATTTGTTTAATTTAATTTATTATTTAAAATCTTTCAGGATTTCCTCCTTTTGGCTCTTCTTTCACAGACATTTTTCAGTTGTTAGGAAATATACGTAGCAGTTTTACTAGATTTCGCGGCGATACACTCCGCGTAAATACAAAATATCCGCGGCCTATAGGTAATGAAGAAGGGCAGTAATAGTAACTAAAATTTTATCCTGATTATCTTGGTAGGCAGTAAGAAAAAAATCAAATTATTTTCTTTTCTTTTCAATAGTCTCTGAAATTTATTTAAGGACATCAACGCGAGCGAAGCCGCGGGTAAAAGCTAGTATATCATATTTTCTCTTTTTGATTTAATTTATTCTTTGCATGTACATGCCTTTATTACACAAATTTCTTCTACGTTTGATAGCATTTTAAAAATATTAACCTTTAGTGTATATTTTATAGTAATTAACAGAGTTATCTTATTATTTTGGCGTTACTTCCATTTCTACTTTCATCAACTCCCATCAGAACGCAAATTAGTTACGGCATAAATGAGCGCTGAGTTGTTGAGTTTAAACAGAAAGCATTCGGCAGCATAGGCTGAGCGTCACTCTACTTAGATTTCATGCTGTTGTGTTTAATTTATCGGATAAGTTCCGCTTGCTAATACTTAGGATTGAGCCAAGGTCTAGCAAAGCGTATTGCTTTTAACTTTCGCATTCAAATGAATTTCAATGTGTATGTTGTTCTATCCGCAAAGCTGAACTCTGTTTCTGCTGTTACCTGGCGCTGTTTCTGCTTAATTATTCTGCTAAAGCAAATGGATTAGACTGTTGTCGGAAGGCATGGAAATTCAAAGCTGAAGGAAACTGGTTTAAAATACGAGGCAAATTGTCATCGTAAAATGCTTTCTCTGAATAAAAAATACCCGAAATAAACGTGTGATTTAGTTTATTCGATTATGGTAAAACATTCGAGGACTATCTGCCTAAGGAGATGGCTGCCTTCGTGGAAGCACTTTCCAACAGAAACTGGCTCATACACATGTTATAATGAGGAAACGCCCATGCAGCCATCCTATTCGCCAGAATTCGAACCCTGGACCGAATGCACAGCGACTTTACGGCTCGGTCACTGGTGGGCCTGAAGTAAGTATACGAGCCAGTTTCATTGGTGATGATATGTGCGAGTAATGATATGATTCTTAAGCAAGGAAACGAAATAGCATTGCTCAAATTCGGAAAACAATCGGGGGAAAACCTTAAGGTGTTCTTAACCGTGTAAATGACACAAAATAAACAATTTCCCAAAACATTCATGAAACATTTCGAAGAAACAGAAGACTGGAAAGTGGAAATAATAAAATTTTTGACAATGTTAAAATTCTTTGAATGGGAAATATATATTAATTCAGGGTGATCTTTCTAGAATTCAAGCAATACTTTTCTACATGAAAGTGAAAAACTTCATTACTGATTACAAGGCTAGAAGAAAATGTCACTCGGTCTCGAAAATACACTCATTGCCATAAAAATGTGCCCACCAAGAAAGAGTTGTCAGAATAAAACGAAAGTTTACACACGTAAGTACTACTTCGATATAAGTAAGTGTTTAGAAAATCAAAGAAAAACAGGATCATTTATTGCAGAAAAAAAGTATACAGGAATGGAAGTTTTAGTACATTGTTGGATCACCTCTAGCGTGAATACACGATGCGATACGAGCGGGCATTGAGGCATACAAGTTCCGTATAGTATCCTGCGACATCTCGTTGTACAGTTGCTGTAAACGCACCTCTAGGTTGGCCAATCTCGTAGGCTGCCCAACTTGCCGTCCCAAATGATTCCATGTATGCTCGATTAGTGACAAATCTGGGGATCGAGCAGGCCAGATAAGGGTGTTAATGTGGCGGAGGCAGTCTTGTGAGATCCGTTCTGTGTGTGGTTGAGCATTGTCTTGTTGAAAACAGGCTCCTGGGAGCCCTGCCATGAGTGGCAACACATGAGGCTGAAGGATGTTATAGACGTACCGCTGGCCTGTCACTGTGCCCTTGATCAATATTAGAGGTAACCGTGTGTCGTAAGCAATGGCATCCCATACCATCACACGAACTGTGGGAACGGTGTGTCGCTGTAAAGCGGAGGCAGGATCAAAGCGTTCACCATGGGGCCTCCACACGCGAACACGATTGTCATCACTGGTCAAATGGAATCTAAATTCGTCGCTGAAGACGACTTGGTTCCATTCTGTTAAGGCCCAGTCCTGTCGTGCGCGACACCACTCTAGACAGAGGCATCAGTATATGGGTGTCATGGACAGCACCCGTAATGGGCGCCGCGATACCAGATGTCCTTCAACCGCGCTCCTTGCGATAGTTCGGGAAGACACAGGGGCCTGTAATGAAGCTGCTGCCTGTGTCTGGATAGCATCCAATGAGGCAGTTGGCTCTTTGCGTGCGTGCCGTATGATGTGACGGTCTTCTCGACGACTGGTCTGTCGAGGGCGTTCTGAGGGTGGTCGCCGTCTAAATGACGTGTCTTCTGTCCGCGGGTTCCAGCACCTCCTCACAGAAAATTCAGAACGCCCCACCTGACGAGCTACTTGCCAAGCTGACCACCCAGCTTCCATTATCCCGATGATTCTTCCACTCTCAAACTCTCACACCTGCTGATATTGGCTTCGATGGCGGCTTAACGGCATGTCTACCTTAGCGTTTCCTTAGCAAAAGATCTCTCACAAAGATACTCTCTAAGAAACAGAAAGATACTCTCAAAAAAGATAAAAGATACTCTAAAAGCTCCAAGAAGAACGAAGTTAAACGCCCTCTAGTGGCATTACGCAATGCGCAGTCACACTGCATTTGCAATCATTTGCATATCTATCCGATATGTACCTTCATGCCAAGTTTCATTACGACCCCACAATTATTTCTTGGTGCGCAAATTTTTATGGCACTGAATGTATAAAAAGAAACTTACAAATAAATGGCATCAGATGGCAGTGAAAAAGTTCTTTTAAGTAACTATGCTGTTAATTGTACTTCTTTCAATAATAATAGGCTGCTGAAAGATCTTTGCATAATAATAATATGCTTCTCTGCATAATAATATGCTGCTGAAAAGCTGAAAAGCTGGTGTAATCTACGTTTGTTTAAGATGGGATACACAACAGTCTGTAACTGTAGCTTTTGTTAAGTAAGTTTCAGGTATTTCGATGCTAAGAGGATTATAAGTGTAATTTTTTTAATGCTTGCATATCTGAAATTATCTTCGCATTAGCATTATTGTTAATTTCCCAATATTTAAATATTAGCTCTGATCTGCTTGAGATGATGGAAATCATACGAATGGAAGCTCAAATCGAATTTTAGTGCATATAATAAAGCTTCATAAAACATTTAACTATTGTTGGTATTGTCATAAGTTCGCATAATTTAAGAAGAAACTGAACATTAAAAATAGGCAAGGTTGTCTCAAGAGCATAACATGATTAACTTCCGAATATGTTTTTTCAATAGTTGCTAACTAGATTTAATTGTTTAAAACAAATAATATTTTTATGTTGGCAATATTTTAAACGCAGACTCGAGACCCACGTATAGCTCTCGCACGAAAAACGCAGAGATAGAAATTTTATTTTAAAAATGGAGAACAGGTTTTTCTCTTGTGATTGTATTTAGCCTTTTGAATTTGGACGTTCAATAAAATTACTTTGCTGTGTTCCATCATTAGAGTTTTCATTAAAGTTCAAATTTACATCGTTGAAGCATTAATACTACATCACAGTATGTTAGATGACACATGCAATAATTATTTATCGTATTCGTTAAATATTTTACGTGGAGTGCAAGATTACCAAGCACTCAGGGTAAACCGAAACATTCCTGGCTTTATTACTATGTTCGAGAGTGTCTTGGATTGATATAAATTCTGAGATTTTTAAATTGAGTGGAAAGGGAGGGACCTTTTTGCAAATGATATTAATCTAAATACTATTTTTACTGGGATTTGGGTATTTCTGAACAAAACCAAGTAATTTTTAAAATCATGTTGGGCGATTTCTTTAACATTATTTAACTTTATCCACTTTTACAAAAAAAAATAAAAATAAATAAATAAATAAATAAAAGAAAGAAAAAGGTACGGCAGAACCTTTTTAAATTTATTTTCGGTTAGGCGAATCTGTTGCTAAAATTAAATTACAATATTTAATCACGCCAAAATTATTTCAATCTCATCGCTGAATAGATATACTGCAGAGTGTATCAATCTAATTTGAAGTATTTTGAATATTCCATCTATCGAAACACGTGCTTCAACCTTTCTTTTAGTACCAGTTTTAGTTTGGTATGCTGCAAAGCTATATAATACTGTTACTTTTTTTCTTCTTCATATGTACGTTACATACGTACGCACATGCGTGTTATGAATCTTTTGTGATTGAAAAAAATTAAATTTACGACGTTATACTTAAAGGCTACGAATGGTCATAGAACTGACTAACGTTGACCAAGTTAAACCGTATTACAGTCGAACGGATTTTGCAGTTTTGAAAGACTTCTTTCAGGAACCTGGAAGCGTGCCAAGAGGTTAGGATGGGCAAATATCTCAGCTGATTCCTTCAGCAGAGAAAAGGGAGCCTGCAGGAAACTTCAATGGAAGACCAGCTAAGCGAGTTCCGGCACAACGAGGTCCAAGGCCAGCAGGAAAGAGGAAAATATCATCGAATGGAAGGCCAGCTAAGCGAGTTCCGCCACAACCGGCCCCAGGCCCTAAAGGAAGTCACCAATCATGATTGCAAAAAGAACTGTTCCACCACAGATGGGTCCAGACTCAACGAAGGAAACCTCTCAGACGTTCACGGTTACCCATCGACAAACGCCCCAACGGTGGCCGGAAAGGATCCAGCACAAACACATCTGAGCGGTAAAAGGTCAGCCCAATCTATATCCACGTCGCTTTTCGCAGACAAGGAATTCCAAAATGTAAAAGACCCGTAGAAAAGGAGGACCCCGCAAAAAAATCAAGCGGAGCAGACTATCAGGTTCTTCAACCGGCAAGAAAGGCAGCTCGATTCACCGCCAAAGGATTGAAGAGAAAGGAATTCCCGAGAGAAAATGAAAGTTGCCCTAGGAGAAAAATTCGACTTTAAAGCCTGAATTGCCTCAGTTGAGAGAAGTTTCTCTACAAAAGAATGGAGGATTACAGAAAGCAAAATGACAACCGAAAATTTTCTTTGTTTTCTCATTTAGAATTGAAATTGAGCTTATATCATTTTCTTCAAAGTTGCTTTTCTTTAGCGAGAACAATTGTTAAATGCGGCTAAAAGCAATATTTTATTTTTTTGAGCTCGAAAGTTTGCGAGAAATAGTATCGTAAATATCTTTTAGTCTGAAAGAGTTGAATTTACGAAAATCTGAAAATTGTTGTAAACTAGAAGTTAAAATTCAATTGTAGAAAAGGTTTGTAAACTATGTATAGCAAATGTTTACGTTTTTATGTAAAACTAGCTTTTACTCACGGCTTCGCTCGCGTTGATGTCCTTAAATAAGTTTCAAAGACTATTGAAAAGGAACTAAAATAATTTTTTTTTCTTATTGCCTGACCGGGATAATAAGGATAAAAGTTTAGTTACTATTATTTATTTTTGAAATTAAAAGTACACTTCGTATAAAATTTCAGTAAATACCG
>KK117343.1:549667-562657 GCA_000611955.2 Stegodyphus mimosarum
TGAGATAAAAAGAAATCCATATTGATGTCTCTAAGACGCTATTCTGCATAATTTTTAAAATACAATTTAGATGTATCAAACATTGTAATCTTATGTTAGGTTTTTTTTTATTTTACTAAAAAATTCTAAAATAAAATATAATTTAAAAAACTGAAAAACGTGCTTTACTAAGATATTTCACTACAAAAATAAATAATTTTCATTACCAAAATTTCAAGACTTTTAAAGTATTGACAAAACGTTAAAAACGTTTAATTCTTTTGAACTTTCAAACGAAACACGAAGAATGAAAAACTCGCAGGCAAACTTTTACATCGTTTAACTTACCGTTATGAAACTATCAACATTTAATGTTTATACAACGACAACCATTTTAAGCTATAAAACTTATTATATCGTTTAAGTTTCAACAGATAAGTTACATTTTATAGCCTATAACCTTTTCTAATATATCAAAAATATTTCTTGAAAATTTCATGATGATCGGTTAAGTAATTAAGGCGTGAAAGCGTATCAAACAAACTGACATTCGCATTTATGATATTAGTTAGGATGAATCTGAAATTTGACATGTTAAATGTGCATAAATGTTTATGCTGAAAGTAACTTTCACGTGATAATTGCAAAAGAGCTATAAAGTTTAAATTTTGTTAAACGAAATATTTGAAAACTTTGTTTAAATGTGAAAGAAAGTTAATAGAATGAACGTGTTTAAGCTAGACTCTCCAGTTATACAGAAGCTTCAAACGCTTTCGCGAGTGTAGTACACTAGGTATACTATTGATATTGAGGTGTCATTTAAGGTCTAGTGAGTCTAGATTTGATTTTTACTTTTTAGAAAGATGGTTAGAGGGTCGTTTTAACACACCACGTACACAGTCGCTTCGTTTCAGAACAAACTTCTGGAGAGCGTTGCGAGAAACGACTTAAAATGTGAGTGAATGAAATTTGATTGAAGGCCAAATAAATATAATAAAATGTAAATTGGAAACTTTTTCTTTGCATAAAGTACTAATATACCTTGTCCTTCCAGATATATTGGAAGGACGAGTTATTTATCATGATGTTTTCCAAATCAACGCAATGTATGTACTGCCATTTAAGAAAAAAAAATATTTGACAACAAATTTCTTTTTCTTAGTTTTAACGCAGATTTAGAACACTTTGTAAAGTTGGCCCTAAAAGGACATTAAAACTTCGATTTCAGTAGTGTAAATTGACTTGAGAAATCAAAAGTGTTAGAATCTAAACTTTGAATTTGTGAGAAAGTAAAATTCAGAGAAAATTTTTCTAGAATTTGAAACTCTATGTATAGCAAATGTTTACGTTTTTACGTTACGTTCTAAAAAAAGGTCGTCGTGAGACCTTTTTAATAGAGTAGTTAAATTCCGGTGGGGAAAAATGTAAGGTATACTTTAATTTTATAACAGTTATTTTAATTTAGTTAACCTTTCCTATCCGGTTGGGGGCGTGTGTGTATCTTATTTACATTAGTGTGTTTCGCAGTATGTCAATAGCATTAAAATACAGCTTTTGTTAAATCATTTTTCTGCATTACTAACGGTATATGGGGAAAATTACATTCTTTTGAAACTAAATCTTTGTTTTACTTTCTTGCATGATAAATTTTAATAAAACAGTCCTTTTTATATATAATAATGAATTACTATCAATTCAGGAAGAAAGCGAAAGTTTTCTATTTGAAAACTTTAATACTAAACTGAAATTTAGTTTTTGTAATTTAACTTTGTTTTTTACTTCCTTGTACGAAGTAAAGAGGAAGTATTGTAAACGCGAAAAATTTCGGGTCTCGTATTTCAACGAAAATATTCATTTTGACATCTAACGAATGCAATTTAACAATGTTTTTGCGTAATATCTAAACGTAAGGACAGAATAAAGGACTATTTTTACCAATAAAATTATAAAACTGATTTAAAATGGATACTGAAGAGATTTTTTCCTGGCGTTTGTGCGTACGTACGTACGTATGTACGTATGTATCTCGCATAATTCAAAAAGGACTAGTCTCAGAACGCTGAAATTTTGTATATAGGATTACTATAACATGTAGATGTGTACCTCGTATTTTGGTTACAATCGGCTGCACTAAAACATTTGCAGCTCTAGCGCAAGTCTTCGGCTTATTAATTTACTTTTAATTACTTTCATTATGAATATAAATTCAAACTAATAGCAGCCTGCTCTCTGTGTATTATATGTATATAAATATATATCCACTCTGTTACTCGGCTCAGAGAGATCAGTTTCTTTATTCTTATAAGTTTCTAAATTGTGCATTTTTTGCTTTTAATTTCTCTCGACAAATTAAAATGATTGAATTATGTTGTTCTTATCTTTCGGTTAAGATTTTTATGCCTTGAGTTAACCTGCGTGCAATAATTGTGGAATTATCACCAATTTAAATGTTTTTTTAAGTGCGGCTGAGCCTAATTTTTGGTTATGTTAGCGGACATATTTGTTTACATTTGATGCTTAGTACAAACTTATAAGAATAAAGAAAATAGTGGATTTGTTGCCAATAGTGGATTTGTTGCCAATCTAGAGAGAAACTGAGCTTCGCAACAACAAAGTTTTTATCTTGTTTTATTATTGGGGATTACATTATACTTAATTCATTCTGGAATTATCATTTAAGTTATTAGCTGGTTTCTGCGTATAAACTGTAATTTTAACTGTAAAATTTTCTTTTTAACACCAAGTACAGTTAGAGCATAACTGTACTTGGTGTTTTATGTTTTTCTATATCTTTTTATTTTTAATGAAAATAGTTGGAATTTTTATGTATTTTTGCTTTACCGCGAAGTAAGAACTGAATTAATTAGTAGCGCATGGGCATTAGGTAAGCGGCGCTGAATCGTTTGTTTCTTTTTTATTTGTTTAATTTCTTTTATACATCGTTTTAGATTTATTATAGTATTTGAATAGAGCTTGTGATAATTCTGCAGATGCTATAATGTTTGCGCACTCTGAGTTATAAAATGAACGAGATTAACGCTGTTAAGTGAACCTAGCGCCGATAGTGAACTTTAAAGAGTGCATTTATTTTATTGGAGTTTATGCGGTATCGACGAAGTAGATGTAATTCAAAATTCGTTAACTCTTCATTTAGTATGGTTAAATGAAATGCAGGAAAATTGCGTATAATTTAATATTCTGTACAAGGAAGTGATGTGGTGTACACAGATTTTTTTTTTCAGATGATCCGTAGGATTTTCGGATTTAAATTACTCAGCAAAGTAAAATCCCTAACCCTTCTCCTTGTCGCAAAGCTGCGCTACCCTAAACCCGCAAAGAACGCAGCTGCTAGATTGTAACGTTTGATGACAGTTTGAAGATCTACTCTGAGCTTTTCACGCTGTAACCCATTTCAATTTTCTGCAAGAACTCTCATTTATCTGGCAACCATTCCCATTAACGGGCCCATCTTATTAAACTCCCTCCGGTCTGCAAGACGCTAATGCAGTCTAAAATCGTGTGAGAGTTACATTTAAGAGGGCCCCTAATACAAACACTTGATATTTCTGCCAAATCCTCCGAAGGATAATTGAGGCGCCTTGTTCATTGCGGTGGTTCCTGTTTATCGATTGCGTTTTACAATGGCGCTTGGAGATGATGTTTTTGGCAATAAAAGATTCGTTCCGGGCGATTTATGCGAGTTAATGTGGTTAAAAGGGGAAGAAAAATACAGTTTATGTGATTATTTTCGCCGCCTTTTGCTGTTCCCTGACGGAAAGGAGGATTCGCAATTCCATTATTTCGTGATTTCATTATTTTTACGAGACGCGAAAAGCCATTTGAGTTCACGCTGCTTGGATTCGGGCTTTGTTGTTACATTAATGCCGTTAGGGAACGACCCGGGTTACTCAGTGAATTAGGGAATCAATTCAGGTTTTTAATACCGAATCTCCAGGTGGCAGCTGCGGAACTTTCCGGAAATCTATTAGAGAAAATGCATGATTAGTAAATGTGTAGAAACGTTTACTTCCGTACTGTTTAAATAAAATTATTAGTGGCTGTAAATGTGAAACGGATTCATTCCCCTTTATACTCCGTAGGTATAAGTATAATGTACAGCGAATCCGGTTTAAGATGACGATCTATGGTTTCAGAGGAGTTTGGTCTTTTTAGAGCAAGAAGGGGTTGTGCAGATTGCACCGTTTAGCTATGTTCTAAGAAATGCTGACGAATTTCAGAGGCATATGTCTAAAAGAGAATTTTCTTTACCTGCTGTTCCTGTTAAGATTCTTGTGAGGTTTCTGATTTATACAATATACTTACTTTCAATGAACAAAAATTGTATTTTCCTGTCTCTAGTGTAACCATAGATATAACAATAACAAAAGATCGCGCACTGTGCGGTAAATCCCGATTCCAGCCAGAACGTTGGCAACAGACATGATAGTGGCAAAAAACCCACTGATAATTATAATAATTATTAAACACAATAGGTTCTTGTTTCGAATCTGAGCGTCAGTGGCACCAGGAATGTTTTTTTAGGGCCTATTTTCATGTTACATGGTTAAAATTATCGAAACGTGGAAAAGATATACAATACGAATAATTTAATAAATACTAAATGAGAAACATGCATGTTAGAAAATAAAGTAACTTGAGGCAAAATTCCAAATTAAAAAATGTTAGACAATTGTTTTACTTTCATTGGTCTTTCTAATTATTCTTGCCCCCACGAAATGTTTTCAACTCATCGGCGACTTTATTAATTAGCTAGAAATATCTGTTAAGCTATTTTTAAGTCATATAGTTTTTATTGCGTTTATAATTAAAAATAATAATTTTTAAAAATTTTAAGCGTAAAGAAATTTTACGAAAAAAAAAATTAAAACCTCTATGCTGGATTTTTATATTTTTACAATTCCTAATTAAATAAATTTTCCCAATAAATATTCCCAATAAATACTATTCCCAATTAAGGGAAAAACGTGCAAACAACTGAGACGCGTGTAGGGTAGGCGCATATGGGGTTGTCTGTTTCTTTTATATGTCATGAAGGAAAGACAGAAGGTAACTCAACCACTTCTTAACCACCTAATTTAATATCCATGGTGTAACTCGAAAATCCATCAAACATAGAGCAATTCCGCCATGTTTAAACAGGGGAGCAATAATTAGAAAGTACCGATTTATTTCAATTTACTTGTAGAGATGTTAGGTTATTTAGAAGTCGGAGCTGTGAAAAATTGAATATGCAGAATACCATGCAGAATACCATCTATACCATGAAGGCAGAAGACACACCTTATATGCCAAATACATCCAGCATAATATTTGTGATATTTTAATATTTGATTCTGAATGAGGGAAAAAGGTGTAAAATGACATTAATAACTTTCCTAAATTATTAAATTATCACCAGCGAGACTTCAGCACGGGAGAACCTAATAAAAAAGAAACTAAAACCATATTTCGTGTGCAAATAATTCCAAACAATGATTACTACAAGCAATATAAGTTGCTGATTAAACACATATCAGAATACTTCTTGCCACTCTCGTGCTGATGCCACAGCTTGGAGAGATTATCGCGCTTTATCTATTATTATTATTATATCTATGAGTGTAACAGCTTTAAATATTATTTTTAATTTTTTTGTACAATTTAAATAGACGTATATTAATATGTGTCTTAATGGCAATGCTTTAAACGCAGGCTTGAGAGCCGCTTGCGATTCTCGCACGAAGCATGTAATTACACTCATGTCCATAAATTAAGGATAATTCGCAGTCATGCGGAAATCGAACTCTAAAATAAATATATTACCTGTAAAATCACTACACACATGTTCAAGAATCCTATGCAAATTTCAGGAAGTAACCAGACGACACCGATGGTACGTCACAATGACGAGAGTGTAAGAGAGTGATATATAAGGAATACAGGCAAAGAAGTAAAATTGTGCGCAGGCGCTTTATAAGCACTTCAATGCAAAAACCGAATAGTTATGACACAAAGGACGCATTTGGATGATTTTTTACGTGGTAGAATGATCGGCCGTCTGGAATGGGGGCGTAGCCAACTGGAAGTATCAGACGAACTTGGAATTGCCCAGAGTGTCATCTCCAGGCTTTGGCAACGATTCCAAAATGATGGTAATGTGAGTAGACGTTACAGCACAGGTCGCCCCAGAGTTACAGCGCCGAATGAGGACCGGTATTTGGCAGTTACTGCCGAACGAAACAGGCGGACCACAGCCTCAGACCTGTCTCGTCAGCTGTTTTCAGCCACTGGTACGACAATTTCAAGCCAGACCGTGTACAAATGTTTAGGGCAGATTAGTCTATAGGCTCGTAGACCTGTCAGATGCGTTCCACTTACTGCAACTCACTGTCGCCTGCGGGTAGCCTGGAGTAGAGAGCATGCATTGTGACCACCGCAACAGTGGGCTTGTGTGATGGATTCCGACTAGTCCAGATTTATCTTGCAGTCTGATTCTCACCGGATTTCATATGGAGAGCTCCAGGTACCCCTTACCACCAAGAAAACATCATTGAACGACACCGTTATGGTGGTGCAGGAGTGCTCGTTTGGGGTGGAATTATTCTGGGTTCCAGAACTGACCTGCATGTTCAAATTGGAACCACGACAGGCCAAATCTATCGGC
The DNA here is from genome assembly GCA_000611955.2 of Stegodyphus mimosarum. Classification (NCBI taxonomy): domain Eukaryota; kingdom Metazoa; phylum Arthropoda; class Arachnida; order Araneae; family Eresidae; genus Stegodyphus; species Stegodyphus mimosarum. Next base: position 556,311 of record KK117343.1, read on the forward strand.
ACGTCATTGTGGAACATCATGTACGTTTGTTTCGGGGCGCCATGGGCGCACAATTTGTGTTTATGGATGACAAGCCCATCCTCACCGTGCAAGCATCGTAAGCGAATGCCTTCAATCGGAGGATATCACCCTTATGGACTGGCCAACCCGTATGGACTAGTCACCGGACTCGAATCCAGTAGAGCACGTGTGGGACATGCTTGGCCGACGAGTTGCAGCCCGTCAGCCTTCTCCTACATGTCTACTGGAACTTCGGAGAGCATTGCTTTTTGAGTGGTGTAATATCCCCCAAGATCAGATCGATCATTTGATACTCAGCATGCCTAGGCGTTGTACGAACTGTATTGCATCGTCTGGGAGACATGCAATGTATTATCTTACCAACCATAAACATATAAAACAATCCTACCAACCATGTAATATTGGTTTTTTGTAAATAGGTTTTTTTGTAGTTTGCTCCAATGAGAAAAAATCGCTAATTTTTTTAGTAATATCAAACATATAGCATCTCTTTTTGCTGTTTATCTTTTGTTTAATAAATAAGCTTTACAAATAAGTCAAATTTGTTTTACTTCTAACTCTTCCTTTGCCTGATTTTGCATTATCCTTAATTTATGGACATGAGTGTATTTTATTTTAAATAAGTAGAATACGTTTTCTGTTCTTGATTGTATGCAGCCATTTTGAGTGGTTTCCATCCACGGAGCTTGCATCAATTGTGAAACAAATATCACACTAGAAATGCAAAGAACATTTCCTTTTGGCGTAAACTTTCATCTAAGCCATTACTTCGTGTTCACGTGTTAAGTTTTTGGTACCACATTTGTGGTATACATATTTGTAAGCAGTGAATATCAATAAAACAGAGCACAGGTTGCTAACTTTGGCACATACGATACTAAGGTGCCCGAAATGAACTACACGATATATTTTTGCTTGAAAAATATTTAGAAGTACTTCCTGGAATAACAAACACAATTTAGTTTAATGAAATAATTATATTTATTTTAAATTATTGTTTACAACACTAATTTGAAGATTATTGATTAAGATTACGTGTATTGGAAATCCAAGATGATAGTTTTGAATGCATTTCACGAAACTTTTGTATGTTCTTAAATGAAATGCAAGTTATTGAAGCATGTACGGCATTTATGTGACGCAACAAGGTAATTAGCTTTAGTGTTTAGTTCATATATTCAGAAAGGGCTGAACACGACCGTGAATCATTTTGTTTATATTTCCGAATACGGATGGACATTTTTTTAAAAATGAATTCAATCATTTCAGCTGGAGCATTTTTTAAAATCAATTCGATCTTCCTCATATTGAAAAGAAGAATCCTTCCTGCGGGCCCATGTGAACGAAGAACGCTTTAATATTCTGAAAAATCACACTCTCACTTTGACCTTGTTAAGAAAGGAATCAAGGGAAATTATACGAGTGTGAGGATGACTGCTAGAAAGAATAGTAATAACAGCAACTTCTTTAAATTGCCGCAAGTCACGAAAGAAGACTGACCTTTATAAGGTATTTCTCCCGCCTTCTTCGCCTGCCTTCGTGATGTAGTGGTCAGCATGCTCGACGCGTAACCGAGACGTCTGTGGTTCGATTACCGGCGAAGGCCTTGCTCATTTTCATCTCTCCCGTTTTCAAATAATCTAATGACTCTACACCTGGCGCCCCGACTGAAAAGGTGGTGGATGATGATTCTTTACCACCGGGATTTGGCGACTGGGTCCCCAAAGCCCCAGTGGCCCTTTAAAAGGGTGAGTATATAAGGTATTTCTCCCGCCTTCTTCGCATGCCTTCGTTTTGTAGTGGTCAGCGCGCTCGACGCGTAACCGAGAGGTCCTTGGTTCGATTCCGGCGAAGGCGTTGCACATTTTTCATTTCACTTACGTCCACAAAAATCCTGATGACTCTATAATATAAATTTCACAGATGATCTACTTTCTTTCCGAGATATTTTTTTTCTGCTAAAAAGAGATATGCAAGTGGATAAATTTAACGAAATTGCAAAAATCTTTACAGAAAGTTTCTTTTTTATCGCTGCATCGTAAATAAATTTGATCTTTATTTTTTTTTTTTATTTTCACGCATTTTTATATTCTTTATATGTGAAGGATAGGCTTCGTATTATAGTATTTATCTCTATCTTATTAGAAAGGAAATTCCGTTTATTGATATGAAACTGCTCATATGTTACAGATGTAACTGCTCACATGTTTTCAGATTCACAATTCGTTGCACTTGTAGTTTTTGAACTAATTTAATTTTGGCGTCCTTATAAAGCTAATACGCAGAATTATTCTGAACTCAGTTTTATTTTCGTTGTTTATAAGAAAAAACAGCGTTCTCATATCTGTCTCTAAAGTTCTATTTTGCATTTCTTGTAAATTCTCCTGAAGTATTCCTAAAAAAAGTCATTAAACTTCTGACTAACTTGGGACATCAGTATAAGAAAATTTAAATTCTCGGTGTTTGGACATCGAAGAATTTTCTCCAATACCAACCAAAGTTTCGGTTTCTACACTTGCAGTATTTTTCGCATTTTTCAAGTTATTTCATTTAATGTGGCTCTTTTTAACCTTAGAGTTTCGGAAAATAATTTTGGTGAGAACTATTCTGAATGTGGCAAAAATATTACATGTTTGGTCTTTAGAACTTAAAATTAAGCTTTACGCGTTGAGCATAGCTACAGATTCAATAGCAAGGGAAAGAAACAAGTTCAATTAATGTTTATTAGCTTAAACTGCAAGTAAAACGTTGAAGTGTTAGCCATAAATGAGAGATTCATCAGTGACAGTGAATAATATCAGGTTTACCTTCTAGTGGAAGCAAGACACTTCGGTAAGTAACGTTTCCCTGGCAATCTCCATGCTTACACATATCCACCAGATTTCATATAGCGTTGATTTCTCAACCGAGACGTCCTAGTTACGTTTCATACAGCTATAGTCAAAAGCACAGTGTATTTTAGTGATTCCCAGCTCACACATTTCGACTTGTCTATGTAAATAGAAGCGCAAACACCTCTCAGTTGATGATACAAGAGCTTGCATAGCTTCCCAAGCCAGTCAACGGTGTGTGCTAGAATTCCTAATGAGTTCGATTTTGCATATCGGAAACATCGGCGATCGCCATCTGTCAATTCTTTCGGATATCAAGATCCAGGTAGAGTTTTATAAATCTTGACACAATGACATTTCATTAATATATCATTCAGTGTTGTACTCGAGTGCACGTGACAGAAATCTCAAGGTTTAAATCCGATGACATGCCTTATTAAGCCTCATTCCAATTTTCGTCGGGCATGTATTTTGAGAACTATAGTTGATACTTACTTCTAGCATGAGCATATAGTTCTTTTATTTGATCACGAAGCTCATCGATGACATGCAGACGATTTATTTCTATATGCATGCAAGTAAATATTCGGTCATAGTACACGTACATTAGTACATAATATATGCACACTGCGCCAAAAAAAATGGGGCAGTTCTATATCACCCGTTCTACTGGCCCCATTGATGAAATTCAAACTGCGTTTTCCATGTCTCGAAAGCGCGACTTAGGATGTGTATTAGATTTATACATAGCATTGTTTTAATATAGGTATTTTGACACAAAATCGGACTTTTACTGAAATGACATGCCAATTTTTTTCCATATTTCGATTCTACGGCTCAAATTATGCCAAACTGCCAAATTTTGTAAAAATCGCAAGAGCAGTTTTTAAAAAATTAGCTCTCAAAATTTTAATTCAATGTGTATTTATTAATATCCCTTTTTTATTATACTTACTTGATTCCTTCTTTCACAGTTCGAAATTTAGGTTCACTCCAAACAAAATTCGCCCATTTTTTATGAATTATTTTTAAAATTTGTATTTTAAATAATTTTTATAACTTTTTTGAAAACATTTTCGATTATAACTTATAAGACTTTTACCATCAACTTGAAGTAGATACATTTCTAAGTACACATACAAAAAATTAGAGCTTTTTATTCAAAATTTTCGAAGATATAAGTGAATTTATATATTGGCGCGTTTTGGAATTTGGCATATTTGTTAAAAGCGATAATAACATATAATGTGGCTTACGCACTTTTCTGAAATTATTTAAGAGAACAAAGATGTGGCTTTTTCTCCGCTTATGTACAATGTAAAATGGTAGGAAAGATGTGACTTTTCTTCAGCTCCATTACAATGGAAGTGATAGGAAAATAGGTTGCCACGTATTAAGAAGTTCGCCAAGTGAATTATTCTTGACGAAAACTGAAAAAAATTCGCCAAGTTAAATTTTTGAATTTCTCCGTAAAGTTCGCACCAAATTTTACAAAATTTAATATTTAGGCGTAATTTGAGTCGCAGAATCGAAATATGGCACAAAATTGGTATGTTATTTCAGAAAAAGACCCATTTTGTGTCAAAATACGTATGTTAGAATAGTGCTATATATACATCTAATATATATATCCTAAGTCGCGCTTTCGAGACATGAAAAACGCAATTTGAATTTCGTCGGTCGGCCTTTAAATGAGCAATAATGACAAATAAACTTTGTATGTAATACTTAATAAACATACATAATAAAATACACATACATACCAATACATATACATATATACACATACGTAATAAAATTTACGAACAGAAAAACTGAAGTGATAGTTGTCATTAGAAAAAAAGGCAAAAACGTGTTACTCGTAGGAAGGATGCCGAAAGAAATATTCTACGACACATTGATATTTAAAGATTTACTGCTTGTAACAAAACGGATTAAGTCTTTCGAAAATTTATTACTTTTAATTCCAAAGGAAATGAAGAAAAGAAATAAAATTAAATAAAAGTCTTTCCTTTGATTTCACATAATTTTATTAGGTTCTTCAGGAGAATATTTTATTTCTGTGATTATAGCAATACCTTTAGACCCAAAACCTTTATTTCAAGAATACGAAATTCGCTGCTCATTAGTTTCAATTCAATGGTTAAACTCCTTTTAATTTCCTACTCGATTCCATTTCTTCTGCTCATTCAGAAATTTTCTTTGGTGTTTGCCCAAAGCGTCTTTGAATTGAGTTGATAAAAATCATTCGATGCGATTTTCGTTATGAAAAATAAGCATGCGGTTGAGCTGTCACTTTTGCAGCTGCTGCGTGCAAAATTAATTACTTATTGTTGACAAAAAATCTCCAGAATTATTGATTTTCCAATTTATTATTTTTTCAGGTATACGTTTTTTACAGAGACTTGAACTAATTGATTCGGAATAATTTAATTTCTTATACTAGACATTCATTTCGGAAAAACAAAGAATTCTCGTTATCAGGAGAACTTTAATCATTTTTTTCATTTAACTGCGCGAAATAAGTTTTGAAATATTCGCAATAATAAAAGAAACAAATTCTGAGGGAAATCGTCGCCGACATTATTTGCTCTCCAAATCTTTTCAAAATTTTCATAATGTATGTTAATTACTTTCTTGCCTGGAATTTCTTAATGAAGTACTTCATCTACCGTATTAGACGGAAGCTACATCAAAGTGAAGTATTAATTACAGCTTCTTCCTATAAGTAAAAACAGTTTAATTAACTAAACCAAACGAGCTTAAATGAGTCAGTTTGACGGTAGTCATGCGTTATACGATCTGTCAACAAATACTGATTCTTTTTAGTCGTTAGTGGTATATATTTTCATCTTATTTGCCATCTTATTAAGAAATTCATTCTAAGTGCGTCTGACTTTTGAAAAAAAAACAGAATAATTTATACAATTACTGTAATTTTCGGAATTAATGAATTATTACCTTGTAGAGACATTAGGATTTTTTTTAAGTAGAAGAGATAAAAAATGAGCAACGCCTTCGCTGGGAATCGAACCACGGTTACGCGTCGAGCGTGCTGATCACTGCACCACGAAGGCATGCGAAGAAGGCGGGAGAAATACCTTATAAACTCCCCTTTTTAAAGGGAACTGGGGTTTGGGGAACCCAATCGCCAAATCCAAGTGGTGGAAAATCATCATGCACCACCACCTTTTTTAGTTCGGACGCCAGTGTAGAGACATTAGGTATTTTTGAAGCAAAAGTCATGAAAAATGAGCAGCGCCTTCGCCGGAATCGAACCACGGACCTCTCGGTTACGTGTCGAGCGTGCTGATTACACCAGGAAGGCATGCGAAGAAGGCGGTAGAAACACCTTATAAAGTAACACGCCCAATTTGCAAGTGAAAGATCCGTAATTTGCGTCCTTGGCAAGGGTGCAGTTGCTTTGTCGTTTCCATTTTAAAAAGATATAGAGGTTGTAATATTCTGACTAATTTAGTAGTCCGTGACAGATAA
>KK117343.1:562705-608396 GCA_000611955.2 Stegodyphus mimosarum
GGAAGTATTGTAGAGTATATGTACTTAAATGAAGCGTCCAAAGAAGGATTAAATTACTCTTTATTTCAACTCAATAAGATTCACAGATTGCGCCCCTTTTCGGCCTCCACCTGAGCTGAACTTAAAGTAGAAAATAAGAAACTAATGCTATCTAAACTAAAACCAACCGAAGCTGCACAGAAGTAACTAACAGAGTTGGCCCTTGGCAGAAAACGCTATACTAATGAAGCTAAGCTCTTCTACTGAAGTGATGCTTTGGTGTTTTTCCTGGCATTAAGCAGGATAATCCTTTCCTGATCTTGCCAGTATCCTCAGGGAATCCCAACTGGGACTGACATATGATGATTCTCCATACGAGGCAGAATTGAAGAGGTGAGACAAGAAGAAGCCCTTTGCTTCGATGTTTTCAAAGCAACTTTTGTGACTAATCACGTGGGATGTGGCGAGACTGAAACTTGCCAACTACTGTACAAAGTAAAACATGCAGGATACAAACAGTAAATGAAAATAAAGTAAAAGTTTACTATTTACATTATACAGAGTCAGCTCTTAAAAAGCGGAAATAAATATCTGCGAATTTGCAGGCATCTGGGTGTCAGGAGCCGATCGGCGGCAGTTGCAAAGTCCAGAATTCGAAAATACAGAAGTAGCATTTCGCATACGAATGCTGGAAGAAATGCCCAAAACATAGAAGAAACCACTCAAAATGGTTATAAAAATTCGTTCTATATGTTGGTTACATCAGAAGTATTCCATAGAGTATAAAAAAAAGGAAAATATGAAAATACTTTTCCGCCGACTCAAGAGGATCAATCTATTCTCTCATTGGTCCTCTTGATTCACTACTGAAGTAACCGAGACTTACACTTAAATACCGCTTTTTACCTTATAAGATGCGAACCTGAAAACTCATTCTGGTAGCGAATTGTGGGTGAGAAACGAGAGAATAAAGGAAAGACCTTGTTCAAAAATAAAAATAACTATTAAGAAATTAAAGAAAGCTCCTACAAGATCTTTAAAAATACAGTCACAGAATTTTTGCGTACGAAAACTGAGCAGGTTGACCAGAACTAATCAAATACAAATTGCTAAATTTAAATATTATCATTATATTATTTGATAAATATTTGTCTTGATGAATTTTTCATTATTACGTCTTGCAGATGCCCGTACAAAAGATATCCAAAGTAACAAAACTGTCTCTCAGAAAATGCCTATTTCAGGAATTTATAATCTGTACCTTTAATATAAAATATTTGTTAAAGTTTTTTACTTTCTTGTACGAAGTAAAAAGGAAGTATTGTAATCGCGAAAAATTTCGGGTACACTATTTCAACGAAAATATCTATTTTGACCGCTAACGAATGCAATTTAAAGATGTTTTTGAGTGACATCCGTGCGTAAGTACAGAATAAAGGACTCTTTTCCCCAAAAATAACTATGAAACTGATTTAAAATGGATCTTGAAGAGAATTTTTTGTGGCGTCTGTGCGTACGTACATATGTATGTATGTTCCTCGCATAACTCAAAAACGAATAGCCTCAGAACGGTGAAATTTTGTATATAGGGCTGCTATAACATGTAGATGTGCACTTCGCATTTTGGTTGCAATCGACCGCGCCAAAAGTATATAAATATACACAGTCCAGTCACATTAATGTGACCACCACGTAGTTTCCATGTCAGAGTTAAATAACCAATCACAGAAGGCAGGTGGCAGCACAGTGTAGTTGAGCGTATATAAAGGGTGTGTGAGGGCTTCGGAAAACATTTCAATCGTTGGCGTAATGCAGAAACGAAGCGATTTATCCGACTTCCAAAAGGGCATGATCATTGGCTTTCGGGCCAAGGGTGGAAGCATTTCCGAAACGGCTGAGTTTGTGAACTGTTCGCGTGCCGCCGTGGTAAAAGTGTACCGTGCATGGCAAAATGGGACTGTCCAAAATCAGCGACGTGGCAAATGTGGTGCACCACGGGCCATAGATGACAGAGGCGAACGACGGTTGCGGAGATGCGTTCGGGCAGATAGACGGGCTACCGTTGAGCAACTGACCACCAAAATGAACCAAGGGCTACCAAAAGTGTCTCCCAAAGTACTATTCAGCGAACATTGCTGCGTCTGGGCCTCCGAAGCAGACGCCTGGTTCGTGCACCTATGCTGACTGCTGTTCATCGACGGCGAAGGCTAGAATTTGCACGCCAGTACAGCAGCTGGACGTCCACTGAGTGGCGACAGGTTGCGTTTTCGGATGAATCGCGTTTTATGCTCCATCGGACAGATGGACGTTGGCGTATAAGGCGTGAAACCTCTGAAAGGAACCACCCTGCAACCATTGCCGGAACGGTCCAAGCTGGAGGCGGGAGCATTATGGTCTGGGGAATGTTTTCCTGGCATTCTCTAGGTTCACTGATCATTGTGGAAGGCACAATGGATCAATACAAGTACGCATCTGTCCTTGCGGACCATGTTCACCCCTACATGCGCATTGTTTTTCCTCAGGATGATGGCATCTTCCAGCAGGACAATGCGAGGTGCCATACAGCTGCCAGTGTACGTGCGTGGTTCGAAGAGCACCAGGATGAGTTTACCGTCCTCCCCTGGCCAGCAAACTCACCTGACTTAAACCCAATCGAGCATCTGTGGGACCATCTCGATCGAGTTGTTCGCGCCATGGATCCTCAACCGCGTAATCTAGCGCAGCTGGCCACGGCATTAGAGTCGGCATGGCTCAACATCCCAGAGAACACCTTCAGGGACCTATGTGACTCTCTTCCTGCACGTCTCGCAGCAGTCCGCTCTGCGAAAGGTGGTTATTCTGGCTTTTGACAGATGGTCACATTAATGTGACTGGACTGTGTATGTATATATATATCCACTCTGTTACTCGGCTCAGTGAGCTCAGTTTCTTTATTCTTATAAGTTTGTAAATTGTGCATTTTTTGCTTTTAATTTCTCTCGACAAATTAAAATGATTGAATTACAATATGTTGTTCTTATCTACCGGTTAAGATTTTTATGCCTTGAGTTAACCTGCGTGCAATAATTGTGGCATTATCAACAATTTAAATGTTTTTTTAAGCGCGGCTAAGCCTAATTTTTGGTTATGATGGCGGCCATATCTGTTTACATTTGAAGCTTAGCTGGATAGTGGATTTGCCAATTTAGAGAAACTAAGCTTCGCAACAACAATGTAATGTCTTCTTTTATTATTGCTAATGAAATTATGCTCGATTCATTCTGGAAGTATCATTTAAGTTATTAGCTGGTTTTTGCGTACAAATTGTAATATTAATTGAAAAAATTGTTTCTTTGATTGTTTTAACTATACTTGATGTTTTATGTTTTTCTACATCTTTCAAGTTTTAATGAAAATATTTTGAAATTTTATCTGTTTTATCTGTTATCGTAGACCTGTCAGATGCGTTCCACTTACTGCAACTCACTGTCGCCTGCGGTTAACCTGCAGTAGAGAGCATGTATTGTGGACACCGCAACAGTGGGCTCGTGTGATGTTTTCCGACGAGTCCGGGTTTAGCTTGTAGTCTGATTCTCGCCAGACTTTCATATGGAGAGCTCCAGGTAGCCGTTACCACTAAGAAAACTTCATTGAACGACACCGTTACGGTGGTGCAGGAGTGCTCGTTTGGGGGTGGAATTATTGTGGGTTCCAGAACTGACCTGCATGTTCAAATTGGAGCCATGACAGGCCAAATCTATCGGAACGTCATTCTGGAACAACATGTACGTTTGTTTCGGGGCCCATGGACGCACAATTTGTGTTTATGGATGACAACGCCCGTCCTCACCGTGCAAACATCGTAAGCGAATGCCTTCCATCGGAGGATATCACCCGTATGGACTGGCCAGCATTCTCACCGAATTTGAATCCAGTAGAGCACGTGTGGGACATGCTTGGCCGACGAGTTGCAGCCCGTCAACTTCCTCCTACACGTCTACCGGAACTTCGGAGAGCATCGCTTTTTGAGTGGTGTAATATCCCCCAAGATCAGATCGATCATTTGATACTCAGCATGCCTAGGCGTTGCACGGACTGTATTGCATCGTCTGGGAGACATACAATGTATTAACAATCATACCAACCATTTAATATTGGTTTCTTGTAAATAGGTTTTTTTTGTAATTTGCTCCAGGGAGAAAAAATCGCTAATTTTTTTAATAATATCCAACATATAGCATCTTATTTTGCTCTTTACCTTTTGTTTAATAAATAAACTTTACGAATAAGTCAAATTTGTTTTGCTTCTAACTCTTCTTTTGCCTGATTTTGTATTATCTTTAATTTATGGACATTGAATGTAGATATAGTGAACTTTTTGAATGCATTTATTCTATTGTGAGTTGTTATTCTAGTGTGAGTTGAAGAGTGCATTTATTCTATTGTGGTTTATGCGCTATCGACGAAGTAGATTTAATTCAAAATTCTTTAACTGTTCATTCAATATGTTTAAATGAAATGCAGGAAAATTACGTAGAATTTAATATTCCGCACAAAGAAATCATGTGGTGTACACATCAGATTTTTTTTATTTGTCTTTATTAAAGTCTTTATTAAGGTGGGAAAGTTAACATAGATTAATAAGAAATTGTGAGCGCAAACAGACAGATCAGTCTCATTCCACAACACTTCTTGACATCTGTTGCTTGACAGAGATAAGCAAAATACGCATTATGTATTTTTTCAGCTTTTTCAGGGTCATTCATTGATGTCCGTGAGCTTTTAGGAGATTTGTTACGTAACAGCCGCTTTAAAGTTCTCGGTTTGTGCTGTTCCTGTATTAAATGTTATATTCCGTTTAGAAATTCAATATCCGCCATATCATCGCAACTAATTAATGACTGCATACGATTCAATGTTATTGAACTTGTCCTGCGTCATTAGTTGACATATTGGCAAAAACGGTGCACTTATTTTTAGATAACTTGTATTTAATCATTCTCAGCTATCCAATATTTGTACGAAATTCTATAAATGAGAGTAGATGAAAATAGAAGGTCAAAAGTAGGTCCTCTAAGTTCAAGTGATGAAGGTGTAGATACTTATAGGAGATTTTTTAAAAAGAATTGTAGAGAATGTATCAACTTAAAAGCTGTATTTATGCCCGTGCGTTAAGCATTCAGATAACGTAATTGAGAATGCTCGTTTTAGATGTTAAGGAATATATGTATTTAAACTTATAAGGTATTTCTCCCGCCTTCTTCGCATGCCGTCGTGGTGTAGTGGTCTGCACGCTCGACGCGTAACCGAGAGGTCCGTGGTTCGATTCCCGGCGAATGCGTTGCTCATTTTTCATGTCTCCTGCTTCGAAATAACCTAATGTCTCTACAACCTATCTGATGTTTGCTTGTTTGACTTCCGTAAAAAATGACTATCATAAATTAGTCTAACGTAGAGCTGTTTTATTGAAAGTATAATTATAAGTAATTAATGTACCTGAAAGAATATTCAGAGAAACACAACGCACAATTAAGAAGGGATCGGATGAAACATTTCAATCAATTCTGAATTTTAATCGCAGTACAGGACGTGAATATTCCATCAAAACTTCCGTGAGACATTCTTCCGAATTAATTTGTCCTTTATATGTTGCAAAAAGAATTTAAACTCTCTTCTTTCTCAAAAAAGAGGTTTCCAATACTTCAGCTACACACACATGCATTTATCTTCCATTTTGTTGAAGATTAGCTTTTTTTTCCTTTTTCTTATTTGTGAAGAGAGTTAAAGAAAAAAACTGATGAGTGAAATGTCAGTGAGAGATAAAGTGGAGTACAAAGTTAGCTTTATTTTAAACTCGCTGCTTTTTTGAACGTTTCGATGTGCTGGAAATTTGACATTACTTTTATTGCAGTTCTTCTTCAGAAATCTGTATTAATGATGTGTTGTATATCTGTTTCCTAGTTAAGTAAGGTTTTTAATGACTAATGCTGCATTAGAAGACAAAAATGTCAAGGTTTTTTTTTCTGTTATAAAATTATCATAAGTTAGTGTGAATTAGCATTTTAAATGCTACTTAGGTTCATTTTTTTGATACAGTAGAATGTCTGTTGTCCTACTTAGAAATCGAATTCATACTGGATATCATCGTCATCACCATTTCTAATTACTATTATTACGATACTAGCAATATGGCTTACTATGCGAAGAATGGACTCTAGAACAGATTTTATTTTTTTTTCACTGCGGTACTTTTCTTGATAATTTGTAAATAATGCTTTTTTGTTTATTTCATGTAATATATTTATAATGTATTTCTCCCGCCTTCTTCGCATGCCTTCGTGGTGTAGTGGTCTGCATGCTCGACGTGTAACCGAGAGGTCCGTGGTTCGATTCCCGGCGAAAACGTTGTTCATTTTTCATGTCTCATGCTCAGAAATAACCTAATATCTCTACACTGGCGCCCGAACTAAAAAGGTGGTGGATGATGGTTCTCCGCCACCGCGATTTAGCGACTGGGTCCCCCAAAACCCCAGTCGCCCTTTTAAAAGGGGGAGTATATAAGGTATTTTCCCCGCCTTCTTAACATGCCTTCGTGGTGTAGTGGTCTGCATGCTCGACGCGTAACCGAGAGGTCCGTGGTTCGATTCCCGGCGAAGGCGTTGCTCATTTTTCATGTCTTGTGCTCCGAAAAAACTTAATATCTTTACATATTGACAACAAATTTACGTGCAGGTGTGCAAGCAAGCTTGCATTTTGTATTTCCACATCGTTCATAATCGTCATCGTATTAAGACAACCTTTGAAGGGATTTATTTCTCAACCGGTTCTTCGTCTCTTTCTGCGCTTGGAGTTCGAAGGTGAAGGGCGGTTTTTTTTTGCCCCGTTCCTTCTACTGCCGCCATGCTGATGCTGTGATGTTTGTGACAATGAAAAAGACAAAAAATGAATGAAACTGAATACTTGTAATTTTAGAGAATTCGATAGTTTTACTTAATACATAAATTTATTAATTATTAGATTTATATAATAAGTAAAAATATTTTACGTAATGCAATTATTCTATGTTATGCAATACTTTTATGCAATAAAAGACATTACGAACGGTATTCAGTAGATTTTTTAAAAAAGTTATTAATCGATGTACGTGGAAAGTACTTTGTGACTTCATTAAGCTTATAATATCTTAACAGTTCTGAGAAATTCCATATGACGATTAAAAATTAGATCAGGCTGTAGAGGGCCCAGCTTAAAACAAACCTTGGATAGCTTTTCAGAACTTCACGAGTGCAGGAAAAACGAAAATGTGCTGAGTGTTTGAATTCTCGAGATAAAAAAAGAAACAGCGTGCATGAAGAAAACATCGTTGCATTAAGTGAATTTTAAATTATTTTTATTAGCATTTTCAAGTGTGCACATTTTGTGAACATTATTTTTTAGATGCCATTGATTAGATATTTTTCGAATTTGCTTTTTCTTCAAATGTGACTGAATGATGCGCTACTTTATGTTTTCGTGCTTGCTTATGTAATTATGATTTAACTCGCTACTTACATTTCTGAAGTAATAAAATAAGTAAATTATAGGCATAATGGAATATGAAATTAAACAAATCGTTAGGGAATTGCATGGCAATACAGTTTAGTTTCGCAGACCCAATTCGATGTATTTACCGAGATTAATACAGTAATTCAAAATTCAGTGTTTTCATTCCATCGCCGTGAGTTTCTCCCCGCAAGCTATGCATGATGTACGATAAAACCTCTCTTATGACTTTTGTAATGGCTAACTACATTTATATGCTTGTAAATTGGATTGCCGTAATGTATTGTTCTTGTTTGTTTCCCTGAAATTCATGCTTTAAGCTAATGAAAATTAATACTCTTGGTAAGTAGCTCTCTTTCGAAGCTAATGTCTCTCGATTTTCAAGCTCGAATCCTTCTTCTGAGTAATTGGTTATTTTCAGAAAATGGGCTTGACGTATTTGATAAACTGAACAGGGACACCCTGTAAATTAATTAAAGTGCTTTTCTGGGAAGAATAGTTACCTTTTTGAATTAAGAATGGTTTGGTTTCTTCGGAACATTTAATTCCATCTCGCATCAGCGAATTATTTGACTGGAAAAAGGCTGGAGACTTTTAACGATTGATATATGTTCTTGCTCTAATCCTTTCTCTTCGGGCATTGAAATCTGAACTTATCTGAGTTTGAATTGCGTTTTAGAGGAACTCTATAATAGGTGCTTTAAGTGCAGCGTTAAAAATATTCATGCACATAACTTCGGGCTGATTATTCAGTAACTAAATTGGATTTCTGAATGCATATGTTACTGTGAAAGACCAAAATTGGAGAATGTCGACTTTCACCGTGTCAGGACTGAGTGTTCGGTGCATAATCTTGGCGAACATCTTCGTGAAACTTTAAGTCCTGATCTTGAACAGGGAGCTGAATGCGGCTATGTTCTGTGGTAGAAAACTGTGGTTAAGTGGTAGAAGAACTGCGCTTCAAAAGGATTTAAAATCCTCTTTTATTAAACCACAATTATATACAGCCACTCCCCAACTCGGGAGGGATACAGAAAATAATGACCGCACTTGGGTCTAAACTGAACAATCAAATTATTTAAACTAAAAGTAAATAGAAATTAATTCGTCGGTGCTCACAGAGTTATGAACGCGAGGTTGGCCTCTAAACTAAATGGTGCGTAGCAAGATTTAACTAATATTAACGCACTTAGATTTACTTCAATAAGTAATAGCGTAACAGCGCTAAGGCTTAGAATTTAAAAACTAGCTGGTCAGGCGAACGTCGAACAGAGTAGCAGTGGTCTGAGACTAAAAACTCTCTCACACTGAGTATCGCTACCGTTTAAATATAAACTTGGCTCCACTTCAAATTAGCATAAAGCTGAAACGCGCGCTTATTCTAACGGGAAGTTGAAATAAGAACAGATAGAAAAAGGTAAATAAAAATAAAACTTTGTTAGTTTAACTAATACCTTACAACCGAAGAATGTCAACATTCACCAAATATGTCGGTGAAAGATCGAATATAACATTGCATTTTTGTACATTCGGACCCTCATCGGTGTATGTCGACCATCACAGATATGCTCTGGTGTAGGTCGAAAAGAGAGGCGACTGGCTGTTTCCCATAAATGCAGTTGTAAAAAGCAAGGTTCTCTTGTGGAATTCAAAGTGTCTTAATAGTTTATGTTGCTGCAATAAATAAGATTTGAATCACATAATTTAGTAAGTTTTTTATTACTATTATTTTATTTTCTCATTTAGAACGTACTGTATAATCAAGTAAGTTTTTAACTTCTATTATTTTCCTTTCTCATTTTGAATGTACTGTGTGTTTTAAGTTCTGATATTATTAAAATCTTATTTTAAATCTCAAGCCCGTTTTTTCGCGACTGAATTACGGAGAAGAAAATAGAATATTATCATATGTTGAACATTCACCATTAGTACACCGTGAATGTCGACATTCACCGGTGTAAGTCAGAAATAAGAGTATTTGGAAAATATTTCGGACATACACCAAGTGACTATGTGAATGTCGACATTCTCCGGAATTCGGTGTTTCACCGTAACACATACAACATTTCCGTTCTTTAAGAAATTATAAATTCAAAGACTATTAAAGGAATTACGAGCTTTCCAGTTTATTTGTTTCCAGTGAATCGTTAATTCGACGCATGATTCCTAGACGACGAAAAGTTTCTCATAAAAATTTACTAAATTTATGACTATATACACTCACGTTTGTGAAAATTGCAACACCATGAAGGACTTACGCGAGTGAGCTGAAATTTTCAGGAAATGCAAAGTAGCGCATGATATGCAAATGATTAGAATTGCAAATCCGTAGCGCATGCGTATGCTGAGCAGCGCCCTCTGAACGGCTGATGGATCCGAATAAATAGACGGCTGTAGCAAGGTGTGTATGGTTATCGGTGGTTATCTGCTAGTGGTAAACGTTAACTCAATCTGTACTTATGCCTCGTCGACGAAAGAGAGCGAGATTTGAACAACTTACAGAGTTTGAACGAGGGAGAATCATCGGCCTTCGTGAAGCTGGATTGTCGTATCGTGCAGTAGCCTCTCGTGTGCAGCGTAACAGCAGCACAGTGATGCGCGTTTGGAAGCAGTGGACGGACGAGTGTCGGACAACTCGGAAATCCGGGAGTGGACCCCGAAATGTGACGTCAGCTCGCGATGATAGACACCTGGTCCGCATGGCGCGGACGGACCGTACAGCTTCCTCTAGACAATTGGCAGCACTGTGGTCAATAGCTACAGGTGTTTCATTGTGTGCTTCATCAATTCGTAGACGTCTGCTGCAGTGTGGACTGCGCGCACGGACTCCTTTATACAGGATCCCCCTAACGCACGACCATCGCCGCCTGCGGCTACAATGGGCCAATCAGCATAGAGACTGGCGTGCTGATTGGCAGCATGTCGTGTTTTCTGACGAATCCCGCTTTAATTTGTGGTACCATGATGGCCGCATTCGTGTCAGACGCTATGCCGGTGAACGCCACCTTCCGGAGTGCATTATCGAACGCCACAGTGGACGAACACCCGGAGTTATGGTCTGGGGCGCCATAGCATATCATAGACGATCTCAATTGCTACGAATTGTGGGCAATCTGAACAGCAACCGGTATATCCGTGAAGTTCTACAGCCCGAAGCTGTTCCCTTCCTTCAAAGCTTGCCAGGCGCTGTATTTCAACAGGACAATGCCCGCCCTCATACTGCTCGGATTGTTAAATCCTTCTTTGCAGCACAGCAGGTACAGCTTCTTCCTTGGCCTGCGTGTTCCCCGGATATGTCGCCAATTGAACATGTGTGGGATGTCATTGGTCGGCGTCTTGCTCGTGATCCTCGTCCTGTTGCGTCTGCAGACGAACTTTGGGTACGCGTACAAACGATATGGAATGCTCTTCCTCAGTCAGACATTCAAACTTTGTTTGACTCCATGCCACGTCGTGTAGCAGCACTTATTGCGGCGCGTGGTGGCCACACAAAATTCTGATTCTGATCTCTTGTTCTTGTTTGTTTGCTTTGAACATTTAATCATTTATTTGTACCACTACCACTCAACTGTGTATTAAATTGCATTCAATTATGACGATTCCTTCATGGTGTTGCAATTTTCACAAACGTGAGTGTATAAAACTAGCTAACACCCGCCCACTTTGCTGAGCACAATATCTATTTGAATGTGAACCTAGACTTCTTATACGGACGAAATGTCTATTTTCGTATTGATTATGAATGTAAATTTTTTAAATTTAAAGTCGGGAAATATAGTGCCAGTTAGTGAATCAAAGCCAGAACTCACACACACAAAAAAAGAGTTTTGACTTAGCGCCGCCTGTGATGGTATAACAAAAAATCCATTTTGGACGGCATTTACGTAAAATCTGTTCTTAGTGCGGTCTACATCGGGGAATGAGTAACTATGCAAAATTTCAAGTCAGTCGGGTGTATAGTTTTGTGATGAGTCAGTGGTAGTTCGCTTATAGATGTTTAAACTTGAAGTTTGTGAATGTCTAATTGATAATTGTTCAAATAACTTTCAAAGAAATATTAAAGTGATCGTGTGTTGTTACATTTTAATAAATTATACTTTCAAAATTCTGTTGTCTTCTTTCCTTTACTTATGAAAAATCACATACGAATCTCGAGTGAGGAATGAAGAAAGCAAAATTTCGATAGTTCAATTTTTTGTTCTAGGTTATACATTTCACCGCACATATAATTAGTATTTTATGAGGATTTTAAAATATTGAACAGTCTATTCCTGTTAAATTAAAAATGTAACCGAAGATTTATAGAGATGATAATTTAAACTTTTATAAAAATTGAGGAGGGAGATGGACATAAGTGTTGCTGCTTCTTGGGGCCTAAGTGATACGTTTTCGTGTGATTGGTGTTTATTATCACGTATTAAGTGAAGTTTGGGTTCATGTAAAACTTCAGTTTATAACAAAATCGCATAATAATACCAACGCAAATGAAATTCATCTTTTAATTATTAAAGCCAATAATGAAAATGCATGAGACAAAAAACTAAACATCTTCATTTTACATGTAGTTTTCAGTTTTCTTTTAGAGAATACGCAAATGTCATCAGTACTATGCTAAATAGAATTGCTATTGATACTACATTTAATAATAAACTAAATGTTACGAATGTAATATTTAATTGTAAATGAATGTTTAATAATGAATGTTGTTATGAATTGCATTTTTATGTATTATTTCGGTGATATACTAATGGTCTATGCATATTCTTTGTTATTTAGATGAAGTTCTCAGCGAGGATTCTGTGGAAGATTTTCTATTATCAAAGAAGAGATGCGAGCTGAGTGAGCTTGAGAAGCCATGAATTAATAAGCTTGATTATAAAGCATTCTCGTTCATGAACCGCAAATGATTGCAAAGGTAAGCGTACTTATATTATGGACGTAAGAATAACATTTTATTATAACTATAAGGTATTTCTCCCGCTTTCTTCACACGCCTTCGTGGTGTAGTGGTCGGCACGCTCGACGCGTAACCGAGAGATCGGTGGTTCGATTCTCGGCGAAGGTGTTGCTCAGTTTTCATTCTTCTGCTTCTAAAAAAAGCCTAATGACTCTACATAGCAAACGCAATGAAATTTGTAGAATATTATAAAAATAGCAAAATATAATTAATTTTCTTCCGACTTGAATTAAAACTCGGCCCTATTATGAGCAAGTACAAATCGATGGCTGCCTACTGAAGAGTACTACTATTTTGAAGAGAAATAGGTATTACTATACAGCAATCAGATAAAGCATAATACCTGAAACATAGTAATACATTGAATTTATTGCTTTTTGCGCAGATTCCTTTCAGCTGTCATACCAAAAGGCACTGTAAAATTAAGCATAATATGATGTTAAGCAAACAGGGTTTGTTTCGCAAACTTAGACTATATTGCATTTTAAGAATAAATCCAGAAGAGAAGGAAATGCCATCAAATAAGAAAAGGGCTCATATTTAAGCAAATTTTAAGGTTCATTCAGCGTAATGTTCCGCATATCCCGAGACCTACAATGAAAATCTTTTTGTGAAGGGTAACATTTGTCTGTCGCAGCTGCTCCTGAGGCACTCCGTTGTATAAAGCACGCTTTCTTAGAATGCTTCCTATTTTTGCAAAAGCATCAAAGGAGAAAGCTCTGCCTCTTAAAATGCCACTTTCTTTGACCTTTTTTTTAGCTGAAGAGAGAAGCAATCGAGATCTGAATAGTTCGGGGCATTCTAGAAAATGTCTAAGGAATTCGTTCCATTTTGTGTCCGTCCTTCCAAGAGTAAAGAGGAAAATGTTCATTTTTGAAGCAGAATTCTCAAATCCGAAGAGCTTCATTCCCATTTTCCTTAGCTGAGGATATGGGGAAGGGGAGAGAGGGAAAGAAAGTGTACTCGCTTTAGAACTTTAATTCAAAAGTAGTTATACTTTTTTTTTGCAGCAATTCTGAATTTGTCTCCACAATCTTAGTTTGAGAAATATAAGACGTCATTTCAAATGTGTGTGACCGGATTAGACGACAAAAAAAAAAAAAAAAAAACTCCGATTGCTCTGGTAAGGACACGAAACAAAATATCTGAATTGCAGCGTTAAATTTGTTTCATTGTTATCACAGAATAAAAAAAGGCTTTTATTTAGCTAAAGAAAAGAGTAGTTTCTTGTTACATTGCATAAGAGCGGGAGTGAAACTGAAACAGTTAACGGGAGTTGTAAATCGAAATCGATGGATAAAATTCATCAAGTAGTCAAAGAACCTTATTTTCCCAAGGCATGGAGATTATTTACCGTTAACTGTCAAGGTAAAATTGAAATATGTTACAATTATTGCGCAGGAATTGATTCCGTAAGTTTAGTAATTAGTAAGGGTTACCGGAATCACTATATACTGAAATATTAAACTCAGTTAACAAAAACGTCAATTTGTTAACGATCGTTCAAAAGAAAATGCAGCGTTCTGCACAACCGTCGTAATTAGAGATACGGAAACACAAAACTAATTTGTGCGGAGAAATTATGTGTTTCACGCTTACGTGTACTGCTTACTCTGGGCATGCAAAATTGCCTCGTACAGCATTGGAAATCATTTGGTTAATTCATCATGCAATAATGAATTAATAATACCCGATAATGAATTACGACTGCTTCAGCTCGCAGAAGACATATCTTCGTAGAGATATTAGACATCTTAGGGAAATTTATTCGTAGACATCGTAGAACTTGGGGAAAAGTCCTCAGCAGCTGAGCCTGCGACGAAATATCACAGTTCAGGCCTTGTATACATTGACGAGAACAGGAAATTAGGTAATGTAGAAAAAATGCTTGGCTCGCCTCATAAAGCAAAGCATTGGTCTGCGGTCACATAGTTCAGAACAACAACATTTCAAATTAATAAGATTAAAGAATTCCGTCTTCATTAAAACTTCGGATCACACATGAAAGGAGTCGCGTAAACAGTTTTCGTGGAAGGAGAACAGCATTACAAGACGATACACTCTGTTAACATAATATACTCAAAATGACTGGTTGCAACGATTAATGAGTTTATGTAGACTAGGGTTTATGAAACGGGGAACTTCATAGTTTAAGAAGGGGGACTGTGGTCAGACTTTTATTTAGCTGTTAAATATTTAATTTTAATTTATGAATATAAAAAAAATGCTAATTTTATTCGAATTTTGGTATTTAAAAACACTTCCTACACTTTTTTATTTAATTTATAAAGTAATCGATATCTATATAAATGTACAGAGGCTGTTCGCGCATTTTTTAGACGATTTTGGTAAGCGGTAACAAAAAATCGTTTGCTGCAAAAGAAGTAATTGCGATTGTACTATGTTTTAAAAAGTCAAAAATATCGTCTGTGGCTCGAAAGTTTTGTTTTTATTCAAAATGGCGAATTTAACAATTTAACAAAGTTCGAAGGCTACATCAACGACCCTTCCGAAGAGAAATATGCATACTCCTTTATCCAAAAACGATGAGAGAGTCATGGTTTTGTGATATCTAAAAGCGTCGATAGGTAATATCATCCACAAGAAAGGAAAAAAACGTCAAATTGGAGCCTCGAGTGGGACAAAAATTCCAAACAGGTATCCAAGGAAAAAACGGACATCTTCGACTATTGCAAAGGTACGTTGTTTAATGTTAAAAGAAAATCCTCCTAGTCAAAGGACAGTTGCAAAATCATTAAAATCCTCGATGTCCACTGTAAACAAAATGATAAACTTTGATTTATATCTTAAGAAAGCGAAAAAACGCAAGGTGCATCGTCTTCTTCCGAAGCATATCGTTCGACGCAGGACACGCTGCAGAATTCTATATGAGAAACACTTATCCGAAGAAAAATGGAAAACAATTGTCACAATAGAAGGAGAGTGGGTGTATTTAAATGACTGTAACAAAAAAAGAGCCATTTATTACCATAAAAGGGGAGAAAAAAATTTAAGTACGTGGTTCAAAGAATCGAAAGAAAGTATTTCTAAGGGATTCATGATTGTTGCTGGTTTTTCTTATAATGGCAAGTTAAAAATAAAGAGAGTGCAAAAAATGTCAAGATTAACTCCAAATACTATCAGGAACATATTTTATCGCCCATTTTTCTGACTAAAATACCATCGCTTTACCCACGGTGCCATCGATCTGTGAGACTCCATCGGGACAAAGCTAGCAGTCACACATCAAAATCCACTGTAAATTTCCTAAAAGAAATGGAACAAAAAACTGGTATCAAAGCCACACCCTTCACTGATATCCCTACTAAATCTCCCGATGTGTCACTTATGGGTTTTTGTGCTTACGGACTTTTAAAAACTGCATTATCCAAACGTTGTCCCAAAACCCTAACAGGACTCTGGAAAGCTGTTCGGGAGGAACGGGATAGAATACCTCTTCTGACACTTCAAAAGGCATTATTATTCTGGAAATTGCGGTGTCGAAAGATAGTTCAGAATAAGGGATGTCAAATAGAACATTTAAAACACAAGAATTTCGTGTAATTTAGTTTTGTGAATACAATATACATCATCTAAAAAATGTGCGAACAGCCTCTGTATATACGAATTTTTCACGTTTGGGAAAGGGATGGTGTATTCGGCAAAAAAAAAAAAAAATGTTTGATGGGAATTATTGAACAAAAATTTCTGTTTTCATTAGAGAAATCAACGAGCAAAAATTTGTGTTCATTGAGTTTGAAAATGCTTAATTATTGGAGCAAAAAGCCTCAGCGTTTTCAATACATGACCCAATACGGAGTGAAGAGCAATTTCGTTTTTTTTTCTACAACAGAAAATAATCTGCAGCGCATTAGTTTCAGTCTAAAATAAAAAGCAGCAGCATGCAGAAGAAACAGAGAACACGCGAAAGAGAAAAATTAAATCTCGAGCTTTAAAACATAAAGCAGGATAATTTTCGTTTTCTTCTCTTTTGTCTTTTTTAAACACATTGAACAGATATTTATTGTTTTCATTATGCGAATTTCATGCCGTACTAATACAGAAATTGTTGCAACTTAATTTGGAAGAAATTATTGTGTCAAATTTCATGCGCAAACGACACGGTGGAAAAATACAGAGGATCGTTTTTTAATTGTTAAATAAATGCATATGTCTTCATGCGATGTCAGTTTATAATGGAATAATAACGAATGTTTTTCTCTCATCAGCCGGCACTCCTTTTTTTCAGCAACTCCTTTGTATATTATTTTATGTTTTGTATTTTGTGCTTTTGAATAGCAGACTTCTCCTAAATGTTCCATTCAAAATGTTTCAGGTGCTAACAGTGAAGTTTGAATACGAAGATTAGATTTTATATTTATTTAAGTTTTTAGTTCCTTGTACGAAATAAAAAGGAAGTATTGTAGTCGCGAAAAATTTCGAGTCTCATATTTTAACGAAAATATCCATTTTGACTGCTATCGGTCTAATAAAGGCGTCTTTTTCCCCCAAAAAATTATAAAACTGATTTAAAATGGATTCTGAAGAGATTTTTTTCGTGGCGTCTGTGCGTAGGTATGTATGTTGCAATCGGCTGCATCAAAAGTATATAAATATATGTATATGTATATATATATATATATATCCACTTTGTTACTCGGCTCAGTCAGCTCGGTTTCTTTATTCTTACATGTTTGTAAATTGTGGATTTTTTGCTTTAGAAATGATTGAATTATGTTGTTCTTATCTATCGTTAAGATTTTATGCCTTTAGTTAACCTGCATGCAATAATTATGGAATTATCAACAATTTAAAAGTTTTTTAATTGTCGCTAAGCCTAATTTTTGGCTAAGCCCATATTTGTTTACATTTGAAGCTTAGCAGGATAGTGGATTTGTTGCCAATCTAGAGAACCTAAGCCTCGCAATAACAAAGTAAAGTCTTCTTTTATTATTGCGAATTAAATTATCCTTGATTCATTCTGGAATTATCATTTAATGTAGCTTGTTTTTGCGTACAAATTGTAATTTTAATTGTAAAATTTTTTTTAATTGTTTTAACTGTACTTGGTGCTGTATGTTTTTCTATATCTTTTAATTTTTAATGAAAATATTTGAATTTTTATATATTTTTTGCGTTACCGCGAAGTGAGAACTGAATTAATTTGTAGCGCATGCGCATTAGGTAAGCGGCGCTGAATCGTCTGTGTTTAGCGTCGAAGTGTGGCTTTGGTAAATAAATATAGTGCACTTTAAAGATTGCATTTTTTCTGTTGTGGTTTATGCGCTATCGACGAAGTAGATTTAATTCAAAATTCGTTAAATGTTCATTCAATATGCTTAAATGAAATGCAGGAAAATTGCGTATAATTTAATATTCCATACAAGTAAGTCATATGGTGTACACATCAGATTTTTTCTTTATGATTTCTTCAGGATGTTACGTTATTCAGATTGTAAATTTCTTTTGGCTTTGCTCGTCGATTGTATTCCGCTCTCGCATTACTTACTGACTGTTGTGACAGTTTGAAATTTTGCTGCTGCAGATCAAAAGAAATTAGTAATAAGGGGATTGTCCTATTGCATGCGGAAGTGTCAAATTAAAATCTTTATAAGTAATTTTACAATTAGAAGATACATTTTTGCATTCTTAATTACTTGTCGCATCATGAAATCGTTTGCCTCACTAAAAGGGCACATCTGAATTATTTCTTTTCAGATGGATAACAGGGTTTCATAGCGTCCACTAGCAGAAGTTCCTATGGATGTAAAAACGATACACGGCAATAAAAACAATATTTAGGCACCAGTTCTTTGTAATTATCAAAACGCAGTTTTAAAATTCATCTAATTTTTAAAGAAGCGATCCCAGAATGGATTGTTAAGTGAAAAAAATCTTTCAATAACCATGACGAACATTTACGTATTTATAATAAAGAGTTTGCCTTTTAATTTTAATGCCTTTTATGTGATATTTCACATTAAAAGTGTAAGATTTATTTTAATTAAATAGTTTTAATTACGTCCAAATCTGTCTGTACTCCTGTTATTGTGTCTGCTTCATCCAGAATACTCAGATAAAAAGAATTTGAAAAAATCTAAATCAAAGAAATAAGGACCGAAATTGCCAGTGATCTTAAAGTAATTCCTCTGGTACACAATGCTAACGACAATTCTTTGCACGCTGATGCGTGCAGTTGCGTACTAAATGTAATTCGTGAAATTCACGGAGCTAGGTGTTAGAATAAAAATTAATCTGCGAATCGCGCATGATTCGAATTTACGTATCATCTCTTATTTCCACGAGTAACGGAAGTAAATTTGTGTCAAATTTGTTTCGTTCTTCGAGCATAGACAAAAATATAGTTATTTTTAATTTACGGTTGTGTTCATTCAATATTTTGAACTCGGAATAGAAGCCGGAACGATGATTCGTCTTTCATTGAAGGTTAGACTACTTTGAGTTTAATGAAAAGTCAATGTAACTTTCGAAAGGTTGTCTCAAACTGTAGAATAATAGCCTACGTTCTGATGTTCACTTACGTATCAAATCATCTTTCCGTCAGATAATTGGTCTAGAATCGTCTAATTTCAATTAAAATTATTATTATACTACTCAATTTTGGTAAAAGGACTGAACACGAAAATTAGAACGCACGGTTTTCGCGTGTCGGAAAATTCACATTGAACGAACGGCTAAAGCCCCGTTCACACCAACGCGTTCGGGCGGAAAGCGTTGACCAACCAGAAGCGAGCTCAGAGGCGGTATTTTCCGGAAAAAACAGAGAACGCGTGAGTTGACTTAACTTTAACTTTTCGAAGCTTGACGAGTCAATTTCAGGCATCTCGTTTCAAGCACCCAGTTCATACAACGGTTTTTAAATGACTGCACTTTCAAGAACTCTTCTTGATGAAAAAAAAAGTCAAACGGACTAATCTTAATAAAAATTTCAGACAATAAGGAAAAAATGCACATGCTAATAGAATAAATAGCTTTAAAAATTATTTAAAGGAAAATTCTGAAGTAATAAACCTTAATAACCAATCGTAAATTATACATGGTTGATAATTTTTACAGAATAATCTAATGCAATAGATTGTTGCGAGAAAATAGTGATGGATTTCGAAATTCCAGATTTTGAATTTTTCTTAAAATATATCTACATTAGTTTAAGGTTGCTCTTGTTGTTTAGTGGATAAAACGATGGCTTCTTGAGTTAAAGATTTTGGATTCAAGTGTCATTAGGAGTGGTGTTGTAATGCAGTTTGTATTTTTTTAAAAAAATACTTACAGAAAATATTATCGCTAGATTCAGAGTACCCCAGATGCGTGTTCAGTTTCCTGAACGTGAAGTAAACCATATTTATCCGCAAGATACCTTAGCGCAGAGGTAGCACGCTCAAGTACGAAATTCAGTGGGTTGTAGGGACTCGTATTGCTGGTTCGGGCCTTGCTTTTTCCTACCTTTGATGATGGTACGAATACACTAATTTTATTATTATTTTTTAATATATACCGCGACTTTTTTTTGGGAGGGTGGAACACAAGAAGCTTGCATTTATTTTTCATTTCATTTCATTCATCATTCATATAAACCTAATTTTCTCTCGGCGTTGTGTGCATTATCCTTCTTTTGAAAACGAGCCTTTGGTATAATTCATAAGACAATCTGGTTCTATTTCGGCTGATACGAGACTAGCAAAAGCGATACTGTTATTAGTATAAAGTTGCTGTTTCATCGAATTAGAAAATTTAGTGAGTTCTGAATTTTAAACGAGTGGTGACGAGTAAATAATTTGATTATAAAAATATAAGAAAACTGTTATTTATACAGAAAAGAAACTCGCTAGTAAGTAGCGAAATTTTGGTGGAATACTGCTAGGCATTTTAATGGCTTTATGTTTATTTTTCTTAGCATACATTCGAACAATTTATATATGAACTTAACCAGAGGTTTAATCTTGATGATAATCTTTCATTAATTTAAAGAACTTTTGCATGAGCATTAGCAAATTTGTTAACTGTGGAATTCAATTTTCAACGCAGAAAAAGAAGTATGATATAAAATGAAGTTACTTCAATGAATTTTATATAAAAGTGACCTTATAAAATAAACTTTTCGATAGTGGCTGTTCATTAATATATGAATGACTAACTGATGTAATTACTGTTACATTTAAGGTAAAAAATGCATACATAAGGCAGAAATGAAATATTTTTTTAAAACATTGCTGTTGTTTATTAAAAATAACCGCTTTTTTTAAGTGGGATATTTAATATAGCAACGCTGTAAATTCTACATATATTTAAATCAAATATTGTTACGGATTTTGTATTTATTTAGCTATTTATTTAGAATTGTAATTAAAATTGTTTTATTTTTCCGTGCAACGCAGGGCGTGACGAATTGTAAGAGAAAGATGAGCAGGAGAAATAAAAGTACGAGAGCGGGTGCATTTAATATTTAATAAATAAACATCTCGTCATTGCTTTTGCTATCCAGAAAAATCGAGAAAATAGGAGAATGATCTCGTGCTGATTAAAAAGCTTATAAAAGCCGAATTAAAACATCTCAGCTCAGTTGCTGTTGTTTTAAGCGAACTGCATTGTCTACTTAATTACTGCATTGTTATTGATTGTAGCGAATTCGCTGTGAGGTTGAATTAGCTTCTCTGTATTTTGAATTTGAGTTTTATTTAACGATGTAGTAGTTTAAAATATGACTACTGTGAGATATTGAGATATTGTACGAATATCTGAGGAAATATTTCAGCATTTTGTTTTATGTTTTGTGGAAAGAATAAATTTTATTAGCTTTTTAAAGACTTGCACATTCAATCCATTACGAACCAGTACGCACGCAGCAATATACTTTTTTACTGCATTATTTCAACCAATTAAGGGAAGTTCATTCAAGGAAGCATTTAAAGGCAGTTCATACATCATGCAAAAACATTTATGGTATTCTACCCTATGAAAAATTTAATTTCCAAAATAGAATAATGAAATTGGGATTTTTTAATTACCATTCAACAAAATTCATAAATAAATTAAATTAGATATGTAGAGAGTTATATATATAAAACGATCATATTCCCATCTTCCAAACGATTCTTTTCTGCGATATTCTGACAAAAATTAGCGTTCTGTTTTTGAATAAATAAGGCTAGAAATTCGTCGATTTGATGAGGTGTCATGAGAAAGTAATTAAACAAATTTCGTTTCGTTCAACCGCATTTTTTCAATTAAATTATTTGCATATTCTTGCTGCAGCGATCTCTCACATATTAATATAAACCACTCAAAAGTGTACTTCAGAAATTCTCATTTGACAAACTGAGCAGCACGAAACATTTAAAATATCGCTGACAGCGTTTATAAGTCAAATAAAATTACTAGTAAGCTTTACTCGAATTTCCATTGAAGTTCCTGTTTTCATTAGAATTTATTATATAAATTGGTTCTATATATTTGCTTGACATGTGATAACTTATATCTTCCGAAACCTAAATCGAAGTAAAATCAAATAGAACTAAATACCTAATCACTTTTCCCCGTCTTAAATTCTTGTTTTTAACGAGCATCTGCGAAGAATTTCATTTCTTTTTTTCAAAATATTAGCAGTTGTTTTCCAAAGTTATTTTAAATATTCTTTTAAGAGTGATTGTATGGTTCTGAAATAAAATTTACTTTCCAAGTTAATATTAAACAAAAATATAAAGTATTTTCTTTAAGAAATGTGAACCTAATTAAATACAAAAGGAAATTCGTTAAAAAATAGTTTCATATTGATAGATTCTAAACATTCGACTAAATTTTTGTGGTTTTCTGACAACACACAGTAACATGAAAATGGTTTCCTTCTCTAATGAGCAGGAAATTACGATTCTTTCCCAACTAATGATATTAAAGATTTCCTTTTTTAACATACGCTTAACTAACATTTTAATCCGTAAACTTTTACTTAGATTCCGGAAACTCATGTCCTAGTGAACATTTTGGAGAGGAATTCCAGGAAAAAACAACATAGAACAGGGAAATTTCCTATAAAAGCAATTTCGGAAATTCTTTACTCTAAAAAATTGCCAAAAGAATGTTTTACTTTAAAATACAGCTTGAAAGTCGCATTTTTCTCTTCGACAATAATCAGTTAACAGCTTCGTATCTACTGAGCTAGGAAAAGAAAGCAGAAACGACACACTGAATAGCTTTTAACCGAATTACTGCTTTTTGTGTGCTCCCAGTAACAAGATACACTTTTTTTAATCTTGCCAGGAAAAAGCAATTCGTATATTTCAGAAGAATATTTGTCTTTGATGAAATGAAATCATTTCAAATCTTTTTGAACGATAGCCGCGTAACACGGAAGATAAATGTGTAAGATGTAACTTACTTTACAGGAATTCGTGAAAGGAATATTTGGAAGAAAGACATGTATGGAAGTATCAAGTAATCTTATTAATGTTGTGGGATTTTACTTATTTAATTTAGTGTTCAATCCTTGAACCCCACAAACACTAATATGCGAATAATCGGTTAAATGTGTTATCATAGACGTAAGACTTAAGAAGGGTTAACTACCTTTTGTTTCTCAGAATAAATATGATACAATCAAAGCTCGGAGTTTACAACAAAGCCTCCACTTGGGCTTGAACTTAAAAGAATAGCAAATTAAACTTAACTAAAGCTATCAAGATTCTAAGTAGTTGATCCCTAAATCTTCATTAAGTCGGCGAAGCCAAACAAGTGCCTAAAGTACGGCCGAGCGTAGCAATAGCTTAGAGAGACGTAGCCAAAAGGTAAACTCCCGCTAGTCAGGAACTCAGACTCTCCCTTTCACGAAATCGCTGAAACATCGACTTAAATACTACTCTTTACTCATTTGCATTAATTACGTTTCTGAAATTACAATCTGGTGGGAAATTGTAAGCTGAAACTAGAAAGATACGAAAGACGCATAAACTTAAAATAACTGTTAATAAAATTAGGATAAACTTTACAATGTATTACAGATATTAAACAATAAACTCTTTATTAATATCCTAGGAAGGCTTGTAGGAAATATGATCTTAAAATAAGCCGAGCCTTAAGCTGTCAAAATTAAGACTTGGACATAATTACGAAACATGGGAAGAGGTGCAAACAAATTGAAATTTATAATTAGCTTTATTCAAACATAATTTGGAGTTGATTTCAGTAACAGCAGACTCAGTGAATGGCAGTGGATGCTATTACGAATCCGATATATGCAAGAAAAAAATCTGCAGATATCGCCTTACCAATGGACGCTGTAACCATAGATGTCATACGTGGGAAGGTCGCTCTGCGATTCCGCTTGGCTACAATAGCAATATATCGATCATCCGCGGGGGTTGTAACCCTTAGGCGACCGGCTACGGGCCTTCGGACAACTCTATGTGTGATTTGGAATTGTTTCCATAAACGTGAAATTAGAGAATAATGAACGCCGAAGAAAAGAGCAACATCTGTGATCGACTGTCCTGCTTCAATGAGCCCCACAGCACGCCAACGCTCAGAATCTTCCATTCGTTTTCTGGAAGTCATAGAGACACGTATGTCTTGAAAACAAATTGTACGAAAGTTTTAAACACCTTGTATCGGCACTTACAATCAACTTCTTTAACCCTTCATAATGCTGGCCTCTTATAAGACTGCCTTTATTGCATATTTCTTGACATGAAAGCGCGATTGGCTGTTACCTAACATATTTGCATACTTCTATCTACCTCTGCAGCGAATTGCATCTTCTTCAATTCTGATTGGCTTCCGGAAATTAGCATTTTCCTCTCCGTGCTTAACTTTTGGAAGTGAGTGTACCAATTGCAACCACTGGAAAGGGAGGTGCACATCTACTGTACCTTATAGCAGTCTTATATGCAAAATTTCAACGTTCTGAAGCTACTCGTTTTTGAGTTACGCGAGATACATACATACGTACGTTCATACAGACATTACGATAAAAACTCTTCGGAATACATTTTAAATTATTTTTGCAACCCGTTTCGGAAGAAAGAATCCTTTATTCTCTCCGTACTTACAAAAGTCACCAAAAGTTGTTCAAATGGATCCGAGAGCTGTAAAAATTGATATTTTTGTCGAAATATGAGACTCGAATGTTTGTTTACTTCCTAAGAGGAAGCATCGCGAACCATTAACCCGGTGAGAGTTGCCAGTGTAACTGAGAAGGCGAGTGTTATTAAGAAAGGTAAATTGGTTGCAGGATGTACTCTAGTCACCAGTATTAAACGAAACAGTAACACCCCAGAATTCGTGTCCTGAGAGAGCATCACATCGGAGTTATTGCAGAATGCGCAGTTAAACGACATAGACAGGAATGCTGCCGAACGTGTCATTCAAGATGTTTTCTCCCGCTCGTCTTCTGACGTGGGTCGAACCAGTTTGACGCAACATACAATCGATACAGGTGATCCTCCACCACTCCACCAATCAAGCAAAAATCAAGATGTCTACAGATTGCTAAACAGGAAGAGGTAAGAACGCGTTTAAAGGACATGACAAGAAAGCGATGTCATCAAGCCTCCAGTAAATCCATGAGTATCTTCCGTCGTTTTCCATCCTATTTGTCGGACCTGTGCTTTTAATCTATTATGAACCTGTACGCACGCAACAATATAAACCAATCTTTTGGCGAGTTTAGCAGAAAATTTGGCGACGACTCCCGTCTTCATAACGGAACGTGTACCAAATTTGAAAAGCGCTTTCTTTACTCGTTTTAGTAGCCGTACTTTGCAAAATTTACTGCGCTTCTAATAGTTTCCTAATTTTGCATTTTTGAAGAAATTTTACTTCGTAGTCTCGAAATATATATAGACACTATATGTAAATAATCATACTGCTGAAAGCTAGCGACCTTCTTCTATTAGAGAACTGTGTCGAAACTGGTACATGTTATCACCGGTTTGTTTGCTCTACATTAGACATTAAAGAGGTGATTCGCCACAGCTTTTCTTATTTAATTCATTTTATTAGTCCAAAGGGGCTTTGTACCTGAAGGACTATTGTTTTCTTTTTGCGATTTTGCGTCAGAAACATTAAATGTCGGTTCACTTTTCTACTGTTGCCACCAAATATTGCAGCCCCGTATTATATTTAAAGAAATTAAATGATGAAGAATGTGTATAAATGTATGTATGTTTTTTGCATTGTGATAAAATGACGGTACCTAGAGCCATCGAATTTTGAATGACGTCATCCTGTTGCGAATATGGGCATCTGGAAGCCCAAATTTGCAATTTGGAATTTGTTTTATGATCGATTTTATATTTTGTAAACCTTTAATGAATTTTTGATGAACAAACTCGAGGATTTCAAAGCAAACAATGGCAACGTTGTACAGAAATTTTTTTTTTATCTCCAGCGCGTGAGACTGTATATGAGAAATTCTAAACATATGCTCAGTTTAAAATTACTTTGCGATATTGTTCTTGAACTGAATTTTATGGTTTAAGTGCGAAGAACACAATATTTCATAAATGAAGGTAACACACATAATGTTAAAAAAAAACACCTTTTTGGAAGTAATTTAAAATCTGAAACATTTGATCTTCTTTCTTTTATATATATATTTTACTAAATTTACTAAATTTCTTTAGTAAAATGTAATAAAAATTTTTAATTATTAAAAATGTACGAACTTCAACAATTACATTATGAAATTGTTAGTGCGAGGTTTTTTACTTGAATTCATTCAACTAGTTTGTTGTTGAAAAGATTTAGAGCTTGCTATAAAATCCAGGCTTTGCGTTTCCCGAAATAAGTAAAACAAGTGAGAATAGAAAAATATCTGATACAGTACTTAGCAGTAATTACGTTGTGTGAGTTGTCCCTTAAAGCTCTTAGATGTTGTCTAACTCTGTGAGATCAAAGAACTGATGTTTTGGGTAACAGGGAAAAGCCGATAATGGGGCTACCTTAAATAGAATTCCGACCATCTAGAAGTCCATAATCTTATTGTGGTTTCAGTCCAATTGCATTAATTATCGAAGTACTCCGTCTATACATCTGTATCAAAACCAATTTCTTCTGATACCTTTTCCAGTACTGCTATAGCTGGTGTCGTTTTTTACTTCATATAACGATTTACGAAATAAAAATAAAGTAACAAGTTTACATTTTAGTAAAATAACATGCTTTTATGTACATATAATTTAACTAGTTTTTTAATATCGTTAAATAGTTTTATAGGATTTACTGAACGTGACAAATTTCAGCTTTAAACAGTTTCAGAATGCACAAGTTGTAAAAAGTTAACAAAAATTTATTCTTTCCACAAGAAATAAATCAAAATGCTGAAATATTTCTTCAGAGATATTCGCACAATATCACAATATCTCAAACGTTTAGCAAAAGCTCAGTTCAAAACGGATAAAATAATTGTATCTCATAGCGAAATCGCTACAATCAATAACAGCATTAAGTAAACAAACAGCAGTTTGCTTTTTACAGCTACAACTCCAACAACTGAGATGAGGTGTTTTAGTTCGGCTTTTATAAGCTTTTTACTTATCAGTAGAACAATCTCGATTTTTCTGAATGCCAACAGTAATTACGAGATACTTATTTATAAAACATTAAATGCAAGCGCTCTTTTATTTTTAGTCCAAAGGGATGTAGTCCCGAAGGACTATTACTTTCGTTTGGGCGTTTTGCGTCGTTTCACAAAAAAGTCCGATTCACTTTCCAATTTAGTGCTTATGTTTCTTTGTTGGTAATTGAAGTTGCATTGGGTTGGCTATTAGAATTTTTGGAATTGTACTGTGTTGGTTATTGGATCTGTACTGGATGGATTAATGGAATTGTATTGGGTTCACTATTGGAATTATATTGGGTTGGTTTTTGTGTTCGTATTGGGTTTAGTTTAATGTTTGTTTCGTTCGGCAAGTTATCATATTATTAAGCAAGATCCCTTTGGACGTAATCTAAAATCTGAATCCTTTCAGATTTTTTTTAATTTTCTTTTTTTTTCGACGTAGCTTTCTCTTTAAAAATCGTCTGCGTTGCACGGAAAAATAAACAAACTTTAATTACACTTCTAAATAAATAGCCAAATAAATTTCATATATATTAAGTAGCTTTAAGTAGTAATTTCATGAAAAATGGTTTTCATCCAAATTCTTTGAGTATTCCAAAGGAGAGAAAGTACCTGTAATGTTTATTAAAGGAAAACAATCTGAATTAGAAGGCAAACCAATTTTTACTTGAAAATGAATATTAGTATCTGGTTAGATTTCTCTTGAACAGTTTGTAGAGAAATTAGATATTTTTTGAAAGCAGGAGACATGAAAAATGAGCAATGCCTTCTCCGAGAATCGAACCAAGGACCTCTCGGTTACGCGTCGAGCGTGCTGACCACTACACCACGAAGGCATGCGAAGAAGGCTGGAGAAATACCTTATGTACTCCCTCTTTTAAAGGGCGACTGGGATTTTGGGGACCCAATCGCCAAATCCGGGTGGTGCATCATCATCATCATCCACCAAATTTTTTAGTTCGGGCGCCAGTGTAGAGTCATTAGGTATGTCATGAAAAATGAACAACGCCTTTGCCGGGAATCGAACCACGGACCTCTCGGTTACGCGTCGAGCGTGCTGACCTCTACACCACGAAGACATGCGAAGAAGGCGGGAGAAATACCTTATAAGTGGGCTATAATAGTTAAAAAATTTATGGAAAATAAAATCATAAAAAATTTCTTCACAGCAAAATTTATGAAGTAAGATGGGTTTCCCAAATTAAAACAGAATGGTTACGTTACCCCTCAGAAGTAAAATTTTAATTTTTATTCGAGCCTCATAAAAAACGAGAAAAATGTTTTCTATAACCGAACCCATAGTCAAATCTTTCACATAATAATGCGTTCCTTTCCTTATAGGAAATTCCTGAGATATCAGTATTAGTATATTTCGGGAAACAGATATAGGTGAAGATGGTTACGTTGGAAATTTAACTTATTTAAAATTTCCGAATGTGAAGTTCTGACAGCATTTTTGCATTAAATATGAACATGTTGGTTTGTTTTAAATTTGGGCATTTTACGCTATACAATAAAAATAATAATAAATCATTTTATTATAAAATTCACCTTTACAAACGTAGAAAGACAAATCTAGAAAATTTTATCTTACACAATTCAATTTTTGTATGACAGTCGATTTCATTTTTTCTTTTCATAGATAAAAGTGGTTCAAGTTGTAAAATTCCAACAATTTTTAGGGGAAGAGAATTAAGTATGTCGCAGGATGGTTCTTTTTGAAAAAGACGTCCAATGGCTCAGCAGTAGAGTAAAAATAGCTTTCAAAACTTTAAAGGATTTTCCTAAAAACGTGAAAGCTATGTCCCTACCTTGTATCAATTCTGTGTTTATTTTTGTTAATAAGAGTATTCTAATCAACTTCAGCTGAGAGAATTTGCAAAAGAGAATTTATTACAACAGTTACTAAATTATTTTATAATTTTTCAGATAGCTTTTTTCTGTAAACTGCCATATAAAACAACCGTTTCATTTTCATTCAAACTACAAAAATAAGCATTGTATTTCAAAAATATATGAGTACAGAAAATAATACCAGATTATTAAGTTAAATTCGGAAATACTACGTATATTTTAAGCAACTTTTATACACTCATGTCCATAAATTAAGGATAATGCAAAAATCAGACAAAGGAAGAGTTAGAAGCAAAACAAATTTGACTTATTTGTAAAGCTAATTTATTAAACAAAAGGTAAAGAGCAAAAAAAGATGCTATATGTTTGATAGTATTAAAAAAATTAGCGATTCTTTCTCCCTGGAGAAAATTACAAAAAAAAAACTTATTTACAAAAAACCAATATTACATGGTTGGTATGAATATTAGTACATTGTATGTCTCCCAGACGATGCAATACAGTCCGTACAACGGCTAGGCAAGCTGAGTATCAAATTATCGATCTGATCTAGGGGGATTTTACACCACTCAAAAAGCAATACTCTCCGAAGTTCGGGTAGACATATAGGAGCAGGTTGACGGGCTGCAACTCGTCGGCCAAGCATGTCCCACACGTGCTCTACTGGATTCAAGTCCGGCGAGAATGCTGGCCAGTCCATACGGGTGATATCCTCCGACTGAAGGCATTCGCTTACAATGTTTGCAAGGTGAAGACGGGCG
The DNA here is from genome assembly GCA_000611955.2 of Stegodyphus mimosarum. Taxonomy (NCBI): domain Eukaryota; kingdom Metazoa; phylum Arthropoda; class Arachnida; order Araneae; family Eresidae; genus Stegodyphus; species Stegodyphus mimosarum. The sequence goes on from KK117343.1 coordinate 592,350, forward strand.
TTGTCATCCATAAACACAAATTGTGCGCCCATGGCGCCCGAAACAAACGTATATGTTGTTCCAGAATGACGTCCCGATAGCTTTGGCTTGTCGGGGTTCCAATTTGAACATGCAGGTCAATTCTGGAACCCAGAATAATTCCACCCCAAACGAGCAGTCCTGCACCACCATAACGGTGTCGTTCAATGATGTTTTCTTGGTGGTAACGGGTATCTGGAGCTCTCCATATGAAATTCCGGCGAGAATCAGACTGCAAGCCAAACCTGGACTCGTCGGAAAACATCACACAAGCCCACCGTTGCGGTGTCCACAATGCATGCTCTCTACTCCAGGCTAACCGCAGGCGACAGTAAGTTGCAGTACGTGGAACGCATCTGACAGGTCTACGAGCATATAGACCCATCTGCTTTAAACGTCTGTACACAGTCTGCCTTGAAATTGTCGTACCAGTGGCCGAAGAGAGCTGAGGAGACAGGTCGGAGTCTGTGCTCCGCCTGTTTCTTTTGGTAGTCACTGCCAAATTCCGGTCCGAATTCGGCGTTGTAACTCTGGGGCGACCTGTGCTGTAACGGCTACTCACGTTACCATCATCTTGGAATCGTTGCCAAAGCCTGGAGATCACACTGTGGTCAATTCCAAGTTCGTATGATACTTCCAGTTGGGTACGCCCACATTCCAGGCGGTCGATCATTCTACCACGTAAAAAATCATCCAAATGCGTCCTTTGGGTCATAACTATTCGGTTATTGCACTGAAATGCTTATAAAGCGCGTGCGATCAATTTTACTTCTTTGCCTGTATTCCTTATATATCATTCTCTTACACTCTCGTCATTGTGACGTACCATCGGTGTCATCTGGTTACTTCCTGAAATTTGCATATGATTGTTGAAGCTGTGAGTATTGATTTTACAGGTGATATATTTATTTTAGAGTTCGATTTCCTCGTGAATCCGAATTATCCTTAATTTATGGACATGAGTGTACATGAGGTTCTTAATTTTTTTGAACACAGTAAAGCATGCAAGGGCTATCTTCTTAAACTTAAACACAGAAGTGGAGTCTGTATGACCGCGCCAATATTCTAGAACCGCCAAACTGCTTACAAGTTATATAGCTATTCATCTATTTTTCAGTACTTTCAAGTTGACATAAAATACAATTATTCCTAAATTTTTATTAAAGTCTACATGTTAGGTTTTTTAAAACACTTTTTTCAATTGAACGACGGTCAAATAGACCTCACCTCTGCGTTTACTTTACTTTTTTCTCGCATGAGGGGGGATGGCTTTATTACTACTCGAGCCATTTCAGCAGCTGGCCTGAGAAAAGATAGTACCAAATTTGAAAAAAACAACTCATTTTTTGATGGAGTTATCGTCAGACTGAGTGAAAGCACATATGGAATGAAGGCTTTAAAAGCGAACCGAGAAATAAAAGTGTGCATTCAGAGAGTTCTAGAAGTTTCCAACGGAATCTATTCTAAGCCGAACCCCTTAAAACCCTTAAACCCGAACCCTTACAAAAATGTAACCGAAAGCCTTAAAAAATGTAAAACATGCAGCCTTTGTCCCCCTAGAGTGAGAAGAAAAACTGCCGGTCTATGGTTCAGCCGCAAGATTCCGATGATGAATATGCCAAGAGAATCTGCAAAAAAAAATGCGTTAAAAATGCTTAAAATAATGTGCTGCAGTTTTTTATTATTCTTTATGTATTAGTCATTTTTGCATTGTTTTCTATAATCCAGATTCCGTAGATGGAAAATGTTTTTACGCATTTGCAAGTAAGTAGTGTTTATTTTTTTTATTTGATGAAGCGTTCCGTACTTTTTCATATGCGATTTAAAAATGAATTTTTAATGCATTCATTTTAGAGTTCTAAAAAGAAATAATTACTTCAATGTAACGAGCAAAGTGTATTCATGCTTATATAATAACAAGAGTACATTATTTCGAAATTTTATATTTTTAAAATGCATAAAATATAGTGCGGTCTGACAGCCCCTCCTCTGTGTTGACGTAACAGAAAATGAACGCTTATGCTTAAGGGTTAAGAGAATGGATGCCATCGAGGTGGACATTTTGCGGAAGATTGGCTCATAGTAACATTACGCATGGCGAAAATCACAAAAATTCCTTTCGCCTGGATCCGACCTCTGAACGAACTACCAGTATTCAGCTGTCTTTAATTGGTTGGTCATGGGTGGGGCGTAAGTCTTAGAGAATATGTAACCAATTAAATTACTTAAGTCAGGTTTAATTTTTCTAAGGCTCTGTTCGGTAGTATTAATATTTTTTCATTCATAGAATTAATAATGATTTCTTGAAGAACCCCCGGGTTTTGGATGGTGAAAACCGTACCTGTATATTAAATGCACATACGTAACTGTTTTGGAAGAATTTGGATGTAAAAACTTCTTACGTGAAGCTTGTAACTAATTCGGCGTAAAGATTAAAAAAACTGAATCATAACGAAACGAATATACAGCCCCTTTTCTGGAAGTAAAATTATTTGAGCTTGGATAAATATTACATTTCCCGGATACGAATGCAGAAATGATGTTATCAAACCTTAAGAGAGCATGGAACTTGGTACATCCTATTAAAACGTGAGTTATGTTTATCTTGCTATAGCGAGATTCTGAAATAGGGCGAAGAGTTGAGGCTCACCGGCTCGCTCTTGTAAGAAAATAAAAAAAGCTTGAATTGGATCACACGAGAAGAGAGATGTTTTACTTCGGAAGCAAACTTCTTTACATTTGCTGACGTTGAGGGCAAGCGTGCGTTTGGAAAGTTATCAGAAACTTTGAATGTTATTTTCGAAAGTAGTTTACGAAGATGGTTGCCACGAGAAAAATTTGGTGTCACATTTTACGAGGAATATAGGATGAGAAAATGATTTCAGTTCGTAACAATTGTTTTCATTTGATTCCAATGCTCTTCACGATGTTTTTTCGAATTTGCATTTCCGGAATATCTTTCATGAAGCCAGAAAATTTTAGAAAACGATCGCACTATAACTGGTATAGGTTTGATCACAAAAGTAGTTTCTTCTTTTTTCCTTTAATTAAGAACATCTAAAATTTTTATTTATTTACTTTAAACCATCAATACGCTTTCGATACATTATTGTGAATGTCGACAGAATGTTTAAGTAGAAAATTAAGCAAACGTCAACTATTTCTCCTACTGTACGATAGTACAGCATTTCTTAGATCAAGGAATCTGGATTCGGTTAGTGGCCGAAGAAACATTGCAAAAAAAGAATGAGAAAAAAACTCAAGCAGTAGGCAGCGTCTCTAACTGAAGTTTCACATGGAATAGGCTAGATTGAAAAATAACTCTATAACGATAACAAGTTAAGTTTAAATATTTAAAGAATACGTCGAACTTTGCAGCGACAATTCGTGTGTGAGAGATTGTTAGGTTTCACCCAGACAGGATTAAATGAGAATTTTCAGTGTACTTTACGTAAACATTTTAAGTAAAATTACAAAACTTACATTAAAGCTACAAAAGATGGTAGGAAAATTAGGTATGAAGGTAGAAATTCATGGAACACTTAGTAAAGGCATGGCTACAAAAGCTTGAATTCGAGTATTCGAGAGGCTAATTTCTGAGTAATTGATCGTATAAGCAAAAAATGTATTTATTAGAGTCCTTAAAATTAGGAAATTAATTCTAGTACCATAATTCGATTAGCAACTGAATGCAGTTGAAGAAATTACTTGTCAGTCTTTAAGGAAATCAGTTTAGAATTACCACAGACTTTTCAGTCCAGAGTACTAGAAAATACGGATGATCTTTTAAAAGCAAAGAAAACCTTAAACATCGCATATCCTTAACACTCCGTTTTTCCTACTAACAACCTAGAATTTTTCGGCTGGTAAGTGAGAGTCGGGAAAGTTAGTCTAAGAGCTATGACCGCCATGACTGGTTTCTTCAAGAAGTTCCTGTTAATTAAAACGCTAGCAAGGTTCTTTGGGTCCCAGTTACTTGCTTACTTCTAGACCCCAGGGAATATGTTTTGAAAATCAAATGCAGTAGAAAATCATATGATCATATATTTTCAACTTCACAAACAACAACCCTTTGAGGTACTGTGGTCGCGCCCTGAAACCACCAATTTTCGAATATGTTTCTCTTCTTCTTTCCGAAATTTTTCAGTGAAAACCGATTATTGCGATTGATTACTGATCTTTTACCTCTAAATAGCAAAAAAATGACTTCAGAATCATACATTTTTAGGTCTTCAAATCGGGTGCCTTTTAAAATTCGTTTTCAAGAGACAAAATAACTTCCTTTTATTAATATAAACAACTTAAAATTTCAAAAGTTATTCATCGCACATCATTATTTCTATTTCTATTATAAACAATAAAAAAATAGCAATAATTAAACTGCATATATAAAAAAAAACCTATTTATATTTATATCATTTGCTTTGTGGTTTCAGGGCGCGACCACTGAGCCATTACGGCACTGTGTCACAATGCTCACACTCCTCTAGAGGCTCAGTGGTCGCGCCTCGAAACCACTGCTCTTCCCAACGGCGTTTGCTGCTTTTCAAATAGGAATGTGTATTTTTACCCGGATATCGATAAGGGACTTTGAAACCCCATAGTTATTTTATTACTAAACAATACATGCGCCTGCCCAGTGAAAAGTTCTTTCATTTCCAGAGAATTTTCTCTGAGCTCAACACACTTGCTTCCTATGCTAGTAATGCGGTTTTATAAATTTTTGTATGGTTTAAATATAATGTAAATATACTTTGCTATAATTAAAAATAGAAATTTCGTAAAATTTCTACTTAAATTTAAAATACTTTATAAATATTTGGAACAAAATACGAATAGAAAACGAAATATCCGTATCAAATCCAAAAAGACCCCCCCCACAGAAAAAACCACAAATTTCATGCGCCAGACAAAAAGAGACTAGATAACGCTGGACATATTCCAGTAAAATGCAAATCCCGGCGGTACATAGAAAAAGATACATGTGCGAAACTTGCAATGTGGGTCTCATGTATGTAGCAAAAATCAAAACATGCTTTCACAAAAAAAAAATTCTTTGACTGAAACACTAGTTTTTTTTAATCCTTACTTTACTGAATTTTTTTATCCATTTATCCGGACGTCCTTATTATGTAGGTTCTTGTGTTTTCACTGCTATAGAAAAACTGCATAAATGTTTATTTTTTCTGATGATTTACTTTGTAAAATAATGGAAAAAAATTATATATAATGCAATTTTTAAATACAGTTTTTTTTTAAATTCGCAAATTTCGTCATTTATATCCCTACCACCTCAGTAAGTTTCAAAGTCCTAGACGCGCGCTAGTTTCACAGTGAGACCACCACCCACAGATCAATAGGCAAGAGTACATTTTCTCTAATTCATATATTATTTGTCTCTAGGATCATATTATTCAATTTCTAGAGTTTTTCAGTTAAAAAATTATAAAAATAATATCGCGTGCTTCAAAAGGTGAACAATTTCGTATCAAAGATGCGGACATTTGGAGAGCGAAATGCTTTTCCTGTATTTTCGACACAACAAATTTGTAGCATATTAAGACTTAATTATTAGTCCAAAGGGGCTTTGTGCTTGAAGGGCTATTGTTTTCGTTTTGGCCTTTTGCGTTGATTCACTATAAATGTCCGATTCACTTTTCAAATTGTTGCCACCAAACATTATCGCCCTGTATTATATTTAAAGAAGTTAAATAATGAAGAATCTGCATAAATGTACGTTTGTTTCTTGCAGTGTGATGAAACAACGGTACCTGGAGCCACCCAGTTTTGGATAACGTACGTTTCCACCCGAATATGTCATCTGGAAGCCCAAATTTGGAATCTGGAATTTGTTTTATTATATATTTCATATTTTGAAAAACTTTAACGAATTTTTGATTAACAGATCTCAACGATTTGAAAGCGAACTACGGGAATAAAAAGCTTTTTATCTCCAGCTCGCGGAACTGTGTATCGCAAATTCTGAAGATAGGCTCATTTTAAAATTATTTTGCGATATTGCTGTTGAACTGAATTTTATGGTTTAAGTGAGAAGAACATGGTATTTAATAAATAAATGTAACAGAAAAAATGTTAAAAAAAGCCTCTTTAAACGTAATTTAAAACCTGAAACATTTCACTTTTTTTTTAATTTTGAAATCAAACAATAAAAATCAGCGCTATATTCGCAAATTTTCACAGGACTAGTTTCGATGGTTTTACCGAACCATCATCCTAAGCTGCCAAAGCGCAAATGATCGGTGTGTTATTCTATCTTAAATAGTATTAGGACGTTTTTAGTATTATTCCTCTTCCACTTTCCAGTCATTATTTTGTAAATTCTACCTCTTTCCTTTACCTCTCTTTTATTCCCAAAACTAGAAAATACGGTTACATGGACTTATTCTTGGCCATTCGCCCCACAAATGTCATAAAAAGGCCAACATTTCCTAATTTTTATAGTTTGCTGACTATATTCAGCTCCTTCCGTACCGGGCAAAATTACTTCCGTTACTTCTAACTGAATGTGGGCCGCTAGCTGACAATGAATGTGCTATAATTTTCTTCCAGCACACCGCCATTTCCTCGTTTCGTGTCCGTGTTTTGTCTGTACGGAAGGAATACAGTTTCACTGTTCGACAAAAGAATTGCCAGGATTTCCCTATTGAGGAAGTACAACCTAATTTGTCTGCTGAAAATCCTGATGAATGTTCTCAACTCTGATAATGAATGGAAATCTGTAGTATAACGCGATAAGGATGTCTGTCAGCGGTTACTGCTAAAGCTTTGTGATGGCACAGCGCAAAGCGTAAGGTGTTTGGAATTTATTCAATAAACTTGGCGAAGAAGTGTGTTGTAAAATATTTTTACCTTTCACTCGGCGGTGTTTTGTTTAATAAGCAGAAAAGCTTAAAAGACACTCTTTTGCAAAAAAATCGAAGCACCATGAAGAAAGTTGTTGTTTTTGATGAAACTGAATATGTGTATAGCTCATACACAAATAATAAAATGATTAAAAATCAAGGTTATAGTGCCTGTTCACGGCTCACAATCAGCCACTGAGTGTTCAAATTAGTAGCTGGTCGATCCGCTCCTGGCGGCAATGTCCTTGAATTCATCGAGGCAAGGAGTGGATAAAGGTTCCTAATGTCATCCTCCGACACACTCTGCCAGGCATTCATCAGTTGTAGCTCCAGATCTACGATATTTTGTGGTGCCCGAATCTGGCGGCCTACCATGTTCCAGACATGCTCGATTGGTTAAAGGTCTGCTGACCTTGCTGGCCAAGGAAGAGTATCAACCGTATGTAGACAGTCCAGAGATATGCGAGCAGTATGTGGCCTGGCATTATCTTGTTGGAAAATGGCCCCAGGCTGACGTGCCGTGAAGAGTAATGCAACCGGCCGCAGGATGGTATCAACAAATCGTTGAACTGTTGAAGTTGAACATCTTAAAGGCCTCTTCTAATTCTCTCATTCAATTATTCTCTCATTCTTCGCAATCCCGCCTCAGACAGGCGCCGTGAGATGGTGGACGGTTCCACAGGAGGTATAGACGTGGCTGTACGGTTGGGGCGGTTCGGGCCTGGCGAACAATCATCCTATCTTGCCTCGCAATTGCGCTCCTTGGCCTTGCAGAGCCTTCATTTCGTCGGCAATTTCCTTGTAGCAACCATTGCTGCCAACATGTTTGCACAGCAGCGTCTGTACGCTGCAGGTGGTGGCTTAATGTTTGGTATGACCATCCAGGCACACATTCTGCCAGGTATTCATCAGTTGTCGCTCCAGATCTGCGATATTTTGTGGTGATCGAAAATGGCGGCCTACCATGTCCCAGACATACTCGATTGGTGATAGGTCTGATGACCTTGCTGTCTAAGGAAGAGTATCAACTGCATAGAGGCAGTCCAAAGATATGCGAACGGTATGTGGCCTGGCATTATCTTGTTGGAAAATGGCCCCAGGATGACGTGCCATGAAGGGTAATGCAATCGACCGCAGGATGGTATCAGCATATCGTTGAGCTGTTAAAGATGTACGGAGGATGACTAAAGATGACCTGCTGTCATAAGAAATAGCGCCCACACCATCACAACAGGGGGTATGGCTGTATGTCTTTGTGAAACAAAGGCTGACTGGAACCGCTGGCCCCGTCCTCTCCAGACACGAACACGGTAGTCATCTGCTTCAAGAGTGAAGCGGGATTCATCGCTGAATACTATACGAGGCCAATCTGATGGTAGCCATGATAATCGGCTGCGACACCACTCCAGACGACTCCGTCGATGTTGTGGGGTCAAAGGCAAGCGTCTTAAAGGCCTCTGTGAACTAACCCCGCCTCAGACAAGGGCCGTGAGATGGCGGACTTTTGCAAGGGCAAAAGATGAGATGATGGACTTTGCAAGGACTTTTGCAAGGGGAGACTTTTGCAAGGGCCGTGAGATGGTGGACGGTACTACGGGAGGTATAGACGTGGCTGTAATGCGTTGAGTAGTCGGCAATGATACCGTTGGGGCGGTTCGGGCTTGGCGAACAGTCATCCTATCTTGCCTCGAATTTGCTCTCTTTGGCCTTCCAGAGCCTTCATTTCGTCGGCAATTTCCTTGTAGCAAATATTGCTGCCAACGTGTTTGAACAGCAGTGTCTGTACGCTGCAGGTGGCGGCTTACTGTTCGGTATGACCATCCAGCTTCCGTACAGTGCGACCACGTTCGAAGTCATTTAGTTGTTTGTAATCGTCGTAATGGCATCTTTAGTTGCTTCTTTACGGAATTAAAGTGGCAGTAACAAAAAAAGGATACATTTTCCGCCTCTGTTACTGGTTTTATACTTTGCGAATTACGCGCTATGATCGCAATTCCTGTTCATTTGCCTTGAAACTTTGATCATTTGTATGTTCGATCAAGATGTATTTGCATACCAAATTTCGTCACGATCGCAAAATTCTTCTTGGTGCTTCGATTTTTTTTGCAAAAGAGTCTATTTAATGTTTCTTTTAAATTTATTCAATTATTAATTAGCAAATTAAAAAATTGCCCAGACATCAAAATTAGAGAAAAGTCACCGTAGACAAACAATTTCGAACCCACGGGATCCACATTTTAAGACTTTTGCATTAGTATGTTGCACTCATGTCGCCCATCTTAAGTTCACGTCGCTGTTGTTGCGCTCCCCGCAGCCAGTGGAAGTCATACATCCTAAGCAAGGAATTTATAACTGCTTTACTTTTACAAAAAGTGAATATTAGAACACCACTGCAAATTAACAGTCTCACACTTAATTCAGTGACAACCTAAAATGTTAGCATTCACTAACAAAGAAATCTGTATGTAAAATAGTATATTATCAGAAAATGTTAAGAAACTACTAAATTTATGAACAAGAAAATACAACACACATAATAATTTTAATATTTTACAGTTTACCACGATTATCTAATAAGTGATATTTCTTAGAAAGCATATCATTAATAGTTTTAATGTTAAAATTAACTCCTTATGTTAGTACATTACACACTACATGTTCAAAATTCAAATTATCGATAGTGGAGTTAAGTGACTGTAATGTGCGGCATTACCAATGTGATTTTCAAACAAAAAATATTGGGCATTTTAATTTCCTATTAGATATATTATAAATTATAAACGATTTTTATAAATATTTCATAACTGCTATTAAATTATTAAGAAACATTTCTTTTACACTGCAAGCAATGTAATATATCCCGCTGAAATTTGAAAGACAAAAAACGAAGGTAACAGTTACTCAGAATTGTACATATTGTTTTAAGTCGTGCAGAGCTTTGCTGAGAAATGCAATGCTATAATTTGAAAGACAATTTAAGAACGTTATTCTTGGAGAAATACAACATTTGTCAAAACTAGCATTTGGCGAGGCCACAAATGTAATTTAATCTAAATGATTGAAGTATGTAATAATGTGAGAAATGAAAATGTTAGGAAGTTTTCAATGGTACATAGATGGCGTATACACAAAAACACACTAAATTTCCTCAATTTATTTGAATTAGTTTGTAGAGACATTAGGCTCTTTCGAAGCAGGAGACATGAGAAATGAGCAACGTCTTCGCCGGGAATCGAATCACAGACCTCTCGCTTACGCGTCGAGCGTGCTGACCACTACACCACGAAGGCGTGCGAAGGAGGCGCGAGAAATACCTTATAAGTTTAAAATAGAAACTTAAAATTACACAAAACAGGAAACTGAATCACGTGGAGCAACACAAATAAAAGTCTCTTTCGTGTAAATATGACATACCAAATACTACTTGAACTCAGTCTTTGTTTTTAATTTTAAAAGCCGAGTTCTCTTCAATCCGATAGTATTAGGAGCTCTGATGACTTAAGGCTTAACATGAGGTTTTTGAAGAAATCGGAGGAAAAAATGGATGACTGAGGGAAAAAAAATCTTTTCTGGATAGTAATAAAGAAAGAATGAACAAAAGAAGAAAAAAAATCATCGAGAAAGAACTGATCGATGAAAGCGTATCATCTACGTTGCCTAAGACAAATAATCAAATCATGTAAAATAATAAAAAATATAGTTGCTATGAAACACCTTGCGAGGAAATTAAAAAACATCTTATCGACAAAGGGAAGGTTATTAAAAAAAGGAACTTGCTCTTCTGAACTTTTTTGCTTGGATCTTTACTCTGGTGTGAAATCTAATCAAAAAATAATACCTTACATTATAAAAACACTGCACAAAGAGCAAACCACCCTCACCTTCCCTATTCTTATTTCTATTGAGCTTGCCCTGCCATTTCTCGTCGAGAGTGGTAGCTAAACTAATTAAGAGAAGAGCGGCAATAGGAAGACTTAATAAGTCGGTTAGGAGAAATTAATTACGCTAGGCAGGGTTTGTATTACTAGGGCGTAGATATAACTGTCATGCAACATAAATATATGGTAGCTTGAGTCTGATCATCCAGTTGCAGACAGAAGTTGGGGGGATGGAATAAAGCGATAAGGGAGCATTTTCGAAGTGATTGATGATGCCGATCATAGAAGAATGGTGTGACTGAGTGATTGGCTATTTATTTAATATTTGGTCCATAACAGTTTTTGCTTTGTCGGCGCTAGATTGTCCACAGAGGCATCATATTTTCAGATATCGTATTGCTTATTCTTTCGCGAAACTTTCTTTAAACGAACTCCACCTTTTTTACTTCCTTGCACGAAGTAAAAAGGCAGTATTGTAATTGCGAAGAATTTCGGGTCTCATATTTCAATGGTAATATCCATTTTGACCGCCATCGAATGCAATTTAACTAGGTGTTTGAGTAATACCTAAACGTAAGGACAGAATAAAGGACTCTTTCTCGCCCAAAAAATTATAAAATTGATTTAAAATGGATTCTGAAAAGATTTTTTCTTGGCGTCTGTGAGTACGTACGTAAACAACTAGCCTCAGAACGCTGAAACTTTGTATACAGGACTGCTATAACATGTAGATGTGCACCTCGCCTTTTGGTTGCAATCGGCCGTACCAAAAGTATATAAATATATATTTATACTTTTAATTAGCAAGTAAGAATGTAGAAGCTATGGTACATTCGAAACCTCTAAAATCCTATTTGTAAAAGCACAGTAGTGCCAAAAATTTACGTTATCAAATAGAATCAAAATATAATTATTAATAAAAATACCATTATTAATAAAACATGACTTAAAAGAAAAAATAATAAATTGAGACTAATAATTGAATATTTATAAAAATGTGGGAAAAGTACAAGTTGTAAGAAAAAGTATAAGTTGCAAGAAAATGGGATAAAAAACAGAATTATGTACAAAAAGATCAAAATGGCAATATTCCATTGAGAGTCGTCAGGGAAAAAGTGCAATGTAATTCTCACTGATATATTACCTCCATGCGTTTCAACAAACGACCAATTGAGATAATTAACGCGGAAAATTATTTAATGATACTTATCAAATTATTTAATGCTTATCGATAGCGTCTCAATTGGGCGTTCCTTTTCCCTACGCGTGGAAGAAAAGTAATATACAACATATTTCATCAAAATTCCTAAAGAATAATTAAAACTACCAGAAATTTTTTAAAAAAATAGTAATACAAATAAGAAACTAAGAAACAAATACAACTGAATTGTTTATGACTCATAAAACTTTAATCAAGTAAAGTGAACCTTGGAAGAAAGAAATTTAGAAATCCAAAAACTGAAACATGTTTAATGAAATAAAAATTCAATTGAAATGCTAGAAGGAATGCCAAATCAGGCTATTTTCTAAATATGCAATTTAACCATACTTCTACCATGTACCATAGCTTCTCTGAATGTACCATAGCTTCTATATTCTTACTTGCTAATTAAAAGTGTAATAAAAAATTTGCAGCTAGATGCGCAGGTTTTAAAACCTTGAAATACTATCGTTCAATTTTTAACTTTTTAAAGAAAATTATATATATACACACATATATACAGTTTAAGGTTGTACAAACAATTTACGTCAAATCAGATTGAGATGAAGAGCATGTTAAATATTCAAATTTTTAATTTACTAAAGAAAAATATATATTTATATATATATCCACTCTGTTATTCGGCTCAGTGAGCTCAGTTTCCTTATCCTTATAAGTTTGTAAATTGCGCATTTTTTTGCTTTAAAAATGGTTGAATTATATTGTTATTTTCCGGTTGAGGTTTTTATGCCTTTTGTAAATCTGTGTGCAAGATTTGTAGAATTATTTAAAAGCTGTTTAAGTGCTGCTAAGCCTAATCATTTTTCTCATGGCGGATATTCGTTTACATTTGAAGCCTAGGAGAATATTGGATTTGTTGCCAGTCTAGAGAAACTAAGCTTCGCAAGAATAAAGACAACGCGTTCTTTTATTATTGCGAATTAACTCGTGCTTAATCCACTCCGGAATTCATTCGAGGAAATAAAATGTTTAAGATTTACTTCGTAATTTTTAATATAGATGTTTTGAGTTTTTATGTGTTTTTGGCCTTTTCTTGAAATGAGAAAGGAACTAATTGAATGAGAAATACTGAATCATCTGCGAAAACCTGTTTCTCTCTCTTTTTTGTTTGTTTGTTTAATTTCTTTTAAACATCGTTTTAGATTTGAATTTGTATTTGAATAGAAAATGTAGCAACGATTATGTAATTCTCGAGGTGATAAACATAATTTTTTTGCATTCTTGATAAGTTGCAAAATGAATGAGATGTAATGCTGTTACTAGCGCCAGAGTGTCGCTGTGGTAAAAAAATATAGTGAATTTTAAAGAGTGAATTTATTCTATTTGGGTTTATGTGTTATCGACGAAGTGGATATAATTGAATCCAATAAGTTTAAATGAAATGCAAAATGCGTATAATTTAATATTCCGTAAAAAGAAGTCATGTGGTGTACACATCAGATTTTGTTTTGTAGTTAATACTACCATGGAAGTAAAATAAATAAAAGTGTGTCATCTGTAAAGAATTCTGAGTAAAGAAAATTTGAATGAAACGTAAATTTTCGAATACACTCTTCGTAATTCGGAGACTTACGCCTTCAACACCGTTGTTTTTGATGACTAAGAAAAAACGGGCAAACGATAACAGCATCCCGATCTGGTTAGTTTCTAGAGGTCTATCATCAAATGGAAATTTATTGACTAGAAATTCTTTAATTTTGAATCGGTGCAAGATGTTCATAATACTTTGCTGGAGGAAAAGTGTTTATTTGAATTAAAAAAACTTCCTCTGAATGTTTTCTTCTGACAAATGTGGACTTCTTCTATATTATAGACTGAACTGTACTGAATATTTTTTTTTATTGAAATGAAGCTGAGATAAATTATATTTCGCCAATTGCGAAATTACATTTAAATGTTTATTCTTTCCCAATACCCAGTACGAAAAACGAAAAACAAACGAAATATAATCCTGCAACAATTTTTACATGTCAGCAGAAAAGTCCTAGTTCGGAAGAGTTATTTTCAGAAGTACATTTAATTGAAGCACGGGATAAAAAGTTTCATTTCGAGCAAAATTTAAATTGGGTTTTGAATATTTCTAACTCGAAAGTAATGAAAAGATAAACACGTATATTTGAATATCTTTAACAATGAAAATTTTACTTTGTTCTTCAAATGCTACAGTTTTCTTTAAAATTTTTAAATAAGGCGAATATAATTCAAAGCGAAGAGTACGAAAAGAAAGCTTGAGTATTTATGCAATCAATAAAAAAAACTGTGTGAGATTTACGATAATCATCTCACATTTACAGATATTACAGCTAGCAAAACTGTCTGTACGAACAGGAAACATATTTATAGAATCATCGGAAGGAATTCCATAGGAATAATTTCTGAAACTAGTAGTATATAGGAGACTATTCATCTTTGTCTTGTATGTAAGTCGTAAGATGCAGCAGATAGTGTGCTTAAGTAAAACAATGTAAGTAAGGATAAACTAAGTAAGGGTTGATTAGGTTTATTTAATTATAGCAAAGCACTCGTAGGCTATAATACCTTAGGGAAGGGTACCTTGGCCTAGAACTTTCTAAGGGAAACTGGCTTGTATACACCTTACGGTCGGAGAAAACCAAGAAAACCAAGAAAACACCGATATAGTCAGCTCTTTCTTCGGGATTCGAACCTAGACCGAATTATCAGTGTTTAGCAACTCTTCATCTGGGTCGTTGATTGGTTTAAAGTACCCAAAGAATTCCTTTAAAGAAACATAAAAGATGTGTGTTTCACATGGTAACCACTTTAAAAAAATTGGCTATCAGATAATTAGACGGGATTTCAGGGTATTAAGAAAATATAGATATGTATTTAAAACACCAGATTTTATGACATAAAATTTCATTTTATGGTAGAATCATAAATAACAGAAATGCATTCATTATTTAGTAACATTTATAAGGTATTTCTTCCGCCTTCTTCGCATGCCTTCGTGGTGTAGTGGTCTGCATGCTCGACGCGTAACCGAGAGGTCCGTGGTTCGATTCCCGGCGAAGGCTTTGCTCATTTTTCATGTCTTCTGCTTCGTAATAACCTAATGTCTCTGCACTGTCTGTCTGAAAATTAATTCGCAGAAGAAAGTGCACACTCAGTAGAATTAGGATTCGTTTGGTTATGGTAAAGTACTCGAAGGCTATCTGTCTAAGGTGAGTGAGGCCTTCGTGGAGGATTTTCAAAAGAAAACTGGTTCGCATGCACGTTATGCATGGGGAAACCACGAAAACGCCCGTGCAGGCAGCCCGTTCGCGGAATTCAAACCTTGAAACGAACTACTAGTGTTCAGCGACTTTACCGCTCTGTCCCTCGTGGGCCCAGTAGAATTAGGAAGAAGTTCTGTTGTCGATGTGTGTGATATGCTGCATTATAACACTGAGTTATTATTATCAACATGTTTATAAAAAACATGCATGGAGGCTGTGCCCCCCCTAAAAAATATTCGAGCTAACAGTTACTAAATTTTTACTTAAATCCGAATCCTAAAATGCTGTAGAATTGCTCGATTTCTTCAGAAACTAATATTATGAAATGTTTTAATATTTAAAGGTTAAAAAGTGTATTTTAAAATTAATAATTTAAAAATACAGTTTCTAAAGCGTACGTAAATTTGTTAAAAGGTGAAAACAATACTTAATAAGTGGCTCATATAATTTTTAAATTATAAAATAATAAGTGGCGTAGATTTGGTACATAATAAGAATTTTTGAATATTTAGAGTAATTTTCTTAACATAACTTGACAAAATGTTTTAAGTAACTGCTTAAAATTCACTAGAGATGCTGACTCAAAGTGACATTCCACGAAAAATATTTCGTAAAAAAATATACACGGAAAAGTACAAAAAGGTACTAAATTTAAATAAAAAGCATTTAATATTTATTTTATTTAGAATATTTTAGCATGTTACTGTGTTATATTTACATGTTACTGTATTAAATTTGCTTAAAAATTTACTCAACAAATACAGTAATGAGTAAAATCATAGTTTTGAGAAAATTGACTTTAAAGATAAAAGTATGTTTTTATCAAACAA
>KK117345.1:6490-49944 GCA_000611955.2 Stegodyphus mimosarum
CGAACGTAACTCCATCGCTCGAGGAAAAAAATAATAAAACTTGAAAAAATATGAGGCATTAAAATTTTGAATGCACTGGGAATAAATAGATTTTAGCTAATGTCTTTAGCTAAAGTATATTTATATGAATGTGAAGGACTAAGAAAATCCAGTTCGCCAGATGAAGAAATGTTTCGGAAATTTTATGGAGAACAAGGGCTTGATCATTTAACAGCGTAAATTTAGAATAATGTCAAAAGTTTTAAAACTGTCTCATTTTCTAGTTAGTATTATTATTTTCAATAATACTAAACATTAGTTTTACTTATCATTCCTCTATTTTACAAAACAGAGACTCTGTGACTGAACATGTGAGCTCGTCTCTTATTAGACAGACGAATAGGCCGAGACCTACAAAATTGAGTACACTTTGGAACATATACAGTGCGGATGGTAAAAAAGTGCACCACGAAGTGAATGTTTCATATTTCGATTGATACTTTCTTTTTATCAAACGTTCATAAAATTTTTTATGGATGTTTGCCACTTTATTAATGAATAAATAAGCCCACAATTTTACTGTTTGCATCATCGGTGCAGTGGAAAAAATTGTTGTAAATAAAGTTTACTTCGATTTTAGTAACTTCACTTGTAAATTTTTACGAGTTTTCAAAAACAACTTGATTTAAACAATAACTATACCTGGATTAGATTTAGACGCTTCCACTCTAAAATATAGACTTCATACTATCTTGAAGGTTTCATAGATTATGACAGGAATATTCCGCCCCGTTTTGAAAGACCAATGATAAAAAAATATTTATTAGGAGATTTTTCTGGACACTTTTTAAAATTATATACTGGAGTACGATTTCCTCACATTTTTTTAATACAGTTTAAACATAATAAAAGCAGTATAATTTCCTGAAAAGCTCCCATACACAGCTAATATTTTTGTTCTATAACAATTAACATTATTTTACAGTGGCACCTTGCCTCTTCACAATAAGAAAAACCGACTTCCCGCTTCAAATAATTGCACCTAACTCTCCAAGAGAGGGCTAGGGATAGGGATGCTTTCGTGGAGGATTTTCTGCAGAAAAGTGGCTCGTATCTACGTTTACACATGCAGGAAACCACAAAAACGCCAAACACCCTTGCATTCAGCCTCGAATCGAGTCCATGTCGAACTACCAGTGTTAAGCGACTTTACCACTTGACCGCTGATGGTACACATGTGATAACGGAAACAGGGTTTTGACCATATGACGCCATTATAAATCACACTATGTTCTCCCTTCCGCATTTCTGTCCCGTTAATTATTTTATTTTCAAATTAATTTTATTTATTTATTAGAAATTTCATTTTTTTCTTTGCGAAAATTTAAATGCGAAAATGTTAGGTTTAGATATCTTCTACCATTTTAAAATACCATATTTCCCCCTAGCAGTTTAGCACTTGGTTCTGAAAATTTTCAAAATATTCGCGTGAATTTCCCCTTAGTCTATTGCATATAGTTTTTCTCTATTACGGCTAGTCTATCAGCAAGTTGTATCACCTTGATTATTTTTTTTATTTGTATTTGCATTTTTGTATTAGCATTTCATCCATTTTATTTCACCTTGCATTTATTATTTGAAATATATTTTGTGCAGATGCTTCATTAAGTTACCCGAACGCGGAAGGCGTTCTCACACTTAGGAAACTTTCCATTTCATGTTACTTCTATTATTTACATTTCAGCTTATTGTAGCCTCATATACTGCTGATATGTTCGATTTTTGAAGATCCGGATCTTTTGTTCGCCCTCCTTCTCCCTCCTTTCTCTGATGTCCCCTTCGGGGAAGCGTAATGACACACCGCACATTCAGTTGAACAATGTAAAACGAATTACGCACGCTGCGCATGCCCAGAAGAGAATTTGGCCCAATTACGACTTTGGCGTAATTTTAAAAGAAGATAAATATGGTATATGGTTGATATTCTGTTATCTGGACGTAAGCAGTTCGGAGTTTTAAAACTTGTTAGGTTCTACGTTGCTTCATTACTTAGAGTGTAAATATCGATTGTAAACTCCCCAAATTTTAGTTTAAGAAGGATTGCAAAACAGGAAACATTACATGATGTTGTTTATTGATTGTACTTGCGCTGAATGTTTATTGATTGTACTTCTGAGGAATAAAAGCAATCGTTTATTTACCATGCCTTCCATTCGTAAATACTTTACTACTTAAGGAATATATCTAGTTTAAATCACTGAATTAAAGCCAAAGAAATTATTAAAAATAACTGATTTCAAATGTAATGTTTATGAACAAAGTAAACCAAAATGAAATGAAACAGAAGCAAATGCAATAAGCACAAAAAAGTGTCCATAGTATTGCAATCGTAAAGAGGCGTTAAGACCTACATGACGAACAGGCTTGTATAGGGTTGTTTATTTTTATTCGCCAGTATTTTCTCCCATGCCAACGGTACACTATTGAGCATGCGCAGTAAACGAAATTCGTTAACATTGATCAACTCAATGTGCGGCTTGCCATTACGCCTTCGGGAACTGCGGTCAAGATTCATTCATGTGAGGTGCCCGTAGTAATTGAGAGATATTGAGGTAATTGAGCAGGTTCAATTACCGTCAAACATCAATTTTTTCATCTAGATTTTCCGACGACAAAATTGATTTTAAAATTTGGGGGAAATGCGAGAAAATACGGTATTCTCTTTTTTTTTAACTAAGTTTTGAATTTAGTGTTTTTAATTAAGTATTTTTTTTTGCCATATTTTACACATTTTTGTATGCTATATTGAACAAAGAATATTCAAACAAGTTAGTGGAAAAATTTGTATTATTATTCAATAATACTTAACAATATTTCTTACTTAGTACTGATACTCTAAAACTGATGTTATTACTTAAGTTGATTTTTATTTATTCCTCAATTTTTTTTTTTTTGGATTAATACAGTTTTAGTAATTGTAGATGAGGCATTGGAGCAAAGCATAAAGAAATTTTTGAACAATAAAATTACCTAGATATGTTGTTAATGACTACTTGTATGGTCAGGATTTCAACTACATTTCGATTTTAATGAAAATTTGGTTTTATAGGAAAACATCGTTATGCTTAAAATAATAATTATATTTGAAACTGTTACATTGCCATCAACTAGATTAAAACGGTCTGGGAATTATTAAAGCAGAACGATTGAGGTGGTGGCTTAAGCAGACAAATGCTTCAATTTTAACTTGGAACACTTTCTGTGGGCTTCGTCTAACTAAGTGATGTAAATTATCATAATAAGGTGTTACGTTTGTTCTATGCAGTTAATTATTACCCCCTCTCCCCCCACATAGCAGCTAACTAGCAAACAAAAATACACATAATGTAACTTTTTTCTTCCTCACCACTTGTGAGTGATTATATTAACATATGCAAACATAAAATTTACCAGTCAATCTTGAACCGATTTCAGCCCGAAGATTCCTTTCAAAATGAATATAAATTTAACAAATTAAACCTTGTGCGACTAGAGACAACACAATTGCCTAGACAGTGACAGAATTTTGAACTTACAGTTACCAAATGTATCTAACCAAATAGTATCTAGTAATAGTCTAAGGTGTTCTCAGCAAGACCAGCATTGGAGTTGCCAACAGTCTGTTTTCTTCAATCGGTAGGGCAGCGGAATTCAGGTGAAACTTTCACATTTTATTCGTACATTTCTAAAATGTAGAATGAATGGGCTTATTACTCAAATCTATATAAATTATGGAATCATCGAGCTTATTGATGAAAAAAGGCAGAAAGTTATTGTGATTTAATGTTAATTTAATTTAATTTTGTGTTATTGTAAGAAATTAATTAAAATAACATTTCTTAGTAAAACGTAAACATGCATACCACAAACTTATCGATAAATAATCATCAATATGAGTAAAACTAACATGAGTAATACTGTGTATTATAGTATATCAGATATATTTCACTCCGACTTCTATCGTATGTATATATATTTTTAAGGGTCATTATTAGTGTTGTCTAATAAATTATTAGACAAGTCATTATTACTATTGTTCTTAATAGAAATGAGGTTACTATTGTTCTTAATAGAAATGAGGTAAATGTCTCAGGCAGTTAACGTATTATAACATTTTCAAAAAGTATATTCGAAATTATTTCATTATTAAATAAATAAAGGCAGTTAATTTATTACTTTTATTTACTGATGTAATGGCATATGAATTTGCTTTTCTCCTTGGTATCTAAACTTGGTGAATAAATATTTATTTAATACTTTTTGTAGGGTCCACCAGGTCCGCCAGGTCCCTCCGGCGAGCCAGGAATCGATGGAGCTAAAGTACGTAATTTTTGTTTCTAACTTCATACCATAAATTTAAAGCAGTGTATCTCTATATAAAACTTTATTATTTATGTTATGCTAGCTTGAAACGAATGCAGGATTAATATGGTAAATAAGGCAGCATGAATGCATGTAAACAGATTGAATGTAAATTATTTTTACGTTATGCATGCTGGATTGCGGTTGAATTTCAGTATTACGCTGTATATTGCTGTAAAAGGTAGTACAATAATTGTGAACCACATACAAATTACGTAAGTAAATCGCAAAACTTTTTTTTATTTATAAATTTGTATACATAAATCTGTTTATAAACAGAGGATGCGTATTTTCCTGTGTGATCATAATAATGGATATGAAAGCTTAAATGTATTTTATCTGACTTCTGTATAATACTAAGTCATCTAATTCTAAAATATCTATATGTAATTTACTGTTACATGATTAAAAATCAAGTTATTAGGATGGTTCCTGAAAAAACTGATTATAAAAATATTAATATATTACAAATTTACTAATTTGTAATTACTCATTTGATATTTATTGAATCATATTAAATTCTATCAATTATAAAGGATGAACAATACACATATATAAAATAATTTAATCAGTAACAAGATTAATCTCTTACATTTCTTTATATTCTGTATAATGGTCTCCCACCTTTCGAAAAAAAATGTGTAGTAGGAAAGAACCGACGTCTAACAAAGGCGAGGAAACTGCTTCCTTCGGTTTTATGAGGCTTAAAAAATAAACTCCATAGGGATCACAACATGCGCCCCACTTTGAGATGAAGAAGAGTGTAACGAGCTCTTTTAAAGCCTAAATTATTCTACATAATATCCTAAAACACACTTTTTGCATTTATCGATTTTTCATTAGGCACAGCTGCATAGGAATCTTTTGTTATCAGGAATGTAATAATAGAGAACCACTACAACTAAACGAAATTATGCAAAAGAGAATTTATCGAAAAGCCGATCAGTTGAATCGTAGACTCCATCATTTAAATATAAAGTGAATGATTGATTTTGAAGCTCCATAAATCATCACTAGATAATGTAATTAACAACGCATATAAACATTTTTCAAACACCATAGCTGTCATATAAACATTTTATACATATGTAAGGTATGAATTTAAATTCAAATTTAAAAAACTTAAGACACAGACTAATCTCAAAATCAGGAAACATATAGAAAATTAAAGTTTCGGTGACCTCGCAATTTACAGTAACGTAATTTATAACGCAAACTTTTTAAATTTAATTTACGGTCTCCAAGTGATACTTCATCGCAAAATGCTAGATATCTCTAGCATTATGACCTAAACTTCTGATAACTATGAATGCAATATTATTTCATAACTCCATTTTATCTTAGCTGTGAGTTTTTTTTTTCTAAATTTCGGTTTCCTTTGGTTAAGTTTTGGCAGGAATATAACTTGCAATGCATATAATACACTGGTGGGTGGACGAAATTAAGAGATGGAACACTTTTCCCCAAATATCTTGAGAAATACTTGATAGAAATAAATGAAATTAGGTATGGGTTATAGCTTATTGTATTTATAATAATATGTGTAAAACAACAATGAAAATATAATTCATTAGCATGAGTTATGGTCAAGAGTCTAATGTTGTCCAAACTTGATGTTGAAAGATTTCATTGAAAATATGACTAGTATGATGTTTAGTCGCTTCTGACAGACAGGCAGCATGCACAAAGAGTAGCCATGCTATTAACAAGAGATTTCAGGAGTGCCTGTGGAAGTTTCACCCATTTCTCCACCAGAGCAGTTTTTAACTCCTGAACGGTTTTGGATGAGCGTTGGCTTATTGCGATAGTCCTCTCGGGAGCATTCCAAGCCTATTCAATAGGATTAAGGTTTAGAGATTTGTCTGGTTAATCCATTCGGTGAATATCCTCGCTTTCCAGATAGTCATCAACCAGGTGAACCCTATATGGTCGTGCATTGCTGTACATAAAAATTAACTCAGGTCCAACAGCTCCTCTGAAAAGTCGCATAGAGGACTTCAGGATTTTCTGCCTGTACCTTTGGCACTCACGGAACCAGTGTCAAACACATGGAGCGGTGTGCGTGTATCTTGCATGATCTCTACTCAGACCATCACTCCTTCACCACCATAATGATCACTTTCCATGAGTTACTGGGGTGGTATCGGGTCACAGGTTCCCTCCACATCAATAATCACCGAGTATCAGGTTGTAGACTGAATATGGACTCATTCATGAAGAGAACATTTACCCACTGAAGCTGTGTCCAGCGTTGGTGTAGTATGCACCATTGTAAACCCTCTCTTTTATGAAGGGAGTGAGTGGGATGCAAATAACAGGCTTTCTGGCATGCAATCTCGTGTTATGGAGCCTTCTGGCAACTGATCTCCTTGAAACTGATGTTAATGCGGCAGTACCGATGTCACAAGACAGTTGTGTGGCTGTAGACGTCCTTTGGCGCTTGGCAGAAAGTACCAATTACCAGTCGTCATTGGTCGTTGGTGCTCTCTGACGACCTTCTCCTGGTCTTTTGGACACTGTCCCGCAGATTTTAAACTCATTCCACAAATCAGAGAAGATACTTGGTGTTACATCCAGTTTTTTTGCAATCTGAGCTTGGGATTACCTTGTCTCAAGCCTACCCACGATTATCCATCACGTTCCCTTATCTAAGCAATGATGTGTACTAATTTCACCTAAAAAACAGGAAAATTGTTCAAGAAGATAATAAAACTGACTACTGTGTTGCAAAGCGTAATGAGCTGAGCAGCTGGACGCGAAATTTTATTCCTCCTGCAGGCGAAGCGACGCACACAGGAGCACATAAACTCATCTCAGCGCCAAGTGATATTATATAGCAATCAACTGTCCAGGTTTTGTCTGAAATTTTAGGAGGAATGTGAGGAAATGTTTTGCATTTCTTATTTTTTTTTCCACCAGCATATATAAATATACATAATCTAATGTGCCATATTATCTTCGGTTTCTGAGTAACTTCCGTTTATAACCGGTAGTTTTAACGGAGGTAAAAATTGTACTATGATTTGTAAATATGGGATAGTCCCTACCTAATCCCGATTCTTGTAAGTTCTGGTTATTTGCATATGGTTTATTGAGGAATGAATCAATATGTAAAACTTCAATAATTGATTCCGTCACGCTAATAAATTCCTTTAATGACAACTGATAATTGAATAATTTTAAAATTGTTTTTAAGAAAATGTATGAAAATATGTTTAATATATATAAGAGGAAATTTGGATAAGAAGTAGCTTTAAACGTTATCGATGATCTCATATTTTTATCACAATGGAATTAAAAGTCGTGATAGGCTTTTGTTACTGAAACGTTTCTTTTATAATCATTAGGGTCCTCCAGGTCCACCTGGTCCTCCTGGAGCCTTGGGGCCTCAAGGACTTCCTGTAAGTATCTGAAAAATCTCAATAACATTTTTATGCTATATAATATCTTCTTTTAATTAATGAGCGCATAAGATCACATAAATGGATTTTTAGGAAAGCAGCATACTCAATGTAATCAAAGAAGAAATTAAGCCTGCGGCTATATATAGTATGATTTAGAGGTAAATCAAGATAATTTCATATTTAGATTATTTTTAAGTTCATATGTAAGGTAAAACGCTATTTTTGATATCTGCTACCACAGTAACAAACAATACGTGTATAAAATTTTAGAACTAAATTTTAGCACATTCCATAAAATATGCCAAACGATACATGGCATTTATAATTGTGACATTTCAACTTACTTGTCCTAAAATATCGATTGCTCATGGATAAAATTTTCTATGCAGTTAATTACTTGCTTCGATCCAATAAAAATCTGCTGCCGTGAATTCTAAAACCGAAGAAGCAATTTGATACAAACAACAGACATTAATCCTGGTTTTTACAAACAATTTGTGGCTGAAGAGGAGACTTAGCTCTTTCTTTATGAACTTGAGAGAAAATGGCAATCAATTGCTTCGATTAGAGAAGATTTACAACAACCACAAAAATTTCGATTTCAGAAAGCTCGAGTAAAGACTCTGTTAGTTAATTTTTTATTGTAAAGGGATAATTCAGAAGGATGCTTTCCTGGTGAGTAGACAATGGCCTTCAATTTAGAAAAGACATAGTTGACAGTCTTTCGAAGATAATTCAATGCATCAGGTCTGAAAATTTAAGCCTAGTAACTAATTTCTGCTGCATGACATTGCGCCGTCTCAAAGATTCTTTAGTCAAGGAAGTTTTGATAAAGAAAAGTATTATAATTCTCAACAACCTCCCTTATTGACATTAGAACCTGCGGGCTAATTTATTTTCCCTAAAATGTCTTACCTCAGAAGTCATTACTTTAATAATCTTGAAAAAATTCAGAAAGTCGTCACCAAATATTTAGACAGTATTAAAAACGCTGAGTTTTCAAGGAGTTGTATGAACATGCCAAAGGTTGAACAGACTCGCAAGGATATTTCATCAACTTTCATCAATGTTGTTTTCATCAACTTTAGATTTTGTATGAATTTAGTTCTAAAACTTTGTAGATGCATTTTGCATATTTAACCTCCATTCTTTATCATTACATAAATGATTATTCGATTATTTCTAAGCTTAAGCCTGTATTTATTTATACATGAATGTTATTGGAAGAAAACATAGTAGTAAGTAACTGTCATCAGTTTTAATACTGAAATCACGCTGCGATAAAATAATTTAATACTTTTTGCCTTTCTCAAATCCCGAAAATAATCTCCCTTTTATCGTACATATTTATGCATTACATGTTTACTTATTGACATATATATCAATAAATGTTAGAAATACTCTGTCGGTATTAGTTATTCGTTTAATCTTACATTTTTCTGCATAAATAACTTCACGATTTCATACTTCTTAGATTGAATATTTCTGTATCGAATATATATTTGCTTAGAAAATATTTTTCTTGTACATACAGTATTTTCAAATATTCTCGCCGGTATGTTTAAAATTTATCAGACGGTCAACCACCTTTTCCTTTCATGTTTTGAAAGCTATAAATATGTACATACGCTGAGCAGATAACATTCTTAGAGCGCTACGAATGTTAGTTCAAGCTGCTCAGGACCATTAACTGAGATATATTATCCACATTAACTTGGATCATTAACTAAATACACCTTCTTCCCAGAACGCGAAAATGAAAATTATGGTGAAGAGATATAGTAGTAAGAGACATTTCATTTTTCTTTTACAGTTTAACTGTTGCTTTAAAAACTGCAAACTAAATCTTTAAAGAATAAACATCGCACATTCAATGTTAGGTAAAAGCGTTATATATCTACCAGGGTCGGAAAATTTGTCCACAGTCCTTTTCTATTTAATTTAGGCAAATATGTGTAGTTGTAGAGTTTTAAAATAAAAGAGTATTATGACATTCTTTTGAATGGGAGCACATGGGAGAGTTCAGCACCAAACTTTTTAAGT
The DNA here is from genome assembly GCA_000611955.2 of Stegodyphus mimosarum. Lineage (NCBI taxonomy): Eukaryota > Metazoa > Arthropoda > Arachnida > Araneae > Eresidae > Stegodyphus > Stegodyphus mimosarum. The sequence goes on from KK117345.1 coordinate 16,318, forward strand.
TTCTAAATCTAATTTTTTAAATATAACTCTGAGGAGAAAAAGTGAAATACTAAATATCAAATTTTCAAGTTACACTTGCAAGCAAAATTTACGAAATAGGCGCAGTTAATACCGTATTTCTCTGATTCTAAAGACGCAATATTTTCTTTCATATAAACACTGCTAGAAGTGAGAATCGGTGGTATCTTCAAATATGAGATTTCCCCCGTATTATTGTACATTTCAGGGTTGCTACTTTTTTAACCCAGTCTCTGCGTATCCCGCGATTTCCACGGGCAACGTAGAAGTAGCAAAATTGCGCAACCCGCAATTTCCGCGGGAATGCGTTTTTTCCGCCTATTTAACTGTGCAATCTGCTCTTTTCCCGTTCATGGTTTCATTTCGACTTTTCTGTTATGCTCAATTGTTTATTGAGCTCTGGATTAACAGATAGCGTTAGTTGCCCATATTTTTGTGAAATATGCAATCATGTTTCGCACCATTTTGCGCGCTTTATTCAAAGCTCGAAGATGTCTGTAGTTCAGTTCTCAATCCCATGAGACTAACAGCTCGATATTTTGCTTGCCATATATCCCCACTTCCATCGAGAAAGAGCCTCGTAGATAGTGTGCTGCTTATTGTTAAAAAAACTGAAACTGGCAAAAGAATTCGCAATGAAAAGCGAATTTGGTCGGAAGATGGCGAGGTAAGACTTTGCCTCGAGCCTTGTTTCGAACTGTATCATTTTTCTAATAAATGTTTTGTGAGCATTTTGTATATTTTCATTAATATATACGTTTTACTTTTGTATTTCATAAAATAAATCATAATTTATCCAAGATTTAGTTTCAAAATTTTACTTTTACATGATTATTCTTCAATTTCAGTTTTCCGACAGCCTTTAATTATGATCTAATTCCATACTGGGAGGAAAAACTCTTTTACAAACAATTTTTGTAGATTTTAAAATATACCTAGATTTGAAATACGTAATAAAAATACGCAATTTTTGAAGCTATCTTGATAAAAATAACGCAGCAGGAGGGTTAATCTTCATTTAACCGAATACACCATTACTTTCAGTATTATGAATAAAATATTACCTGGATGCTTTTTGTTTCCTTCATATTATAGGTTGCAGAATCAAAGAGTTTTGTTTGTTTTCTTTTGCTTTGTTTTGATACTGTAATTTAAAACTGCATATTTCAATCCATGGCATCTTAGAATCAAAGAAATACAATATTTCCGTCATAGATCACCTATATAATAAATAAATTAGACTTTCCTATCGATTACGGGACTACTAATTGCCAAAGCGAGTAACGCTTATTTTGCAATTTCTTTCTAGATCTAAGTGAAGAGGATTCATTTTTATTGTACGATCTAAATCAGTAAATTTGTTCTCGAATATCTCTGCTAGTTTACCGTTTCAATGTAGAGCATTTTATTTTTTAACTAACTAAATGTGTAAATGTAATAAAGCTTAATATTTTTATGAATAAAATATTGTGTTATACAGGAACATAGAAAAACTTCATACATCTTAGATAAGTTATAATTTTATTTCAGTCATATTAACTAATCTGTGTTTCAGTCTGCAAATTTTAATATGGCTGAAGCATTATGTAATTAGTTATGCCGTTAACATCATACAGTGTTACGTGATAAGAATCAGTTTTGAAATGACATAGTTTAGAGCGATTTATTGCAAGAATGTTACTACCTTTAGAGCAACCAAATAGGGACTTAGAAAGGGTATTACAAATTACCGTTAAGTTCTTATTTTACATTTCATTTACCTTATACATAGGCATACACATGCGAGATAAAAAGTATGTAAATGAAAATAGTCCCTGAACTCTCTATTTTAATCTGATTATTTTCCATTTCCATTCTAAAAATATTAGCGGCTTATAATATCAATATGATTTATGAAATTGAATAAATATAATACATTTTTATGGGTAATGTAATTAAAAAGTGAAATGTTTAAAAACAGTAATTTGAAATTATGGTGAATGAATGCGATATTTAAGAGAAGATATAATTCAAGGTAAAGAATAGAATAAGTTGCAGACAGTGCTTACTGGCTCAGAATGATTTAATTTTCACTTTACATGATCCGTTAATGTGCCTTCTATTAGCAAATTAAAACATTGCCTGAAGCACCTATGTCAGCACCTGTGTCATTAGCTTTAAGAAAGGATCATATGACATAAATCAGTTTTGCAACAACGCAGTTTAGAGGTTTTTGTTGTAAGCAGTTTCTATTTTTAAGATGGAAAGCCCTCAGAGTCATTAGGTTTTTTTAAAAAATAGGAGTTGTGAAAATCGTGCCATTCCCTCATTTGGACTCGAACTCCGGACCTCTCGAGTATGCGGAAGGGAGAAAATACTTTATATACTCCCCACATTTAAACAGCGAATGGGAATTAGGGGACCCAATCGCCAAATTCTGGTGCTGACGTTTGAAGCAGGAAACGTGAGAAATGTGAAGTGCCTTAGCCGGGACTTGAACTCTAGACCTCTGGAATACGCGTCGAGGGTGTTTCCAATTACACAACGAAGGCATGCGCAAAAGAAGGAGAAAATATGTCTTAAGCGGAAACAGAAAAATTAAAATAGAGAGTTAAGGGATTATTGCAAATTAAAGTTAGAATTTTGATTTACATAATTTTATCTTACATACACACAAGCGTACGCACACACATACGTCAACACCTGATACATATATGCTTAATATATTTTTAATTTTAGAAATGTGGAACAAATGAAAATAATTTTACTTCTTGCAAGTCTATCATAAATATAATTATTACATACTGATTATCCATATTTATATAATGTTACAACTGTTTAATTTTATAAATATTTATGTTCATTCAAAGCAAGTGTTTTGTAACTAGCTAATTAAATTTTTCTAAATATAAAAAAAATTATAATTATTTTCTAATTGCGTTTTATCCCCTGAAGTAATAGCATTTTATATGCAATCTGTAGCATGGGTTTATTAAATCAACTATGAATTGTTTCGTTTCATTCATTATTTCTAATGTGTCATTTCTACTGCTTTTCTCCGTAAACAATAAAATAATCCCGCAGTTTCTCAATGAACGATCCAATTATATTTTTCTTCCATATTTTTATCATGAAGAAAAGAAACATATAAGCTTCACATTCGTGTTTTTCTATAACTTTTTCAGCCAGTGATTTCTGCTTTGATCTATTGCTCTTTCGACTATTGCTGCTCATTACCTTAAGAGAAATGTCGTGTTCTAAGTACTGCATCATATTAATATTTTTTTATTGTTATTGCAGGGTCTCGCCGGACCGCAAGGCCTTCAAGGAATTGAAGGAGCAGAAGTAAGAATGTTTTTCTTTCTTCGTTTGTGTGAGCTGGGAAACGTAATCTCGTAAAGATATACGGCTCGATTTATTGTTACCTGGTATCTAGAAATCTATACCTTAGCTGAGAGGTTAGAAATGTATAAATAAAGAATCAGATAAAAGCCACTCTTATTTATGGAGAATACTTATTTATAATTCAAGAAAGAAATATACTGTTAGCTCTTCATCAATGTATAAAGTAAATATCATAATCAAGCATGAGGTTAAAATTATATTAAAAAGCAAAATGAGCGATATTTTACCCTTATATAATATGTGCTTGGCATATATATGAATGGCAGATACAATAAGGCCATATATTTTCAGAATTTTACTCAATGTGTTTTAAATTTAAATGCAAATTACAAGATTGTATGGAGGAACAACAATGCACTTGAAATCAAAAATTCCATTACAGCAAAATGATACAACATGTGCAAAATTTGAATAAGTCATCTTTCACATTTTCGTTTCATGATTCTGTTTCTAATGATATGGACTGGTCAGTGTATGATGAAAGAAAATATCTCTCATAATAATGAGTTCTGGTATGAATCCTAAGTAATGTTCTGTAAGAATCCTAAGTAATGAGACATTTTGAGTACAGAGAATGAGGGTACGAGATATCTGTCAGTATGAAGATTTTCGAGAAGAACTGGTGGTATGAGAAGAGTGTAAAACTACCAATCTTTTAGGTTTCTAGATCCCTTGCGGTAGTATGTTTGTCTCCATTGTTAACTGAAGTCTCTGATTAATGATATAACACAATGCATGATAACATCACACATCCTTTCTCAAACCCATCAGCCTTCACAGACTGCTGGGATACACCAACAACAAGAATACAAATATTATGAATATATGAAATTTTTTCGTTAAAAAAGATAATTTCATGGTAATATGACGTCATAACCAAAATTCAGAACTGCACAAAGCTATCAAAATTGTTATATTTTAGGATATTAGGAATTTTCTTAGGTGCTTCAATCGTACATTTGTATAATTAATGTCAAATTATCTGTATGTTCTATTTTTAAAAAGATTTCTTTACATTAATTTTAGAAACTGTTTGATTTTATTAATACTGAAATTCCTAAAACTATTGACTTTAGGGCAGTTCTGATATTTCAATTTGTAAGGAATATTTTAATTTTAATACCGTTATTTTAAGTTTATGCCATTTTCCTATCTCTTCTAGCTTCAGCTTACAATTCCTTACCAGAATGAGTTTTAGAATCGCGTTAAAAGCAAATGAAATGTAGAGTAGTCAAGTCCACTGACTTCGCTAGAGAGAATTAGGATTCCCGAATAGCGCGCGTTTGTTTTTTGGCTACGTCTCTCTAAACTATTACTACATTTTGCCGTATTACGTGCCTTTTGATAGCTTCGTTAGCTAATTTAATATTAGCGGCCAGCTAGTTTAGAATTGTATTAGCTTCGGCTAAATATCTTTAGTTAGTCATTAGTTAGTTCTTTTTTCTTACATTTTAAGCCCAAGTGGAGGCTTTGCTGTACGTCCTGAAAAAGGAACTGACTGTATATCTTTATTTGAACAAATAAAGGGTAATTAACCCTTCTTGAGTTTACGTTTCTGTTCTTGGACTTAAGCGATTATTCGCTTAACAGTTTACTAAGTTCCTTGACAATACATTTAACAAAATAAAAGTGAGGAACCCGACAACTTTAACTAAAATAACTTACAGAAAATAAGCATAGGCGTAGCTATAAATTAAATGATAATTTATGCAAATGTATTACGCTTACTATTTATTGCAAACAAAGGTGCTTATAAAGGGACTGCATTACTTCTAAAATTCTCTAATCGTCCCCCTGACTTGGAAAAATGGGGGAAGAAATCAGTGAATATTTCTGAACATTTAATTTAAGCAATACGAAATAAAATTTTCAACTGGATTGTTTTTTCTGTATCAGGCTAGATATCTAATAATTAACATATATATGTGCGCGGCATAAGCACAGTTTTTTAAGCTTTACTATAACTGCGTTTTTGTTGTTGTGGCTAATCTGGCTGATCTGATATTACAGTAAGCCCCCGAAATTCGTCGTGGCAAGAAGGCAACATTGCACCTGTCGTTGGCAAGACCCCTACCGTCACACAGGTGACAGTACGGCTTTGCTTAGTTCCGCCCCTAATTTTGAAGGAGTGCACCTCGGAGGGATGAGTTCAAAGTTTTTCCCACCCCATCTTCTTCTACCACTAACCTCTCCAGAGGGCATTCGATTTACCACATATTTATAGTGTGCCCATGCAGTACAGACACTATACATTTACAAACATCCATGCCTTCTCCCAGATTCGAATCCGGGTCCTTTGTCACGGCAGTCAGAGCCACTCACCACTAGTCCGGTTGAGTGGCTTTTTAATGTAATTAGTTACTCCCCCCCCAAAAAAAAAATTTTTCGATCTTCTTCGGACTCCTTTTTACACCCAAATATTCATTAAATAATTAGTTAAATTATTTCTGAAATATTTAATAATTTGCCTGCATATAAAAGTTGTTCAGTAAACGTTTGTAGATGTATTTAAAAAGCATTGATTATTTAGCTATTTTCTACTTCTCACAACAGATCAACAAAAACTAAAAGAAATGAAAAATCTACCATCTAAGTTATAATATAATGAGGATCGATTTTTCTAGGAACCCACAAAGTAACTGAATATATTAATACAGAATATGAAAATAATATATGTATAAAATATCACACATTCTGCACCGAAGCAGGAGTTTTTTCATTTTTAAACTGTTAAGTCTTTACGGGTTTGTTATCTGACTAAGGACTGGAGTCGTGTATTTATTATTAGCACAGCGTATTCTTGTCATTCTTAAATATTCAGTGCAAGCAGCAATTTTACGACGGCATATATTTTAAAAATGGAGTAACTAACAGTGTTGTGCAAGGGCTAGTATTCATGATTAAAACAACGCTTAGCAGGCAATAAAAATGTCTCCATCAATTGTCTTACCTTTGACTTCATTATTCTAAACCGAAACTTCACTTTTAAAATAAATAAGTACATATTAAATAAATTACATTTACTATGCACATTTTTTTAAGGAAGTCTTTAAAATTTGAAAGCAAAACGCTGTTTAATTAAAGATAAATTTCTTTTGTTTATTCTAATTAATCAAACACAGAATAATAAATAAATAAATAACATAATTATTTTTTGCTTTTCTTCCCTTCTTATTCAGGGACCAAAAGGATCTAAAGGTGATGTCGGACCAAGAGGACCAGATGGACTTCCAGTAAGAAAATCTCGTTTACTGTACAAAAGTAAACAATTCAACAATCGCAATTGACTTTCCTTATATTATTATATATTTTGTCTATTTTTAGGGAGAGCCTGGTATACCTGGGAAACCAGGTCCCTTTGGAAAGCCGGGACCAAAAGTATGATATTCCAATTACTAATTAAATACAAATGCAGTGAAATCTTGTCTCACGAATGTAATTCTTTCCTAAACGTCGAAATCTTCGTAAACCGAAAATATATTTCCCGTAGGAATTAATGCAAATTGGATTAATCCGTTCCTAAGCCAAGAATGATGGCTTATTTAAAATTTACAGCAGTATTTTCTGAGCAAGTTCATATGTAAAACCAATGGAAATCATTAAAACTAAAACAAGACGAAAATTTAATTTAATTTACTGTGCCCGTAAGAAGAAAAGCTGACAGCATACGTATTAGAAACTGAAGAGGAAGTGAAAAAAAAAGAGAGAGAAAGCGTAATCATTTGGATTAGAAGTTCTCTTCCATAAAAACATCAGGTGAATGTGTTTTAGGGGCAACTTCTTTTTATCTTTTCTTTGTCTATTAGTGCCACTCAACCTTTCTTCAAAGTCAGACAGCCTCTCTTTCAATCAGGAATTTTTCAATGCGATTTGCTATTGTCAATTGTCATTGAAAATGTTTATGCTGTAGTTTGCTATTGCTTTATTACAACAATATGATTGCATGAACTTTGCATGTCACCAGATTTTGCACAAATTTTGGGAATCTAAGTACTAGGTTCATCTACTCTTCCTTCCTTACCCTCTTAAAAACACTTCCTCCACAATCGCATGTTGTTGCTATTTCTGATGTGTTTCCAGTTATTTCTTGTTGAGCTCATTTTTATGATCCTGTAGTAACTCTTTCATGTCTTCAATTTCAACGTCCAAGCTTTTTTATACAGACGTATCATTATCATATCTAATAAAATATTTTGCGTCAAAAGTCCTCAAAATCTCTGCTAAAAAAAAAGACAATTTGGCCTCCAAGTGAAATTCGTAATCCTGTACGTCATTTATTGCCAGGTTTTGTTAATGAGAAATAAGCAAAATGAAATATTAAAATAATGTTTCTAGAAATCCCGAGTGTTAATTTTGTATCAAATGTTACCTAAGTACTTTTGAATATTACTTCTTGCCAACTTGAGTGTTCGTATCTCGAGACACACGTTCGTGATCTGAGATTCTAACATAAACATAAATTTAACTTCTTAAACTTATCTACTTCTTAAATATATAAACTTCTTACATCTGTTTATTAATAGCCTGACTTCCTTTTTCAAGTACGTTTCCTAATTCAAAGCGTTTTAACTAATTTTAGGGTGATCAAGGAGACAAAGGACCTAGAGGACTTGAAGGAATAAGAGGCCCACCCGGATCATCAGTAAGTATTATTTTATGATAAGGATTTATATTCATAAAATATAGTTAATGATATAAAATAGTTTCATGATATAAAATAGAGTTAATTTGATTATTAATTGTACAATCATATATGGATTCTATAGCCTACAGTATAATACGTAGGGATTTTAAGCTTCTGTAAAAATGTCTTGAAAAATACAAAATTATGATCTTCACATTCATAATTTTGTTAAAATTTTTAATTTAAGAAAAAGCCCTTAAAATATCAGAAGAAATATATTGCTTTTGTTTTAGCCGTCAGGATATAAGGTATTTCTCCCGCCTTCTTCGCATGCCTTTGTGGTGTGGTGGTCAGCACACTCGAAGCGTAACCGAGAGGTCTGTGGTTCGATTTCCCGCGAAGGCGTTGCTCATTTTTAATCTTTCTTCCTTCAAAAATACCTAATGACTCTACAAGTGGCGCCCGAACAGGGACAGGTGGTGGATGATGGTTCTCCACCATCACGATTTGGCGAGTGGAGTCCCTAATCCTCAGTCGCCTTTCAAAAGGGGGAGTATATAAGGTATTTCTCCTGCCTTCTTCGCATGCCTTCGTGGTGTAGTGGTCAACACACTCTAACCGAGAGGTGCGTGGTTCGATTCCCGGCGAAGGCGTTGCTCATTTTTCATCTTTCTTGCTTCAAAAATACCTAATGACTTCACAAGGTGAAGTAATTTGTTTTTGATATATTACTCTTATGATTACATTAATTTTGTCCAGGTATTAAAGGGCTTTTCTTGAAACTCTATGAACTCCTGTCTAAGATGACATTGGGAGACTTCATTGGTTTAAGACTTCTGGGAACGTACTCGTATTTGGTGAGATATCTATAGCTGATGTTAATGCATTATTTGCGCAATGGGTTTACCCTATTCCAAGAATCTGGAGTCTGCTAAACTAAAATATTGCAGTAAATGTAAAATATATCGATTCATTAATAACGATTATATTAATAAAATTACGTCTGGTTTGGTATGATTTATTTTAATATGGCAAAGAATTCGAGGGCTAGCTGCTTAAAGGAAGGGATACTTTCATGGAGGACTTTCTAAAGGAAACTGGATCGTATACACTTTATACATAGGATAACTACGGAAATGCACATGTATCCAGCCCGTTCGCCAGGATTCGAACCCCAACTACCAGTGTCCAGCGGCTTCACCGCTTGGCTGCTGCTGAGCTAATAAATTTCTAATTAATTAGTTAATCGTAAAATTTTGTAGACAGTAATTTAAATAAAAAAAGGTTTCTTGACTTTCTAAATTAATGTAAGTGGTTATGATTTTGCAAAACGGGAAACGGATCTTATGATTAAAGCAAATGTATTACAGAATCATTTTATCTTTTGTTTAGCAGTTTCAAAAACACTCACTATACTGCTATATATCATCCCATTAATGTTTACTTGATGCCCCGATTTGATTAATCCCTTCGTTATCTAAAACAATATGAACTTCATAAAAAATGAATTATTCTACCAAGTTCTTTTGAGAAGAAAAACTCAAACAACATCTTCAATAACTTTCAGTTTTCCAAATTTTAATACTTTAATTTTTTTGTTTTGTAGATGTGTTAATCTACAGTTATTCAAGCATCTTAATGCAAAGTTAATGATATATGATTTAGGGAACAAAAGATAAACAATACACGTATACATACACTCAAATGTCATTTTCGAATTATATACAACCGAATGTAATAACGTAAAAACATAAATAAAGTGCCACATTGCCATTTAGCACATTCATTTAATACCTACTGCTAGCAATGGAGAACAGAAAAAGTTTATAAACAGTTTTAAGAATGTGATAAAGGACGTGCCTTTACCATTACCCTAAATGAAGTCCACATGAGTAATTACACTACACTAAGAAACGATAAAATAAATAATTCAATGACTGTTTTCTATAAAAATATATTTGCTGTTCTAGTAAGAGTGGAAAATGTAGTATCTTGATTTTGTAGCATATAAAATAGTTCTGCTAAATTATACTTTTTGGTAATTGAGGTTGTATGTCGCAATATTGTATATATATATATTCGAAATTTATTATATTTTTCAATGTTGGTGCTTATGTTACTAGAAGTACTGATCATTTTCAGTAGCTGTCTTTTACGGGAGGCGGTCGTTCACTTTATAGCAAACAATGGCTGGTTATTATTTCTCATTGTATTATAATATTAAATGGAGCAGAAACACGCCAATGTTAAATTTCAAATCAAGCAAAAAAAAAAAGCAAACCTTAGTTTGGTGGAGAGTTTGAATGTATCAATTTCGAAAGAGATCAGATATAGGTCCCCCAATTCTTCAGGAATTCAGGAAGGGAGGGGGGAAAAACGAGAAAATTGTTCTGGAAGAAATCGCTCTTATGTAATCGCCCTCAAAATAGATAGCGTTCTAGAAATCTGTATCTTATTGTCTTCAAAATTTTAATTTTAAATCTACGATAAACTAAGTTTGCATTTTTGCATAATTTTTAAATATTGTTATGTTTTAAATACATTTCAAATTTTCAGCTATTAAATAAGAAAATGTTATTTATTGTTTAAAAACTAAGCTGTTATTTTGTATAATTGGGAAGTATAATAATATGATATTTAATTGGTTTCAAGTGATTAAAATACAGTTATAGTTTTTATTTACTTTTTAAACATCAGATTATTGCTTACAAAGGAAACTTCAGTGTGAAAGCTTTTTAAGTCTCAGCCATAACTAAATAAAATTTCTTCAATGATAGCTTACCATTCACTAATTTTCAGGAAGTTTTGAAAACCATAAAACTTTCTTTCTCCAGCAAACATCAATTTGTCCAGGTTATACGTCCAAAAATCTATATTTTTTATTTACTTAAAAATATTTCTAAAATCCTTTCAGAACATGATTTAAAAATGAGCCAGAAAGGAATTATTTATTGGCTCAAGACAGCTCCTATGTTACTGTCGTAAAAATGTAGTAGGAGAACTTTGGATGATTCTCGGATGGCTGTATGTTTTATAACAGTCAGTTGCTTTCCAATAAACGAATTTTAGAATAGTTGGTACAAAAATATTCCAAAGGTGGTGGACTAAAAACCAAAACATTAAGAACATCTAATAAGTAAATAGTTTTTCTCAAGCACCAGTAATTAAAATGTGTTCATAAGCAACAAATTTATATACGTAATGAACTACGGTAATGAAATAATATAAGCATCAACCTCATTGGGAGTTCATAATATTAAAAAGCAATCCATTGATTAAAGCAGACAATTTATTTAGATTGTCATAAGCATTTTTTATTTTACAAAACTTAATCATGTACAAAGCAGAATTTTCTAAAAGGTTATATAAATGGATATCTCAAGAACGGTTAGCTTACAAGGTTTCGTATAAAGAAAATAAGATAATTCGTCAAACTACACTCATGCTAATCAACTTGATACTTTTGAAAGGAATTAACCGAAATTCAAATTTCCACATGGAGCATGTTGTTAAGAAAATATTTGTTTAACTTAATTTTACCATGTTGGATGCCGTGATTAATCAGATTGAGAAATATTTGTAAATTAGAAAAATTAGCAAAGAATTTATTACAATAATATTATTTAATGCTAGGGCCTATTCCGTCGGGTGAGCAATAACCCTACAAATGAACGATGATTAGAATATTTCCTTATTTGCTTAGATTGTTGGGACCGCTGAAGAAACACCATTCATTCATTTCTAAAAATGTTTATTATGTTAACATAAATCGGGGATGGTAACAAAAATTAATGCTTGAATACAAATTCGATTATACGTTGAACACAGTTGAATACAAATATGGTTATATGCTGAACAGCTCTCAGTCACTTAAGGAGAAATTAACAATTTTCCAGCGACGAACAAGTCAGATTTAAAGAGCCATCCAGTGATCGCCAAGCCGTCGATCGCGAGCAACTAGTAGCTTGCAGAGTTATTTTCGGTAGATCTTTACGCTTCGGTTGGCTATGCTCGATTCCTCCACTGAGCTAACGCTGACGACAACTGCTTCCTTCTTCTGCGCAACTGCTATTTCCAACCTTATCTCATAGTTGACTGCATATGCGTGAGGTTGTGAACGTTATGTTTTTTATGTGTATATTAAACATTTGCTAACTTGGATAGTTTGATTAACGAATTTGTACCAAGCTAGGTGTGTTCTAACGATGATGTAGTCAAGCAAAAAGCAAAAAACTTATCACTTCCATTCCGAATGGGTAACCGATTACTTCTTTACCCAGGTAAAGAACAAATGTGTGAGTGTTTATTCTGCTATCCAAGTGTATCAATTAGTAACAATATAGTGAATACAAAAACACTTCTAAGATTTCAAAAAATTTCAATTGTTTGTCAAATCGCCTTTTATTAATTAATTTTAGATTAATGCTATTAATGCTATTAATGCTAAAGAGTTCTCTACTTGTGTTATGAAGCATTTTGATTTTCAAAAAGATAAGGCTGCAGTGAAGTTGGAACTGATTTATTTTCAAGGTGACATATGTGTAAAATCGCTTTCTTCAAGCTCTGAAAATATTTGGCCTCTTGTTCCTAAAGAAAAAGACAAATTTTTGTCCAGGTTTGTCTCAAAGTGAAGGCAGTATTCAGTTCTACATATCTGTGTGAGATTTCTTTTTCTAGGATGAAATTTAAAAATAAGTACAGAAACAGACTCACTGGTGAACACTTGGACAATTGTATTCGAGTAGCAGTTTCAACCTACTCTCCCAACACTAAAAAACTTGTTGATGATAAAAAAGAGTTCCATCCTTTTCATTAAAGTTAATAAGTCTGATAAAAAATCTGTCATTACATTTATCATTTATTAGTAATTACACTTAATTACACACAATTAATTTCCTCTTATGTACAATTAAATTTCAGTTTCTTCTTGTCATATACTGTTTAATTAAAATTGATTTCATTTTTACTAGAAACGTAAATTTATGGGTAATAAACAAACGTAAGATTAAAAAAACTGGTAGTTCTTTTGGTTGGTAGCTCACAGTAGGATTTAAAAATGGTACAGTAATTCAGAAGCCTCATAAGTTTGGAGACCACTGCATTACACTAATACTGCCAATGACAATGATACTGTTCGGGTAATCTATCTCCATTAACTATATTTCGCCCTTTTCTTGTTATTTTTTAGAACTCGATGAGGAATATGATTTAAATTAATTTATAATAATTCATTTTAAGAATATGAATCAATATTTGTTTTTGCGAATACTCATCAGTTACTTGTTAGCTAAAGAATATCAGTAGATGCTGGAGTACGTGCAGGGTTCATCTCGTGTATAAAGATTAATTATTCTCTTCATATTGGCTGGATGGAGTTAAAATCCAAAAACATTTATTTTGATGATGTTAACGAAAGTCTCTTCATCTTGAAGCAAATTTTCATTTGATATTTCAAATCACATAGCAAACATTTCATACACAAAGTCCGGTGGAAGAGAGACGATCGAAATCATCCTTCCCCTATTCGTTTCGCTTCTCTGCCATGAAAGAATTCGTAAGACTCGGAATTTCTCCTCGTGGTGTGAAAGCGATACCGATGAAAATGAACTAGGATAAAATGTGAGGCCTTTTTCTGACGCAAGAAACCAAACATTTCGCAAATAAGAATCAGCCTGCTCCCTGCCCTCATTAAAGTTTTTGAGCGAATCATTATCACCCGTATTAAAGCCTTCATAGAAACTCAAAATTTACTTCAAAACTATCAATTTGGTTTTAGACCTGGATTTTCTACGGTACAGCAAATCGCCAGAATCACAGAGCATATAGGAACACATCTAAATAAAAAAGAGACAGTAGCAGCCCTATTTCTGGACATAGAAAACGCCTTTAACAAGGTTTGCCACGCAGGCCTCCTTGTCAAAATGATCAATTACCAATTCACTCCTGAATTAATCATTATTATCTCGAATTACCTGGACAGTAGATCTTTCCAGGTGAAAATCAAAGATACTCTCTCTAGCAAGAAATTTACTCAAGCAGGACTTCCACAAGGAAGCTTAATTTCCCCAATTTTGTTTGACATCTACATAAATGATATGCTAAGCATTCCTGACACGACTTTTGACTGTTATGCGGATGACACCGCCATTATGTACAGTTCTATCAACCCAAATCGAGCAAGATAAACTTCAAGCTGCCCGAACATCCTCTCATAATGGTATACCGCGTCGAAATCAAGATTAAGGCAGCTAAATTACAAGTAATATTTTTAGAACAAACCGAAAGGATATCAGCAAGATCACACTAGATGGCGCCACAGTACCCCCAAGTTAAATACAACAGTACCCCAAGTTAAATGCATCAAATATCTCGGAGTGGTATTAGATGAAAGGCTCACATTCAAACCTCACACTCTTTATATTCGAGAGAAAGCACATAAAGCTTTCATGTCCATCTACGCTTTATTGAGTAAAAACTCCAAACTTCAACTCAGCACTAAAAGAATACTATACTTACAAGTAATAAGACCTATTCTCTTATACGCAGCGCCTGCTTGGGCCGCCACTGGCAGATCAAACCGAAAATTACTGAAACAACTTCAAAATAAAAGCTACGAATAATTACAAACTCACCATGATTCGTGAGGAACACTGTGATGCATTACGGAATTAAAATTAAGCCAATTCATAGCGAAATTCTAAAACTCTCCCATGATTTCTACACCAGTTGCGATAACCATGCTAGTGAAATTGTGTGTAATATGGGAGATTACGATTATACGGTGATTCAACGATTTAAAAGACCACGAACGATCCACCACAATAAATTGTGGTGATCGATGTATATAGTCTATGTATTTTATGTCTTTCTCCTTCATCTTACCAGTTTTCAATTATAAGTTTCCTGGCAAAGTTAAATTTAGACTTTGCGCCCGCAGAGGCCAGAGACTTTGCTAATGGGTATAATGTGTTTGACTTCGTTGAATCTCTTCGTTGAATGTATTTAATTCTCTCAACCACTAACATTCCTATTAACCTCGATGTAAAACACAAGCTATCTTCGGGTAATATTCCTATGCTAGCTACTTTAGGAACTGCTAAACCTGCTCCGGATGAATATAAAGTCTCCACTGATTGGAGAATTTTCAGTCACCTTTTAGCTACTAATCCTTTTAATCTTGGTGCTCTTCATACTAAAAATGATATTGATACCGCAGTCGAAAAACTTCCTAGTAACATCAAAACAGCTATGCAAAATGCCTCTTGAAGTATTCCTAAAAACAATATTGATCGACTCCCCTCGCATATTAGAAATCTTATTGAAGCAAAAAACAGAAAAAAAAGAAGTGGCATCTTACCTGGAGCCCCCAACTTGAAGAAAGAAATTAGCAAACTTAATAGACAAATGAAAAGACACATCAAAGAATTCAAATTGGAACGTTGGCAAAACAACATTCTTAATCTTGATGTCAATGATGGCACCTTTTGGGCTTATATTAATAGAACAAGGAAATCGTGCTGTTGTAATCGACCTCTCTATATAAATAACGAAGTAGCCCTCTCTAATGATGTCAAAGCTAGAGTCTTTGCTGATTACCTAGAGAGTCAGTTTACTCCTAATGCTGAACCCAGAGATATTAACTTCACTTACGAAGTTTGTTATACAATCAGAGAGTGGCTCAATGCCCCCACAGTTAAATATTTACCAAACTCCGTTACTCCATATGAAGTCCAAGATATTGTTAAGAAATCAGGAAAGCACCAGGACAGGATGATATTCCAAATTTTGCTCTGAGAAATTTGTCCTTAAACTCGATAACAAAACTTACCAGTATAATTAATGCATATCTGACTCATTCTTATTTTCCGGATTTGTGAAAATGTGCAAAAGTTAAATTAATACCTAAACCTGCTAAAGATACAACTAAGCAGGATGGGTATCGCCCCATCAGCTTACTTAGCAGACTTCGTAAAATTTTCGAAAGAAATATTTATCGCCGATTACAGTCTTATTTGTCTGTTTTATGACAGAGAAATTATCATCCGATTGATTTCGTTCATCTCAGAAAATTCATCTTAAAACCAAGGAAATGACTGTTCAGACATTAGACCCATTAGAGCCGGGGTCCCCCAAGGATCTATCCTTAGCCCTATTCTTTATTTGTTCTACGCCGCCGATTTCCCGAAGGAAAATCTTGACCATCACTACTTCCTTGGGTGTTATGCTGATGATACGACTCTCGCGGCTAGATCTACAAATGTTGACCATGCGATTAAACAATTACAAGATCAAGTACCTCATATCGAGAGATAGTGCACCTTATGGAGAATTGCTATTAATGCGACGAAATCTCAATTACTTATCATTAGAAGGAAAAAATTCCGGACCAAACCTACTCGTCAGCTTACCCTATTCAAAGAAACCGTTCTGCCAAATATTTGGGTATTTGCCAAGACTGCCAAATATTTGGGTATAACTTTTAATTCTAAATTAAAATGGAATGATCATATTGTCAAGATTATAAATAATGCAAATAAGGTTATCAATAGTCTGATTCCCATTGTTGGAAAATATTCAAGTATGGATCTTAGGAAAAAAAGCCTTGTTTACATCTCCATTAACAGACCAGTTATAGTTTATGCTTCACCTGCATGGACCTCTGCTACAAAAAATGATCTCCTAAAATTACAGAAAATTCAAATCGTTTCCTTCGCATTATTACTAATGCACATTACTATGTCAGAAATGTTACACTTCATGAAGATCTCAGACTTGACACCATTGAAAATTATTTTAACAAGACAAACACAAAATTCTTCGATAAAGCACTTATATGTCAGTACCTAAATTCATTTAATCTCTTCAACTATAAAATACTTGAAGAAGACTATGATCTAAGGCCATTTGCCGCACACCACAGGAAGACTGATCTTCCTATCACCTAGTTATTTTTCACAGTTTCCTTCCATATTGTTTTTGCTTTTGTTTTGTCTTTCATTGTATTCTTTTATAGTATGAGGAGATTTTCTTACTTTAAACCACTGCCAGTTAAATTTTACTACACTTATTGACTTGCTTTTTCATACATCCAAGCCCTTCCTTACTTGCGATGTCGGATCATTTTACGATCCCCTTGCCGCCCTTTGCCTCCACTCACTGGTACTCTCTTCCAGGTTCTACTTATCATGACTACATTCATATTATGTGCCTTTATGGCAATACGTGTCATTGATTCATTGATCCGGACACATTGCGCCCTGCGCGATATTCCCTGAATATTAGGGTTCGATTCGGTCGGAGCTACTATGCTCCGCCCACTTTTGATAATAGAGCACTACGCCACTTCTACAATACTCAGAGACAAGTCGCCAAGGGTGAAGGATGCTACAACCCGTAGCGCTTCGACATGCCAAAGATATGCCATATGATAAAGATATGCCAAGATGCTTACGGATGAATTGCTACCAGTACTATGCCTTTATTGAAGTCAACAGCACAGACAATGCATAGGAATGCTCCAATAACTCTAGATTCTTTACTTTCGATTCAGGACCTCCCAGCGGAGATAAATATAGAGAGGTAAAGACTCTAGGGTCGTGTGCCTCTAATAACAAGCGATGACCTATGACCATGATGCAAGTAAGAATATTAAAGATGAAGTAGTGAATCCTCGCCCCATCTTTCTCTGAAAAAAGGGTATACGTAAATAAACAAATAAATAAAAATAAGACATTTAAGAAATGAACTTATAAAAACGCATCGCAGACAAAAATTATACGAGGTACTTAATCAAAATTTTTGAGTAACGTAACCACATAATGTTAAGAAAAGAAAATTTTTAAATTAGGGCATTATAATTTCTGACAGAACGTAAGACTTTTTTACATTAGAAAAAAATTACTATAGAAGAATCAGTTTCAAATAATCATTTGCAGAAACGATAAAAGTTTGAATTTTCTATGCAATTAAATTTGGTTTGAATGCACTGTGGTATGACACTTTTTGATGTTATTTTCATTGGTTGAAAGTTTTATAATGAGTACAATTTTTTTTCGGAACCATATTTTCTCATTACGATTTTGATTCTAGGTTGAAGAATTTTTAGTAAAATAAAAAAATATTGATGCGAACTTTTTTACAATTAATCAACATAAAAATATAAATTTTGGATTATTACCATTAGTGCCACGTGACCGAAAGTTCCATGGTCGGAAATCCTATCTATTTCATTTGAAACCGGAAGTTTACGATCTATTTATTATTCAAGAGATATTTGAAGAAATCTATATATCATTAACAGTTTCTCTGATTTCAGCTTCATGTTGTTTCGAAAGCATAAAACTGCAATTTTTACTATTTCTTCCCGTTACAGATTAATACGCATAAAGGTATTTAAAAAGCAAAAATATCCGAAGAAAAGGGGAAATATTGTCTGCATAATGTCTGTCTGGATATACTCGCTGCAAAATGCCATCAGTGAAACAAAAATAATAATGGAATAAAAATATTCAAGAAAGAACGAAATAAAAAGTAAACGGAAAATATTTTCTATTTAATGAATACTTTAGGGAGTGGATGCATCACGTATAATACATTTATTTTTATACGGAATATAACACAAGGTAAATGAATTTCTTAGAATGATTTCACGGTGATTTAAATAAACTTTCTCCCATGGGAGCACTGTATTAACTAACATCCATGGATATAAAAAAATAGAAAGAAATTCGGACAAAATCAAATCTTTCTTGTGTCATAAGTAGATGCCTTTAAAAGATATTATGACGTTAATTTATTAGACAAATGGCATGAGTCTATTAATTTCGTAGCAAACTTATTTAATTTACCGTGAATTATTTTATCAATTATTACTACAATTTATAATCTGCAGCTTCTATTTTAAAACAGGATCCACCAGCGGCGAGCGCTTAAGTCGCTGAACACTTGTAGTTCGGTCCGGGGTTCGAATACTGACAAACGGGCTGGCTGCCTGAGAGTTTTCGTAGTTTTAATGTAACCTTGTGTAATATATATATGAGCCAGTTTCCCTTAGCTCTAGAATGTTTTGTCCTAATTAAATCCGTTTCTAGGCCAATCCAATCCGTTTCTAGTCTAAAATATCTCCATGCTTTGATCAATTATAAAACCTTTAGTAAGTAAAATATTATAACTATATTTTCTGAAAGCTCACAGAACTTCATTTTTTGTTGTCTAATTAAAGGCTATAGTGTGGTAAGGAGTGGAACTGATGCATGTGATAAAACAGCACTTGCCAAGTAATAAAAGAGTCTATGAGTTTATAAAAAACTATTGGACGATATTCTAAATTTGTTGCAAACTAGACAAAAGCGATCTTCAGGGTTTGAAAATATCCGGAAAACTCCTGCACCCCTTATATTTAAAAATATATAAAATAATATTGCACTTAGTGACTTGAACTGATTTCCAAAAGTTAAGCACACGACGGTAAAATAAAAAAAACGGGGGAAGTAATGCATTGATTCATGTCATATTGCATATGTGAAGATATCAAATGTGCTTGTACATGAAAGCAAACAAGCTTTATATATTAAGATGAAAACAATATTTAATTTTTGTAAATTGTGTGATGACGTCACATTATGGATCAATTACGTTAAAGTTAAAAACAAGCAAAAAAAACTTACATCAATAAGGTATGCGACCACCTCGGATCTTCATTTTACAGCAATTGACCCATACTTTCATTGAGGTGATCAACCATCCCACGCGCTACCAGTGACCGTTCTACTATTAGGGCAGTTTTGAAGCATCTAAGGTTGGCTGGAGGTGAAAAACATGCAGAGACAGCGCGCCCCACTGCATCCTTGCAGATTTTCGATGAGAATGAGGTCGGGGAAATAAAGCGGCCACTCCATACGAGAAATGATTTAATTCTGCAGGTACATGTTAACAATATTGGCTTGATGGAGGTGTTTTCATCCGTAATGAGGAAATCAGAAATAACTGCTGCAGCGTAGTTTCACAATTTTATCTCGAAACCGCGCAGTTGTCAGAGAATCGTCTTTAAAGATATGTTCTGGTTGCGACATCCTAATTAAATTCCAGCTCACACTATGGGATGCTCCCTCTGAATGTGTGAAGTTGGATGACGTCGGGCCTGATTTAGTGCACCTTTTTCTCTATAGACCTTCAAACGCTTAGCTTCTAATTCCAGAGCATTACTGCACTCATCCGTAAACAGGACGTTGTACCAATCTCAGATAGCCCACCTGAGATATTGAAGACGCACTCCTTTCTTGAACTTTTGAATAGACGATTAGTGGAACAGAATACAAACACTTCGTACTTTTGTGTGAAACCCTCGGCGCACAGTACTGGCAGATATTGTTTTAGCGAAAGGGGCGCTGATGTAACAGTTGTGGAATTCGTTCATCGATCCAGCGTGACTACCATAGCAATGTACCTATCTTTGGAAGAAGTGGTAAACCTTGATAGAACGCTCATAGGTCTTATTATTATATTCGAGATTTTTATTTTATTATTTTTATATTCGAGAATTTACCGAATGATCAACGCCAAAGAAAAGAGCCACATCTTTGATTAATGTCTTGCTTCAATGAGTCTGCTAGCATGTCAGAGATCACTATCTACAATTCACGTTCTTTCAGCTATAGAAAAATGAACGACATCAAAAACTATTAAACGAAGTTATAAATGCTTCGTATCAGCATGCAAATGAACCTCTAGTTATAATCGCTTCGTACAGCATTTAAATGAACCTCTTCAAATCCTTCAGAATGTCTGCATTTTCAGCAATTGTCTGAACGGTCAATCGTGATTGGCTGTAGCATGCGATATATGCACTTTGCCGTCTCTATCAGTAGTGATTTTTAGTCATTCAAATTCAACAATGTTTGTGAAAACTTCTAACTTGGAACTAACTTAACGTTTGGAAACCAATGTATATAAATATATCGCAAAACGCTTCTTTAAAACGATATGGAATAAAAGTATATAATCTGTTGGTTAAACAATATTTTGTTCATTCTTTTTATTTTCATGAAAAAGTGTACTAAACGTAGCTGAATGAAATTAAGGCTTAATAACTTCGTGTAAATCACGTTATGACCCAAAATATTTAATTTACTCAATTCTCATAAAAATAAATTCTTTAAAAAGGGCAAGAAAAATTATCTTACTTTTTCTATCTTCCGGATGGCCGAGGATACATCCATTCTGGTCGTTAAAATATCTTCAATTACATATTCTTCAAAATACTGACACTTAGAATTCTGTGAAATATAAACATATTATATTTATATACAATTATTAGGTTATGTTTATATGAACATTGCGCGCTCTCCTTCATATAGTTATTCTAGTTCAATTTCAGATTCTAAATCAATGTAAATCAGAGTTCTCTTTACGTTTCTGTTTCTGATCATTCTAGCGTTTAGCTGTAACTGCCCTGTTAGTCCAGAGTTTAGAGGTAATGGCGCTGTTAGTCCGGAGTTGAGATGTAACATCTCCTCCCACCACTGAGGTCCGACAGTACGGAGGAACTCAATACAAACAGGTCCAGTCAATGAGAGAGCCGAACAACTCGTCCAGCTCTGGTCACCACGCGAGGACTTGAGGCAGTTTCTGGAACACTAGCAGTCTGATCAGCCTGACCAGTTGCAGAATTGTTTCTATCTTAAGGTGCTCTGTTATGGCACGGAGGACTAGCAGATTCGGAAGTAGAGATCTCCAACGGAAAAAGGCGGGGCACTCGACGAAGCAGAGTTCGATTTCTTGTCTTGACCCTCTCTATTCTAATTATCCCGTCTTTAATGGGAATAGGCTCGACTATTTTGGCTAAAGGCCAATGAATGCGTCATCTCTGTCTGTCTTCCAACAGAACGACATCGCCCACTTGGAATTGTTTTAACTTTCCCTTCTTTCTCGCTTGTTGTCTCAACTGACCTAGATATTCACTACGAAATCTATTTCGTAGATCATCCCTTATTCTCTGTCCGTACTTGGCTCGGTGGTTTAGTTCTTAGGAATCTACGCAGTCAATATCAGGAGCTCCTGATAACGGCAGTTTTTGGAGGAACATCATAGGGTCAATGATAAAGGATCGTGATTATCCTCTGATACGTATGTGATAGATCGCGAATTAATCACTTGTTCACAGTCACATAATATAGTATATAATTCTTCATAATTTAAGGACGTTCGGCCTAATACTCTTCTTAAATTTTCTTTCACCATTCGCAAAAGCCTCTCCCACCAACCTCCCCACCAGGAGGCAGTCGGAGGGTTGAATTTCCATCTTATCCTTTGGATAGAAGCAGCTGAACATACGGCGTTCCAATTAACCTTCTTAAGAGCACTGTTAGTCCCTACAAAACTAGTTCCGTTGTCGGAATGCATCACATAAGATCTACCTCTTCTGGCAATGAATCTACGTAAAGATTGGATGAAAGTTTCTGTAGATAGTGAAGTAACTAGCTAGAGGTGAATGGCTCTATAAATGGCACACGTATACAAGACTATCCAAGCTTTAGACCCCTCAAGGAGATAGAGAGGACCAGCTAGATCAACACCGACGACTTCAAAAATCGCCCCTTCTCTAATTCGGTCTTCGGGTGAAAATCCTGGCTCGACGTTTACTCTTTGTGTAACAAATCTTTTACGTCGTACACATTTTCTGATAATATTTCGAATACATTTCCTGGATTTTAATATCCAAAATGTTTCTCTAAAATTTGGCATTAAATTGCTGACACCAGCATGTTGGAGTTTTAGATGTTTCTCGTAAATTAGTCTCTGAACTAGAAGGCGTTTTGAAGGTAAAATGATAGGATATCGGAAATTTTCTTCATCTTGACGCTGTAGGAAGTTTGTTTTGGCTCTCAAAATTCCATTTCGGTCTACAATTGGTCTCAACGCACGAATAGTGGAATTTTTTATGCCTGTAAATGATTCTTTCTGTACCAATCTACAAAGTGCCTTTTCCGCATTCTCAAATTCATCAACTGAGACATCAGGGATTAGGGTTTTCTCCGCTTTCCTTAAATTGTGATAAAACCTAAAAATCCAAGCGATCATTCTCACGGCTTTTCGATATGAAGAGGAGTATTTGTAGTGCCAGTCCATATTGTCTCCATATTGTCGAAGAGTCAAAATCGTTTTCCTTTGTTTCTTTGTTCATAAGTTCTTTATCAAGCTTTTCTTGTACATGGGGCCACTCGTCTTCTGGTAGGTAAAGCCATGATGGACCTTCCCATCATGCCGATTTCTGTAATAGCTCAATAGCACATCCTCTCGATGGGAGATCCGCTGGATTTAAACTTCCAGGTACATGCCTCCTGTCAGATATTCCAGTAAGCGATCTTATTTCTTGTGCTCGATTGTGAAGAAACGTACCCCTTGCTTGATCTCTTCTTATCCACCCCAAAGCTGTAGAGGTATCCTCCAGAATACTGTTCAGCAGTTCTCAAGTGTCAAATCTGATAGAATTGCTTTGGCGAGCGCGGCACCTATCAGACTGGAGAGATGTTCAAGACGTGGAATCGTAAGTTTTTTTAATTGGGGCTATTCGACTTCTCGCGCTTACTAACTGAACCTTTACAGCTTCGATGGTTTCAGCTTTTAAAAAAGCAAATGTGGCATAGACTCTTTTACTAGCATCCGAAAAGACGTGGAGAACTACGGTATCTTCGTTTTCGTAATCAATATGTAACCATCGAGGAATTTCAATCTGAGATAGCAGAGGCAATTGGTTCAACCCAAGTCCCAACCTGTTCCCTTAGGGGAAGAGGAAGATCTTCATTCCACTTAATCTTCTGTTTCCAGGTTTCTTGTAAAATCAGCTTAGGAAGTACAGTTATCGTGGCAGTAAAGACAATGAGATCAAAAATTTTCTACAAAGATATTTTCGACGACGATGTTTTTAAAGTGCAAAGTTTTTGAACCGCTTTATTTTCGACGACGATATTTTGTACCACGACGTTTTAGAACTGCAACGTTTTCTCTTTGCTTTCTTTTCGCTCACGATGTTTTGTACCACGACGTTTTCCGTTTTCGCCTTGCTTTGTTTTCTCAACGACTTTCCGTCTGCGATGTCTTCGGCGGTAACCAGCCCGGGAAGGGTCTGAGAGGGCGGATTCAGAGAAGTTAGACGTCTCCCTAAAGCATCCCAAACGTGCTCGATAGGATTCAAGTACGGGGATCGAGCTGGCCACTCCATGTGCATAAATGTTTCCTGTTGAAGATAATCCTCTACGACGCGAGCCCTGTGTGGTCTTGCGTTGTCGTCCTGTAATAGGAAAGCATCACCAATTGCCCTGGCATATGGGCACACACAAGCATCAAGGATGTCATCTCTATAAACCTGATCATTGACGGTTCCCCTTGGAAAGACATGGAGGTCTGTGCGTCCACCCAAAGAGATGCCACCCCGAACACAGACACTGCCTCTTCCGTATGTAACTCTTTCACGGGTGTTTGACGGATGATAACGGGTTCCAGGTTGTCTCCATATCAAATAACGCCTACTATCGCTTTCTAGACTAAACCTGGACCCATCCGTAAAGAGAACAGCCCTCCATTGATCAGGCGTCCAGTGGACATGTTGTCGTGCCCACTCCAAACGGTCCCTCCTATGGCGTGACGTGAGCGGCACGCAAATGGCTGGTCGCTTCGCACCACCTTTGTGAAGTCTTCTACGCACAGTTGACATTGAAACCAGTCTTCCGGTGGTTGCAGCAAGGGAGGATCTAAGAAGATTCGGAGTAGCGGTCCTATTCCTGCGTGCACATAGTGTAAAATATCGGATTACGAATACAGGAGAATGCAGCTTTTCTAAATGAATGGTTCATACTGTGTTTTTTTATATAGCAAATAACTACTCCAAAATTTCGAAAATTTGGAGCTAGTTTATTTCTTTGCCATAGTAGTCTTAAAAACGTTAATTGACAAATCAATTTTTCTCTCGATATTTAGTCTTAGGTAAAATTTTAAATGGAAATTTTAATGACATTTTTTTGAGAAAGCGTAAGAAATTTTGTTTGCTTATCCATCTTTTGTAGTAAGAAGAGTCACCGAAGAAAATTCAACTTTCATTTTCTTGGCATATTTTGATTCGAGCCCCTTGCAGTCTGAAAATCGAATTTATAACAAATAAGATCTCCGAGTATGCCTAGAATATATTTTCTATGTCCCAAGTGATATAAATCACTGACTCTCAAACTGCCAAAAATTTTTAAATTCTTATGTACATGTTTTGTGAAGTGGAAATATTCCCTCTTTTGACGTTTTGAAAATCTGAATATTATTCTATTTTACCTCACATTTAAGAAGACCACTAAAGCATATATTTTGCAGGTCTTCCTCTTTATAACGTTGAAATTGGGGTCAATATTTAACCCCTGATACACGGAAGTGAATTTTTTCAATTGAAATTCAAATATTTATGTAGAATTATCTAAAGAAAAAATATATTTAATAGGAAATTTCAAAATCTTCGTTTTTTAGACATTGCAGTCTGAAAGTATGTTTCCTTGTTAGAATGCTCAGATTTGAACGGATATTAAATTCGTGTTATATGGAAATAGAAGTTTTCTCTAAAGGAAATCGAATATCTAATTTCAGAAACTGTTTAATATATTTAAGTTAAAACTTTAGTAGGAGGACAACAAACAAAAGAGAAACATACAGAATATAATACATAAGGAAAAGAAAATAATTATATATGATCGTGATAGAGTACGTATTTGTAAAACTCCTGCACTAAACTCTGAACTTGTAAAACTCTAAACTAAAACAACGCTAAGAAAGGAACCCAATGAAATGAAACTGAACCATATAAAACTCGACAAAAATGGGGATGTGAAATGATTTAAATAACTTTAAGCTAAACTATTTTATCAATTCACTATTTTACGATCTTAATACTGCATCTGACATGTACATTGAAAAAAATTTTAAAAAAATAAAATTAAAATTAAAAAAAATCAAATTGCGTTTTTCATGTCTCGAAAGCGCGACATAGGATATATATTGGATTTATGTATAGCATTGCTCTAAAAGAAGTATTTTAGCACAAAATTGGACTTTTTCTGAAATAACATACAAATATTTGTTTTGATATTTCGATTCTACAGCTCATATTACGCCTAGATATTAAATTAAAAAATAATTAAATTAAATAAATAAAATGAGAAATTTATGAAAAAATTTAAAAATCTTGGCGTATTTTTTCAGTTTGCGCCAAGAATGATTCACTTGGTGAACTTCTTAATTTCTAGCAACCTATTTTCCTTTCCTTTTTACTTCCTTGTACGAAGTAAAAAGGAAAGGAATTATAATTGTTATATAATAAAATATATTATTATAATCGCAAAAAATCAAAAATCTATTTTGATCGCTATCGAATGCAATGCAACGATGCTTTTGAGAAAAATGCATTCTGAAGAAAGATTTTTCATGGCGTCTGTGCGTACGTACTTACGTATGTATGTATGTATGTATCTCGCTTAACTCAAAAACGAGTAGCCTCAGAACGTTAAATTTTGTATATAGTGTTGCTATAACATGTAAATGTGCACATCGCATTTTGGTTGCAATCGACTGCACCAAACGTATATAAATATATGTATATATATATAATATGGGAAATGAAATATATGAGAGAATTATTTAAGGATTGTAAGAACGATGATGCCCTACCTATTTTCATTTTTTGAATTTGCAAATTTTATTCTATCCAAATTATTTATTATATACAAACTTTATTATATACCAAATGTACATAATAAAATTTGCAAATTCAAAAAATGAAAATAGGTAGGGCATCATGGTTCTTACAATCCTTAAATAATTCTCTCATATATTTCATTTCCCATATTAGATGGTATAAAAATCCTGCAGCACTACGCGCAGATTTCTACTAGTTTTTCTAGTTTATTCTCTCAACAACATATAGAAAATTTGTCAACTTTCTCAGTATATATATATATATTAAAAAAATACATAATTCTTAAAAATTAATCTCAATTTTTTTTAATCTAAGACAAATAAGCATAAATGAATTATTGTTGAGCAGGCAGAAGACAGACTTATCAAGGGGAAGTTGTCTATAAACATAACTCTTCAATTATTCAATTCGTGTTTCGTCATCCATATAGGCAAGGGTAAAAATTCAAAACCAAAAGTAAATCAAATGTTGTAAAATACTCAAAATGAAATTAAAAAGAAATTAAAATAGTTAGAATTTTAAGAAATTAAGCAATAAAAGACTAAGAATACTGATTAAAGGTCAACAGATAGAAACCAAATAATTTTACAGCAAAACAAAAGTAATTTAGTAACTCTTTATTTAAGTAAACAAAAATAATTTAGAAACGCTTTCCTATTGAAAACTTCTCCTACACTAATTATGCATGTAAACCTAAATACGATAAATCTAAAAATTATATACAATATACCAAAATATAAAAATAATACTAAAAAGCCAGTAAATAGCAAGTTCTAATTTAACTTACCTAGAACTAAAAATTTTAATTCCTGTGAGTGGACTAGCATTTGCTAAACTGAGGTTGAGTAGTCTGTTGCTGCTAAATAAAAGAAGAGGGAGCTAATACAATGTAAAGTTGAGTGTTAAGCTGCTACCTGCTAGAGTTATTGTGAAAACCCTTTCTGTAAACTTTAAGTAATGTAAAATGTAAAATTCTGTTTTGTCTGCAAAAATTTTGCCAACTTAGAGGCATTGTAAAAATGTGTAAAATGGTAAAAAATTTGTAAACTGCTGTTTGTGAAAATAGATGTTGCTAACTGTTAAGGATGTAAAAATGTTTTAGAAAGAACTTTTTCTAGAATTTTATATATATATATCCACTTTGTTACTAAGCTCAGTGAGCTCAGTTTATTTACTTTTACAAGTTTGTAAATTGTGCATTTTTTGCTCTAAAATGATTGAATTATGTTGTTTTTATCTTTCAGTTAAGAGTTTTATGCCCTTAGTTAAGCTGCATGTAATAATTGTGGAATTATCAACCATTTAAACGTTTTTTAAGTGCGGCTAAGCCTAATTTTTTGTTATGATAGCGGCCATATTTGTTTACATTTGAAGCTTAGCAGAATAGTGGATTTGTTGCCAATCTAGAGAAACTAAGCTTCGCAACAACAAAGTAACGTCTTCTATTATTATCACGAATTAAATTATGCTTGATTCGTTCTGGAATTATCATTTAAGTTATTAGCTGGGTTTTGAGTACAAATTGTAAAAATGGTTTT
The DNA here is from genome assembly GCA_000611955.2 of Stegodyphus mimosarum. Lineage (NCBI taxonomy): Eukaryota > Metazoa > Arthropoda > Arachnida > Araneae > Eresidae > Stegodyphus > Stegodyphus mimosarum. The sequence goes on from KK117345.1 coordinate 44,609, forward strand.
TTTAATTGTTTTAACTGTACTTGGTGTTTTGAGATCTTCTACATCTTTCAGTTTTGAATGAAAATATTTTGAATTTTTATGTATTTTTGTCTTATCGTGAAGTCAGAACTGAATTAATTAGTAGCGTACGCGCATTAGGTAAGCGGCGCTGAATCGTCTGTAAAAAACTGTTTTTTTTCTTTTGTTTAATTTCTTTTATACATTGTTTTAGATTTATTATAGTATTTGAATAATACTTGTGGTAATTCTTGAGATGCTATAATTTTGCTCATTCTGCGTTATAAAATGTAACGCTGTTAAGTGAACTTAGCGCCGAGGTTTGGCTACGGTAAATAAATTTTAGGAATATACTAATACGTCGCGTTTTCTCGATGAAAGTTTATTACAAGCCCTTCAGAATAGGAAGTTTCATCTGAGTATCATTAGAAACTCTTTTATTTCCCTTCAAAGCCATGTTTGGTAATCAGAGTATTACACATTAACACAAGAACAGCATCAACTTAAACAGTCTCGTGATAAAACTGCGAAAATTGAAATGATGCAGATATTTTTTCGTTCTCTCTCTCAGTTTAGCTGATTGATTTTGGTCAAACTATATGTGCTCAATTCGACCAGAGTGCTTATGTAGTGAGATAAAGTAGGTCATGTTTTCAAAAAAAATCTTGAATTTATTTTCTAATGGTTACTTCTAAGAACAAATTTCCTAAAACTTTTAACTTCCAAGTTTACGGCTGCAAAAATGTCGCTGAGGTCCTAGGCACAATAATTAAATCTCTTCACATAAGATAAATTTCGTTTTATGTCTCCTTCTCCTGAAATGTCTCCTTCTCCTGTGTACAACAGAAAAATAAATAGTAACTAATTGCGAATATTTACGTTACTTGCAATCTTGTATGCATTAGCTGTCTATATGTCTTTATGTGTGTGTGTGTACGAGAGAATATTCGCAATATTTATTACTGGCTGCTTAAGAAGTATTAAATTTTGCGTAATTTTCTTATAATACGTTGATTAATTAAATGCGGTTTTTTGAATTCAGGAAAAATATTTCGTCACCCGTGTACGAGGAAATCTGAAAAAGTAATTTAATAAAGATTAGAAGTTGCCACATTTACAAATTTTGCGGGTTTCAGACATCGCATTTTAATTCTATTTACTTCGTTATTTCCTAATTTAATTTATTTATTTTCTGTAAAGTTTCTGGATTATTTTATGAATCCGGGACTTAATTAATTAAAGATTCGTTATAATTCAGGAAAATACTTCTGCAAATATTATCTCTGCATAAAATTGTAAAACTATGTTGAAGTATTTTATTTAGTTCTAGACAGCCTTTTCTTAGTTTTCTGTTTCAATAGGCGTTCGTTCAAATTTTCGAAGTACAGCGAGAAAACCTTTAATTAAAAGATGTGTTGAAATTAATTTCCATAAGTTTATTTTTGTTGTATAGATACATTTGTTTATACAGTGAGGCCATATAAGTTTTAAAAGGTCCCTTACAGGCAAGTTTTAACGTTCACACCTATTCGTTTCAACACTTCCGCAGAAAGCTTAATTTAATAATATAATAAAAACTGTCTTTTGTAACTATTATTTGTGTATAATAAATTCGTCATTTTACAGTATTTGAAAAAGTTGGCTTAGAAATTTTACTTCCTTGAATACTGAACTCTTACATGTACTTCCGGCTACAACGTTTAGCAGAATAAATAAATAAAAGTACAAAAAGTAGTTATTATAGCAGTTTTAATTTTATGAATAAGAATACTCTGTAAATGTCAGATTCAGTTTTTTACATGGTCATATAATAAAATATTCATTATCTTTTAATACTTTTAAATAAACAAAATGCTGTTTGCGCATCAAATTCATAAATATGACAAATTATAGCATTTCTACCGCGCATACCGCATTTTAACAACGTGGAGATAATTCATATCTGGAAGTACATCTCTGAAAACAGAATGTAAGGTATTTTCTCCCTCCTTGTCCCGTGCGTTCGTTGTATAACTGAATAATACGCCAGGCCAGCAACCGGAAGGTCCGATATTCGGATCTCGGCGAGAGCACTGCACATTTTTTACTTTTTCTGCTACAAAAAATGTACTGATTCTGTGAGTGGTGCTCGAAATAAAAGGCTTCCCAAATATTTAAGGAAATAGAGTTTCCAGCTACGTGTTTTTTAAGACTCTGATTAAACTTTACCGTATCTTTAGCCTTCATAATTCCAGAAAATAAAAGATTTAACATAGATTTTTGAAAAAAAATTATTATCACTCAACAATATTTATCTCTGCCTTAAAAGGAAAAAAAACCTATGATTAATAGTTTCTATGAAAAATTTGAAAGTAATAGTTAGCACAAATACTCGAAAATTTTATGGCCGATGAAACTTTGACCGCGGTTTCGTTGCAACTTAGTCCAACATTATCTAAACGTCTTTGCTATAGTGGTAAACGCTATAAGAGTGCAGTGAAAGAATGAGTGTGGGGCGCATGGAATCCTCTTGCTAGCCCCATTTCTCTTCTTCCAAACAAGGACTACAGCTTCCGCATCAAGCCCTACACGTCTAGGGCGTATACTACCTAACTAATAACGCTTTGGTTGAAATCAACTTAACTACCTAACTAATTTTGAATCTCCCGCCTGGTCCAATGAAGGACATAACGGGCTAAGAAATTTTGAACCCCCGTCCGAATAGGTTGCCAAAACAAACTACCGGTCGTACGCTTAGTAGCATCGCCAAAAGGCTAAGATGACGCCGAACAAGCCGCGTCTTCTGACTGGAGGATGTGTTGACCTCGTCAACTAATGACCATCAGGTCCTTTATTAGGTAATACAGAAAAGAAAAATATATTTACACTATATACAGGTATAATTAAAGCACACAAATATAACAGATGGAAAGATGATTCTAATACAATTCCTTTACAGATGAGAAAATACCTGTTACATACAAATTTCATTTATAATATCTTGTTCTCTTTCCTCCACAATTTTGAGGATATGTTTTATACCATTGAGACATGTATCATTATATAAAAGCTTCTTTTTTGGGAGTCTCTTTGCATAACTTGGGAGAACTTTAAGTCTTTCTGTTGAAAGCAATGGACATTCCATAATAACGTGATAGGCGTCTGCACTTTCTGCTTGTTTGCAGCATCCACATCTAACATTTCTCCTGAGGAAACGTTTGAAGTAACTTGGAAATTTTCCATGATTGGTAATCATTTGAATTAAATAGAAGTCCGCTTTAAAACGTTTACAAGAAACATTTGGGAAATAATCAAATGCGGTCCTTCCTGTTTCTTCTTCTTCCCATCGAGTTTGCCATTCTTTTATAATTTCTTCCTTCAAAACACTTTTCACACGTAACTTTGACACTGGAAGCTCTACATCTATATTCAAACTTTTTTATGTTTCTTTTGCAGCAACATCGGCCGCATCATTACCATTCACTCCAGTATGGCCCCGAACCCAATTTATATCAATTTGTCTTTTTTGAGATTCTGTATAAATAATCTCTATTATAGACCTAATATTTAACGTTGTATTTTGAACACTATTCAACGCTTTTAAAACACTTTGACTATCCGTAAAAATCTTCAAGGATCGAGAGCTGTTTTTGAAGTGGTCACTAGCCCAGATCAGGGCATATTTGAGTGCAGTTGCCTCCGCTTGAAAGACAGAACTATTATTATTCAATCTTATCTTGGTTTCTTGCAGTTTTGTACCGTTATAAAAAGCCACGAATGCTGCTCCCACATGTTCATTAATTTTCGAACCATCCGTAATGATTTCTACTCCTCTACCTTCTGGAGTAGTCTGTGACCAGCGTATAATCTGTCTATCAGCTGGATGATATCTTAAGGAGGGAACCATTTTTTCGACTTCATGTGTGGTAATGCACATATCATTTATTTTAATTTCTTCTCCATAATGGAAAAGTCTATATATACAAGATTCCATTTCTGCTTTTAAATCAATAGGAATGAGCCCCGTTGCTACTTGTAATGCAGATGTTGGGGCAGTACTGTAGGCTTTGGTTATACTAAGAAGTACAGTTCTTTGTATTTGTATGAGCTTTGTTCTTGCTCTTACTGTTTTACTAAAGTGCCACCAGACGGGGCATCCGTACAGAATGAATCTTTCTATTGCTCTGAGGTATAATTGTTTCCATATTTTACCTTTTAAAGACCAATTATATGTCATAAGTCTGTTTAGACTATTCACTAGAATTTGATTTCTAGTTTTCATTTCTGAGAGATGTGCAATCCATGTTAATTTGCGATCTAAAGTGAACCCCAAATATATCGTAATTTCGGATGGAATTTCCCTTCCAACGTAACCTGGGTGGGTTACTAATAAGCCTTGTTCCTTTGGGAAATGTAATCATTTTCGTTTTATAACTAGTAAAACTAAGTTTATATTTGTCGCTCCATTTTTCAATAATTTCCAACGCTTTTATTGTTTCCTTTCAATTTCTGTACGATTTCCGCCTCCAGTAATAATTACAAAATCATCAGCGTATGCTTGAATAGTTACATCTGGTCTCAGATCCAGATTCAAAGCAGTTGCCGCTATAATGTTCCATAGAATAGGTCCAAGATTTGAGCCTTGAGGAGCTCCTTTCTCATACTTTATTTCTACATGAATACCATCTCTGTTGTAGACTACACTTCTGTTGTGCAAATAACTACGGAGTAGTTGTAGAATGTTTGCCGGACATTTCATATCTATTAAGGTAGCCATGAGGCCCGGCCACCATAAGTTGTTAAATGCAGAAGTCACGTCTAATGAAATGACACATGTGTGCCATTTTCTGTCATAATTCTGTTTTATTATAGTAACTAAGTTGTTAAGTGCATCAGTAGCACTTTTATTCGGGGTAAATCCAAATTGATTTTGATGCAGTTGATTTGTTCTATGGAGAAAATACATCAGTCTTTGAGCTAAGAGTTTATCTAATACTTTTCCCCATGCGGAGAGAAGGCATATAGGACGATATGCATTCGGATTTGATTTATCTTTTCCCGATTTAGGGAATAACACAAGTTCAGCACTTTTCCAAGAATCTGGAAAATATCCAATTCTTAGACATGAATTCATCAGTTCAGTAAAAAGATTGCTATTCGCCAAAAACAATTCTTTAACAAATTCCAAGGTAATATTGTCCAAACCCGGAGCTTTCTTTTTCTTTGCCTTTTCCAGAACATCTTGGATCTCCAACTCCGAGAATTCTACATCATTTTCCGTATTTGGAATAGCACTTGCCTTGTTCCTAATCTGTGTATGTTCACCATTATCAGTACATACTGGATCATTCGGAAAGTGG
>KK117345.1:61736-78174 GCA_000611955.2 Stegodyphus mimosarum
GGTAAGTAATATTAACTATTTCTTTTAAATGAGAAATCCAGCGTTCGCTTAACAGAGCTTCTGACATAATTCTAATTGATTTTCCATTAGTTTCATTCGATTAAAGAAGTTCGAACTTTCCCTCGGTAGGAACTTTGGAAGAAAAGATTGAAAGTTATAATTTATTTTTCATACAAAAGTATTTTTTCTCCTCTTGTCCGTAATATACTTATTTTTGTGACGCAACTGGATTTGTATTGTAGGGAAGGGGATTCACAGAAGAAGAAATGCGAGAAATATGCGCTTCAGTCTTAAGAGGTAATGCTTATAATTTTTGTACAGTATGTTTGAATTTTAAAAATAATAAATAAATTCTCTTCATATAAATATAAAAAGAAATCATAGTTCATTGTTTTTGTAGGTAATAAATATATAATGAGCGTATATTACTTTATATTTAGTATTTTCTCATATCCTAAATTTATTGAGCATGCTTGAAATTATAAATTTTTTTATTTTAGATGTGTAGTGTATTGTAAATTCTTTCTAACGTTATTTAGGATTATTTAAATTTCTAAATTAATTAATTCCAAATTTCTACTTAAATTTAATCTTTAATTTCTTATTTTAATCGAACACAATATTTGTGTTAAAATATTGTCTACACTTTTAACTTATTTAGAAATTAGCCGATTTTATTGTCATATTGTTTAAGTATTAGATAATTTTATTAATGTTATTATTATATTGTTTAAGTATTAGATGATTTTATTTATGTTATTATTAAACTATTTAAATATTAGACAATTTTACTTAGGTTAATCTTTTACCACAGACTGTTTAGAATAAGCATTTCAAGGTCATTTTCTCTCCTAATTTGCTTCATAACCATGGTAATGACAACTGAGGTAGACTGTAGAATACCCTAACTATTTCTCCCACTTAACTTCTGTTTAGTATGATTTGCTTCGTGAAAAGAGTACGAATGAAAGTGACAGTGTGAAACGAATTGGAGAAAATAGGTGCTACGCGGTAATGACGATACATGTCACGACCGCAAATGAGAAGGATCTGAAAGGCCTTAAAGTAACTGTTTTAAAGTAAGAGACTATGTGACAGAATACTCATAAAGAAAAAATTTAAATTGTGTACTATACTGAAACGCACACGAGAAATTAAATATAGATGTATGTATTTAATTTCCTATTTCTGCATATTGCCTTAATGGAATTTCACATATAACTAATCTATTCTGTTATATATATATATATATATATATATAATATATGAATATTGGCAATACAAATACTTCAATACAATACAAAATATTGTCATTACAGAACTGATAGCACAATGCATAATATTCACTTGAAAGATACAGTGCAAGCCCCCTTTTGTAAAATGTAATAGTAAAAATCGCATCAAGGAATCGAATTAATAATTAAACCCCAGAGAATGTATATTCTATTCTTAACATATATAAAAATTTCTCAAAATTATTTCATGATCTGAAGCACTTCGATACTTCGAAATCTGCAATATAATCGGACTGAGCAACAATTCCTACATTCTGAAACTATAGTCTAATTCGAGACTTTACTGTTCTTCATCCTGCCTGACGGCCTAGGCTTGAAAGTGATTAGTGTCTATATTCGTAATAAACTTTCATCCATCGTAGTCAGTATGCCAAGGTTACTCTACCACAACGTTTGCTCTTCTCGACAAAGGTCAATTATCATGGTCACGTCGACGTCTTTGACTCGTAAGTAAATCATGGTCTCGAGGGTTTGAACGTCATTGCTTGGAGCGTCGGAAAGAGAAGGGTTTGACTTTAAAAAGCATAAACTTCTTTGTCTAGTAACCCTCACAGATGCTAGTGGAAATTGGCTAGAGCACGAATGAACATAGTTCTGTTTCTCTATAAATCGTGACGTTTCAGATTGCATTGTCTTTGTAGAATCAACAAATCTATCAATGTAAATGCTTTCGCCAGAGCTAAACGTTAAGAGAAAAGGAACTTTAGAGATCTTGGTAATCCATTCCTCTAAGTATTGTCGGTCAAAGTTAGTATCAATCAGGCAGATAATTGCAGTGATCCTTTCTTTAACAGAATAAACAAATCTAACCTAATAATCCTTGAAAGCAAAGATTCCACTAGTAATGTTTCTAAAGTATTTAAAAAATAATCCAAACTGAATTAGAATTTTGCAATTAAATATTTTTTGATTTTATAATGATTTTCTCGAAAGCGCGTTATGTAAAGGAAATGCAATTTGTAATGGAGAAAATCGCAGCTAATCGACTTTAAATTGGAGATACTAAAGAGCTATTTTAGAAATGAGTATCTCTTTTACACTTTGGCATTTTCTTAATAATGATAATGATTTTTCACAGCTTCTATATATATATATAGCTAAGAATAGTTTTGTAAGTTTGAGATGAAGTTTAATATACATAGCTAAAGCTTCAAGATATTGGTCGCTAGTTGGCAAATTGCAATTAAAGATCTGCGTAGCATGGTAAATAACCGTATTTATTAACATATGTCCCTTCCTTGCGACAAGCTATGGCTCTTTAAATCATAATGTCGTCAGTGGGATACATGCGTCGCTCAACAGCGGCGGTTGAATGCTGCACCATGAATCAGGGAATCTTCGTCCACAACTGAATGCAATGATCATCGATCCCTAAAAAGAAGCGCTTTTCATCGCTAAACACCATGCATTCGCAGTCTGTGTCATTCCTTTTGGCCTTAGCTGGCATCCCTGCAGACGGAGTCGTCGATATTTCGTGTTAATAATGGCTCACGTTAAGAGACTCGTTGATCATAAATACGCTTTTACAGGACAGGTGAGAGCAGGGTCCGGACACCCGGGCGGCTTTCACTGACTATTCGGGTATCGTCCGGATCCCACATCTGTCCAGAAAAACGAAATTGCAAAGAGGGCGGACTTCCACAGGACATCTGAAATTGGATCGTGGGGACACAGTAATCGTTGCATGTGTCTGTAAAGTAGACTTCATCAATGTGAAATCCGCACGTGTCTGGCGCACGATCCATCGGGTTCTATACTAGTGGAATCCATGATCCGTCCGGAATACTTCTTTGACTGTGTGTGCCGCTAGTGGACTATATGACGCGCGATCACCTTAACCAGAGATAAAGCCCCTTTTGGATACTTTAATAAATTGACGATTTTGACGTTCATTCTGTATTCTTCTCATCTCCGTAACTTCACTTGCATTTACCACGGGTTTTTGCGTTGATGGGATGTCGACTAACGCCAAGTTAACGTCGGTTCGCAGTACGCTGTAAACTGTGCGACCATACACATTGGTATGAAACTCCGATTATTAACATACCAATTCATACTACAATTATTTACATAGTTTCGCGGTTGTAGAACATTTTAACTTTATGACGCAGATTTAATTTCCTATGAATGTAATCGTAAATTTCGCTTATTTGAGCAACAATTCATGTTCTTTCTACAGCACAAATAACTTGCGTTTGAATATTCACACTTGCAATTCTGACCTTGAATTGTTTATTCTCATATCTTAAGGAAATAACCATATAAACAGAAAATTAAAAATAGAAAAGAGTTAAAATATTTTTGGAAATAATATTGTAAGCTTTATGAAAGTTACTGTTTCTTCATATTATCTAATAAACGTTTACGCATCGATGGCAAAATATTTTACTAGCTATATGATTCTAAGCAATTAACAAAATATATAGCATGCTTATTTTGGCAAAAGAATTTAAAATATCTATCAAAATGTTTTAATAGAAATATTTTTAGTTTAGTTTATAGCTGTAAATGTTTAAAATGAGAATTAGTTGATTATAATGGAATGAAATATAAATTTTTAGGATTATTTTTCATGAAAATCATTTAGTAAAAAATTATAAAATGTTTTTGCATATTATAAGTTAATTAAATTATAAGCTATTATGTAATGCTATGAAATTCATAGGCTATGGCGTAAATATGACACCTACAATTTAGTTTTAATACATTTAGACCATCTTAATGATTATCTTTATTGAAAACTGTGTATATTTTAACTCAGCAAATTTATTTGCTTATTGTAGAACAATTAGCAGAGTTAACTGCGAAGTTAAGAGGGCCTCCAGGCCCTCCTGGTCGTGGCAAGCCAGGGCGTCCAGGCCCACCAGGTTTCCAGGGGCCATCAGGTATTAATTTCTTCTGGAAGAACATTTTTCACATTTACTGCTTTCATGGTGAAATCATTTCATTTTCGTTTCCATCACACAAGATTTATTTTACTCACTAAGCGAATTGTCTTAATTAATTTAATTTTAGAGCATCAACAAGTGCATTTAAAGACTGTTTTTAAACGTATTTCCATATTTTAACTCTACATACTCTCAAATTTTTTGAACCTTAAAAAATATCCTCTAATCATGTAAAGAACTATTTTTTAAGTAAGTTCATTCACCAGAAAGAAATAACATATTGCTTGTCCCTCCCGAAAAATGAAAGCGGTTATAATTGTAAAATATACATCCACTTAAAATAAATATAGGTATCTTACATATAGACCGCTGCAAATAGACCAACCTTTTCTGAACTCAAACTTTAATTTTTGAAATGTTCGGCTACATAAAATAATCTTCGGTTTATGTTTGATACAAAATTTGTTGAAGTTTCATTATGTATAATAAACATGATCTCCTTGTGAATTTAATATTGTAATAATAACTTGTACTAAACAAAGTTGATAGTCATTCTGCAGTCAGAAGTAAGATGTTTCCCTATCTAAAGCTTCCCATGCAGACAATCAGCTGATGTTTGGCATTACCATCATCATTCTTGATTTTGAATTAATTGGAAATCTTATAAATAACAAATTTTTTATAGTTCTTTTATTTTCCAAAATTAAGGTTGAAAAGTTGCGTTTTAATCGCAAATTTACCGTCGTTCATCCTGTGGTAGTTTCTCAGTTGTTACGATACCACTAAAGTTTGCAGGATATTCTGAACAAGGTTTATCTTTTAGGCTGCAGTTTTCGGCTCGAAATTTCTAGATACTGGCTTATATTTATTGTCCGATCTCATTTGTTTCCTTAATATTCCTATTAATAATTATCTAATTGAACTCAAAAAACAAAATATGCCGAATATGCTTTTTTGTGACTTTTATTATAACATTGAAAATGCAGTTCTTAAAATTAACTGCACTGTCAAAGCTTGCACTAAAAGAAAGAATAAGGTAAAATTGCTACCTACTTGTGTAGCAGATTGATTCAGGCAGTTTATCTCGTTCCCTTCCAACCGTCGTTGAATAGAAAAAAAAAATAGCATTCGGAACTGAAAAAAAAACCACATTATTTATGGGATGATATAGTACATATTCCTTTTAAACTATCACTTATTCATTTATAAGTAGCTCTCAGTAAACAGAAAGCAGGTCTCTGTGACTATTTGGCAATATAACAAATAATGATTTAGAATTACTAGGGGCTATTCAGATTTATCAAAGAGAGGAACTGAGGAAAATTCGGTATATTCATCTTCAAATCAGTATTGCTTTACAAATATCTAAGCCGATTACAGAATGGCAAAGGAGTTGGTAGCCAAATGAAGAATAAAAGTGTGTTTCAATTTATTTGAAGCTACGGCAATATTTGAAATAAGTAAGTGGGCAGTGTTGATTTAAATCATAATTTTGATAGGGTGGGATACGTGCTTAAAAGACACGCACAGTCCATATTTCAGAGTCTGTGCCGGATTTATATTATAATAGCTCATGCACCAAAGGGAAAAAATGCAAAACTGTAAGCAGGAAGGAATTTTAAAAGTTTTAACGTTTGCGACCTAATACTGCTTTACTGTTTCTTTCTTAAAATATTTCAAAGAAAACAATTCTTCGATAAACTTTCTAAATAAAAAATTTCTGACTTTATACACAAAATTATTCTTCACACTTTTATTACTTTACCTTCGATTTCTTTTCAAAAACGTTACTTTTCTATATTTGGATTCTTTTCTCTGCAAGAAATGTTCATCACAAAAAACTCTTGTATGCTTTACTTTTTCAACAAACTCTCCACAAAGTCGTTTTTTTCTTTTATGCAGAAGAAAGAAAAATCATTACAAGCACTATGAAAATTGTAATAACATTATCTATGCATGCGCATCTTTTGCATGGACCTGTCTATCCTGATTGCCCTGGATGCCCTTGTTGCACGGCTATACAATATATTTCGTAGCCATAAAACTAATTATGCATGCCATTATATGTCTTCTCACCTACCAGATCGATACCAGGAGTTGGTTCGGGGATTACGTGGACCGAGGGGCTATCCAGGTCCTTCAAAGATAGGAAAGCCTGGAAGAGCTGGTAAACCAGGAATTCAAGGTAGTTACGCATGTCAGTATAATTAATACGTCTGCAATATAATTTATTTAAAGAATCGTCATGAGGAATCTTAACAGCACTACAAAGTTACTGTAAAATAATATATACCATATTTTGTTTGGTTCATATCAAACAAAACCTATATCCTTTCTTTCATTTGCAGATTACATCTGTTATCCTAGAAATTTATTCTTGCAAACAATTAACTGTAATCTAAGAAAAATCACATTTAATTTGCATTTTTTATTGAAAATAAATTTATTCAAAACACAGGTGCTTCTCGACTTGCGATGAGGCCTACTAAGCTAATCGTAAGTATGAAATTATTGAATGCATATGCTACACATAACGGTGCTTGTGTACTAATCGGACCGCATAAGACAGATTTTGCGGTCCTTAGGTGAAAGAAATACCATACAGTCGCCAAATATGTCTACGTTTGGATTATTTAGATTATGAAAAAGCACGCAATAAGACCTATCTATCTTCCTGAACGGGAGGAATACCCTCATAGATGACGTTTTTATGGGAAACATAAATTTATGTTAAACATAGATGAATTGATTCATGCTAAACAGAGATAAATTTATTTATGTTAAACATAACGAAAACTATAGAAGCTTCGCATATAGCCAGACCTTTGGCTAGTATTTGAACACGGGTGGAACGATTTTACGATTTGGGCGGTGGTGAGCTGCCCGCCAGAGGCCGAGCGGCAAAGTCACTGAGTTCGGTAGTGCAACCGGGGTTCGAATCTCGGCGAACGTTCTGGCTTCATGGATGGTTTGTGGCTTTGCTTACGTGTAATGAGGATCCGAATTAGTTTCACTTAAAGAGACCTCCACGAAGACATCTCTCCCTTTAGGCAGATAGCGTGTGCTTTGCGATAATCAAATAAACCAAAGCGATGGTGATATAGCGTTACCTTATACAGTTACCGCATACAGTTAGTTCATTTTAAAAAAGGTACAAGGCAAAATCTTAAATGAGTCTTATATTCCTATGAGTTGATTTATTGTTCAGTTCTGTTGATTGGTACAGTTGTTTACAGGGAAGAGTATACAGTAAAGGAGAGCAGAGAGCATCTGAAACATATCGAAGTATTCCCGTTCATAAAATAGTTATAATACCTTTCCACTGCTATAGTCCTCCAAAACTCATCCTTTACATAATAAACCTTTTAGTTAGACAGTCGATAAATAATCGTTACATTCTTTAATTATACCTGTAATATTTAATGATTAGTGTAAGAACTTGTAAAGAGAAGCTGCTTGGAAATGAAAGACAAATACATATATAAAAAAACAGATGAAGCTGTGCAGTAATCTTATATCTCTACCGCTAGATGTCACAGATAGCAGCAAGGCGGATTCTCTTAGTTAGCGTGTTAATTAGTGAATCAATGATATTTTGTTTTCCTGTATTTTATTTTCATATTTTCTTTTAGTTATTCCATTAATAATATTCATTATCGGAAAGTTTCGAACTTATTATTATCAGACACATGTTTGTAAGCATTTATTTTGGAATTATATGAGCCTAAAATGGAATGAGTGCGCATCACATAGATAGTATTTGAAGACCATTAATAGCAACACTCATAAAATATTACATTTGAAGCACTTAAAGATTACTTTTGCTATCTTTGAAAAGCAAGAAGCAGAGCTGTCCTAACTGAAAATTATTAAAAAGCTTTAAAGATCCATTTAAAATTACCGCGTATGGTTTGGCTTATGTGATTACGGCAAAACATTAGAGGGCTGTTTGCGACACACACGATTGTTGCCTGCTCGCAGGACTCTCTGACGGAAACTGGCTTGTATGGACGTTACACAAGGCAAAAACCACGAAAACACCCATTCAGACAGCCCATTCGTCGGGATTAGAACCCCAGACAGAACTACCAGTGTTCAGGGACTTTACTGCTTAGACACTGGTGGGCTGCATAAATTACTTGTAAGGTCAAGACTAAAACTTCCGGTTTTAAAATAGGTATTGCATGCTGTTGTTTCAATATAGCTATTTCGGGTTGTTTTAGTAGCTGTTATCTTGTACTAAGCAACTTTATTTTCTTTCTAATTTATCGTATAACTAAGAAGAAGCATATGTAAAAAGCTATGGATTTGACTGTTTGAATTAGAAAAAAATATGGTCATTTTTTTATCAAAATTCGCCTTTTTATGTTAATTGGGGCTTCTGATAAACCAAAGCAATGGTGATATAGCGTACCTTATACAGTTAGTTCATTTTAAAAATGGTACAAATTAAAATCTTAAATGAGTTTTATATTCTTATGAGTTGATTCTGAACCAGAGCGTTACAAAAATATTGCTAATTTTTATTTTCATTTTGGCATTTTTTTCAGTTACCAGAGTTTGAATGTCTAAGATTACATAATTTTAATATTATAGAGGAGTCGTTTTGGATGAAGTCTTAAAAGAGTCCTTTATATTGTAACAATAATTTATTAACAAGTTTAAGTTACGCACGGACATTACATTTAACTTTAAGAAAATTACGGAGAAAGAATCTGATACTACCTATCAGGTTAATCACTTGGCTTTTACTGAAGTATTTCTCTGGCTACTCAGAGGGCACTATCGTTGCTACAATTAGTGCAGCAGTTTATATTAGCAGCGGAGTTTATATTAAAGGATTGGTTACAATATGAGAAACAACTTGCCAAGTTTCACATCTGATTATGTTAAGTTATACAATCGCAGATTGAACATGATCTTCCTCACCAATTGCCGAATGCATATAGCATTGCTGAAGACCAATCGCAGTAATTAAGTCTGTTCTCCAGAAAGATGCAGTCTCCGTATCTGGTTGCATGAGTTAATGTTTGGTTAAGTTAAATTATTTGAATATGGCAAAGCCAGGATAGCTATTTGCCTAAGAGTACGAATTCCTTCGAGGAGGACTTTCTGAGGCAAATCCACTCAATTAATGTTACATATGGCAAAAACCACCAGACTGAACTACCAGTCCTCAGAGACTTTACGGCTAGGTACAGCTTATGTTAGCTCTTTGCAAGGAGTTTCAAAAGCGATTGCAAGACCACATAAATCTTAATCATAATCTCATTATTCTAGTTTAGTAAATCAAATAAATCATACAGACATTCAGACTACGATTATTTCGGTGAAAATACCTTTAAGTAAATGTTTACCAAATTAAAATTTTTATATGGGGTGTCTAGAAAACAGGAGCAAATAAAAAAGCATTTTTCATACGAGAATTGGTCAGCATTTAATCTCAGATACAGTTAAAATTATGCTCTTATTACTAAGCAAAATGCTTGGCGACATACATACATATATTAGCAAGCAATAGAAACGCTTGTTATGTTTTAAAATTCAGGCTTCTAAAGCATACTTTTCATGTGTGAGAAAAATTAAATTCAAAGTATTGGTTTAAAAAAAGTTTATAGGGTACTATTTTGTTTCATTCTAATTCAAAATTTTTGACCCTATTTTGGCAAACCGACAAGTTATTACTCCATCCGTGAAAAGTATTCCAAAGTCATATGAAGGCTGTAAATAGAACTTTTCTTAA
Source organism: Stegodyphus mimosarum (assembly GCA_000611955.2). NCBI lineage: Eukaryota > Metazoa > Arthropoda > Arachnida > Araneae > Eresidae > Stegodyphus > Stegodyphus mimosarum. The sequence goes on from KK117345.1 coordinate 71,663, forward strand.
AAACTTGAATTTAACTAAGGCACAACTTGTGAATACAAAATCAAATTCTGCTATTTGCGCGTATTAAATAGCAGAAAGTTGAATTTACAATTAAAATGCGTTCGTCACTGGAGACGATACTACACTGGTTATCATAAATTAAGGAAAAATCGCAAAAATCACGATTGATGAAAATGTAGAATTTTATGAAACTTATCCACAATATATAACACATAGTATGGTATCAAATAAACATAAAAAGAAATTACCAGACAATTATGTTAATATAGAAATTAGCACATGTATAAAAGGAACAAATCGAAGGTGTCAGTTTGCTATAGGAAACGTACCTTCAGTATGGAATATGATCGCCTCTAGAAGCAATACAGCACATACAGCGATGTATGACGCTTTCAATTATGTGGTCTATCAGTTCCATAGGAAGCGAGAGCCATTGCTCTTACAAAGCAATTGCAAGCGCGTCAAGGGTCCGAGGGGGCGGATTGCGAGCAGCTAGACGTCTCCCTAAAGCATTCCAAACGTGCTCGCTTGGATTCAAGTCCGGGGATCGAGCTGGCTACTCCATGCGCATTATTGTTTCCTGTAAAGATAATCATCTACGGTGGGAGCCCTATGTGGTCTTGCGTTGTCGTTCTGTAACAGGAAAACATCACTTATTGCCCCTTTATATGGGCGCACATAAGCGTCAAGGATGTCGTCTCTATAAACCTGAGCATTCACTGTTCCCCTTGTAAAGAATAGAGGTCTGTGCGTCCGCACAAAGAGATGCCATTCCGAACACAGACGCTGCCTCTTCAGCATGCATCTCTTTCACGGATGTTTGACTGATGATAACGGATTTTAGATTCTCTCCCTATCAAATAACGCAACTAACGCTTTCTAGACTAAACCTCAACTCATTCTTTAAGAGAACAGCCCTCCATTGATCAGGCGTCCAGTGGACATGCTATCGTGCCCACTTCAAACGGTCTCTCCTATGGCGTGACGTGAGTGGCACGCAAATGCTGGTCGCCTCGCATACAGACCACCTTCGTGAAGCCTTCTACGCACAGTTGACATTGACACCAACCTTACGGTGGCTGCAGCGAGGGAGGATCTAATAAGAGTCGAAGTAGCGTTTCTATTCCTGCGTGCACGTAATGTCAAATATCGGTCATTAGCGCTCGTCGTAGCAGTTGTCCGTCCTTGGCTGAACCTCCTAAATGCCGAATCTGTGGTTTGAAATTGCCTCCAAAATCTACGAACTACAGAAGGAGTCACATTTAACCATCTGGTCACTTCTGTTTGACATTGTCCTGCTCTAGGCTCCCAATGCCTCTCCATCGTAGTTCTGCAGGCAAACGATGCCTGGAGGTCATTGTTAGGAATTGGCTATCTCAGATTTCTGATGTCACTATCACAGCGAAATATGTGGGGGCTTGCTCTCAAACATGGACTTTTATACTCCTCGCAGATGACGTATTCCGAGTGGAGCGCCACTAATTTGCATATTGCAGTTTTACTCAGCTATTCTTACTTGGCAACATATTCAAATTTTACACGGTTTGGCTTATTTTTGAGAGCGTTATCGCTATTTTTGTGATTTTTCCTTAATTTATGGTAACCAGTGAAATTAGCCTAACTAAAAGTTGACCCAAAACTTTAATCTTTTCTTGTTGAAAGGTATTTTTTGTGATTTTTCCTTAATTTATGATAACCAGCGTAATTAGCCTAACTAAGAGTTGGCCCAAAAACTTTACTCTTTTCTTGTTGGAAGGTATATCTCACGCGTTCACTGCATTCAATAAAGTCTCAAGGAATTTAAGTTCACAACTCAGATTTAAAATTTGCCATTTAATTAATTTAGAGTAGCAAGTGCAAGACTCTGCCGAAATACTCTTCGTTTCCTTCTTGCCTGAATAGTTTAGAGAATGCCGCGAAGAAGGGGAAAATTAAATCTTATAGCCGGCGGAAAAAGGCTAAATCGAGCGATTAAACTTCGGCTAGCAAAATGGCTAATGCCATAAGGTTAACTTAACAGAAGTGGGCGAGAAGAAATAAAGCTGTGAGAGTTGGTTGCCAGAAGCTCTATATGTAAAAGCTCTCTATGGATACGTATCATGAAGATGCTTATGTAGCCCCAGAAGGATCTTTAATAAGCTAGATAAGGAAATTAAGCCTTTGAAGGCACTCTTACACGAACTAGCAGGTGAAATTCCGAGAACGGTCAAGTGAAGTTAAGATGGGGAGGTCATTGTCTCTTGTACTACAAGCATGTCAGTCAGATGGAGGGCGATGACAGACAAAAGTCATGCCACGCAAGAACAGAATAAAGTCAGCAATCCAAACTAAGTTACGAAATTGTCGTCTCCAAGTATCGTCCATATCTTCTGGAATTATTTGGTGATTAACGACTTCTGAAAAATTTATAGCATCGCAGTTGCAGTTCTTCACAAGTATAGGTGTTGATGAAATACCTATTAAGTTTAATAGTATGGTACATTGTAGAATCGATATTTAAGTCATTATGCATAGGTTTGTTTCTAATCAGGTAATGAGCATTTACAATTCTCATCTTATTCTGTACTAAATGAAATTTGTGGAAGACCATGATTGAGGTTTACGCCAGGCTGGAAATGCGAAGCACAGAAGTGGCCGTATGAAGCAAGGTAACTCTTATCTTTTTGTTAATAAGACTTGTCCAAAGTAGTGTCTGAGGAATACAGAAAATTGGTTGACGATACCACAGGCGTTTCCTATGGCGTGCTTATTGTGACAAATCCATGTGAGCCTTTGGTTAGAGATAACCCCCATATAACTTATATATTATTTGCATGGTACGCAATATCCCCAAATAAGTAAGACATTGTTCAGTTCTATTTGCAGAGTCTTGTGTCTCCTGAATATGTAAAACTTCCGAACCCCTTGCCTTGAATAATCACACTTCATTTTCATCCTGATAAAGGCTAACAAAAGAAGAAATTATACTATACATAAAAATGGATTAACTTCAACTCTACAGTTTGTAAAAATACTAAAATTAGAGTTTTATATTTAAGGACATTAAGTTTTGTAGAATTTTTAAATCGATGCCTTTTCTTCGAATAAAAGTATGTAAGTAATACAAGTTTGATAGTTTTAAGCTCAAACTTTGTGTATTACTCTTTGAAAAGTAGAATGAGAAACAATTGCAGCTTTTTCATAGTAATTTATTATTTCTTATATTTTACCAAAAGCCAACACGTAAACAAAATATTCAGCTACTTGGAGAGCTCATCGTATTACGTCTATTTGTTGAACTGTTACCACTATTTATGTCTTACCATTCCAGAGATATTTAATTATGTAACACCTTTTTTAATCTCTCTTTTAATATATGCATATAGAAAAAAATCAGTGATATATGTAGTACTGGATGAATGACTAAATATGCGCTTGGTATATAAAATTACTCGATTGTTTTACCATTTTAAGCCTTAATGTATAAAATTATTTAACGTTTTTTAAGCCTTTTTCACATAACTTTTTAAATCTGTAACGTATTCTTTATAGTTAATTCCTTTTTCCATTTCTTCCGTTTTGGGGCTGGTTAATTTCATTTTAAGCAGGCTTTTGAAGAAAAGAAAAATATTGTAAATCCTTAATGGTTTTCAATTTTTAGAAGTTTTGGGCGAGGCAATTAGGTTTTCTTACGCTTTACTTTCTGCATATGAAGCTGAATCTTTTGGTTTAAAAGAAAAAGAAAAGTATCTCATTATTTCAAAAATTATGCAAGTAATTTAAATACATTCTGCTAAATTGATACATCACAGAAATTGGGAAGAGATTGTTAAATTTAATTTAATTGTGTTTAAAATAACTTAAAGCTCGATAGGTTTAGATTTAAATAATAATAGTTTAAATGTAAAATAGTAATACTTTTTTTCCGCAGAAAAGTTAAATTGACATTTGTAATTTAATATGCATTTTCGTTTACAAAGCTGTTGTAAGAACAGTCGCATATTTGCTGACAGAATGTCTAAAAATAACCTCAGTATGGGAATAGAACTTAGCATCTACATAAGTAATAAAAAACTGAATAATGTCATGATTTAGCACGTTAAAAAAGAGAGATAACAAACGCACATTAAACAGCACATGGCCTACTGCTATTTACATATTTTAAACAACCATGAGTTTTAGGAAAGTTTCAGTTCCGTTGATCATTTGTAAATAAAACCTAATTTGTTTTTCAAAAAAATGAAAAAGCTTGTAATTCAAAATTTTGGCCACGTATGAAAACTTCTTTTTATAAATTTAATACCAGCATAATCAAATAGTTCTTCCATTATTTTTAAATGAAAATTGTATTTTATTCTCTTTTGAATAGCATATAATTTAATTGGTATAAATAATGTAAATGGCACATTGGTTGAATAATGTATAATTAAAGAAAATTAATTCTTTTTAATATATTCAAAATAAAATCTTTGAAACAGGTGCCATAATTTAATTTTCTTCTATGTTATTTACCTAGTATCTATAAATCTAAATTCATTGTAATCTGCACGTATATTCCGCTAAATTTAAGTGTCAGTAGAAATGTTGGTTTATTAATAACACTATATTACGGTCTATATATGCAACAATATGTTATATTGATTGCTGCCAAACTGTTATGGGCTCAAATAAAATATCCCACTCGGTTGTCCATTAAAAATTGTTATGGGCTTGAAGCACCATCTCCGGTCGTCCACTTTACATAAAATCTAATCGACTCATTACTGTATGCAGGCACGGATAATACGGAAATTAAATACGGAAAAAGGAATTCTTGTAAATTTTATATAAATGTTAATCGTCACACACATACACAAATACAGACAGATATCATCCAAAAATAGTAAAACCGTGTTATGGGGATCCTAATTCGTGCCTGTTCCCTGAAAACTTACTATTTTTTAATCAAACACACTACCTTCTTTATCTGTATATATAGGTTAGCGAGCGGTTAAATCATATGTAATATTATATCTTCAATTTCTGAGGTATCAGTGTATATGATAGCACATCTGCCTGGTAAAAACTATGATGCTGAAAATTAAACTTTTCTAGGCATGTAAAATTATCCTTTTGGTCTTTGCAAGGTATTTTTAGAATGATGTACAGAATTTGATGAAAATTCTTTCACATGTTGAGTTAGAAATTTCTGTAGTGCTAAAGATTAAAAGTGCTTTTATTGATTCCAGTAGAACTAATGTCAAATAAATAAAAATTTCGTTATGTTGTAATAAGCAACTTAGCATATAATATTCCATACATTTGCATGAAAATTTTGTAAAGATACCAATCATTAATAATTTTGTGAAGCCTGTTATAAAACTTCTTAAGGCCGTATCACAAATTCAAAACATTCCAAACAGCTTTTTAGTGAAATTTTTATTCTTTTTCACATGATATAAAACATCCGAACACAATGGATCACTTGGGGTGACCGAGTAAAGATAAAACTGGTTCTACATTTACAAAGAGGTTACCAACAAAGAACTCCCAATTTAACTCTTAATTGGGTGCAAATGTAAAATCTACAACTTTTTGTGGAAGGAAGAAGAAAATAGTGCGTTCTTCTCGCGCTATTTTGCGCGAGAAAAATGTTACACATGGGGCTTACAGAAGTAAGTATAAAACAAAATATAAAAAACAATGAAATTAATATTAAAAAAATTGGGAAGATTTATATAATTTACAATGAATTTAGAAAAACAGTCAAAGGCAATTATGTCGGAAATAAACTGGGGATCTGGATGAAAAATGGTTGAAAATCCGGAGGCCAGTTAATATTAATAATTTTAAGTGCAGTTTTAAGATCGTATTTTATTGTCAAATTTGGAACACAGAAGAACATGTTCAACAATTTCATCGGCCCCGACGCTGTAGTCTCAAAATGTCTGTACCTAACTGAAATCTGCTCAGATGATCTTGAAAGTTTATATGACGAGTAAGGAGTTGAATCAATTTCGCGCTTCTAGGAAGTCTCTGCAAGAAAATAGCTCAGTTCATGCCCAGCAACATCCGTATATCCACGAACAAATGCAAGAGCAAATGCAAGAAGCGTTTTAACCTTTGAGGTTTTTAAATTGTCTTTGAATCTCGACTATTATGTTATTAGACGAAGAAATACATTTGAAAAGGATGAAAGGTAATCAGTACAAAAGAGATAATCGGTACAAATGAGTCTGAAACAGCAATATTTTATTCAGTGGTCTACTTGATGACAATGTTTAAACACAAAAGTTCATCTATAAAGACAGTGCATTCATCTAGAATTCTAACTTGAAAGTACTCGAATTCAGGACCATTTCTCAAAAAGACAAATCGAGACAAAAATATGAAACCAACTTCTATCAATTTTATTTCCATCAGTATAGCAAGTTACAAGAAAATCATCTGTGATTTTATTGCTAAATTGAATGATATTTATAACATTTCTTTCTGAAGGATGAAGAACAAAGGGAGGCAAAGCACAATCATAACCAGAGACAGAAGAAGGGAAA
>KK117345.1:78186-212483 GCA_000611955.2 Stegodyphus mimosarum
GAGATTTTTCTGAAGTAATATTATAAAGAATGGCAATGTCGATTGGAGGAAAACCAGCAACAGCATTAACAGACTAATAACTTATGATACGGTATCCATAAATGATCCGCAGAAGTATCTGCCTTTAAATACATCGCAGATACTTATAATTTATCTTCCTTTTAAACGCCATATTGCAATCTCTAAAGCTGTACATTATGAAAGGTTCAGTTCTTTGCTTTAGGCGAAGAAACGTGCGTTGAAATTAATACAGTACGTACTGCATGCAATTTGACCTGATCCACGCTGTAACTTATCACATTTCTCTGACACGCAAGTTAAATGTCGCTTCCAAGAAAACTTATAATCAAAGAAAACAAGATATTTCATTTGCTTTACCACAGCCGATGGAGTTCGGTAGAGAAATAACTGAAATGCATCATAACAAACGTTTCGCTGTTCAATAATATCAGCAAATACAATAACACCGGATATTTACCTAGAGCAGGAAGTAAGCTTATACACCTAACGTTGTTTGAAAGAGGAAGTCCAGAATTATTTTGTTTTAAAATAAGTATTACCTGAGCATGTTTCCAAACACGTGTAAAAATACCATCATCTCGACAAATATTAAAGTGTTTATCGAGAAGAGAAGGAAATATCAAATGAAACTATTTAAATATATATATATTATATCTCATTTGATATAGAATCAGGACCAGGTGATTAAGCAGTACCCGCAGACCAACGGTACTCCTGATGTGCATAATTCTAATTTTCTTCTAGATCACAAGGGAAGGATTCCTGAACCAAAGTATTTATTATCTCGTCTAGAAAGTTGGTTGTCCCTCCCGTAGATACATGATTACAAGCTATTTAAATTTGTTTCAAGAATTATCTTTAAGCACGATTTGTATACATATTTTTTCCATACATTGTGAATATCAATGGCCGAAAGAAATGTTTTCTGGGAGACTTTAGCGTCAGTAAGCATTTGATTATGTACTTTTCTATATTCAAGATATTTAAATTTATACAGTTCTTTAAGAGTCAGATTTCTACAAGGCTGAAATCTACGCCTAGAGACATAAGCCTCTTTCTCATACAACCAGTTTCGAAAGACCGCCAAGGAACATTACATGCGCCATGATTCTTAACAGGCAATGAAGAACAAAACTCCCGAAAGCGAAGCCACTTTGCTTTCTTTGTACTGAAGATTTTAAATGGACTTTTTGAACTGTCTACCAAGACCGCAGAGAGATAAAATTCGAATTTTATCACCAGGCAATCAGAAAGGGATTTCTTTTCAGTCAAACACCAACTGAAAATATCCTGGAGAAGAGCTGAACCAATAACTTAAATATAAATCTAGCTTGAATCCTAAGGTGTACGGAATGATGGTCTATGATCTTTATCAGTAGCAAATAAATTGTTGGCAGAAATAAATTCACTCTGTTTAATACCCTGAGCATGTGAATAAGGTCTAAACCATAATTCAAATTTGCCAATGTAGTTAGTTCACCAAACCAGTCGATTACTTTTTTTTGTACTAAAATTTGACTAATTTTATAAAGAGCTAAATCACTGTGTCAGGACTGAGTGTTCTATGCATGCCTTTGGCGAACATATTCGTGACGTTGTTAAAGTCCTGATCTTGAAGAGGGAGCTGAATGCAGCTATGTTCTGTGGTACAATAAGTGTGGTTAAGTGGTAGAATAACTGCACGTAAGAAGGATTTAAAATTCCCTTTTATTAAACCACTATTTATAGCCACTTCCCAACTTGGGAGTGATAACAGAAAATAATGACCGCACTTGGGTCTAAACTGAAAAATCAAATAATTTAAAATAAAGTGAGCAGAAATTAAGTAGTCGTTGCTCACAGAGCTATAAACGCGAGTTTGGTCTCTATGCTAAACTATCAAGGGTGCGTAGCAAGATTTAGCTAATACTAACGTACTTAGATTTCTTCAATAAGTAATAGCGTAACAGCGCTAAGGCTTAGAATTTAAATACTAGCTAGTCAGGAGGACGTCGAACAGAGCCGCAGTGATCTGAGACTAAAAGTTCTCTCATCCCGAGAAGTTCCTTGCTAACCTTTTAAATACAAAATTTGGCTCCACTTCAAATTAGCATAAAGCTGAAACGCGCTCTCATTCTAACGGGAAGTCGAAGTAAGAGCTCACAGGAAAGAAAAATTAAAATAAAGTTTTGTTAGTTTAAACTAAAACCTTACAACTGTTTTTCAAGTATCAAAATGGTAGTTAGGGCAACAACAGCATCCAATATAACAACATAACAGTCCTTATTTTTGTAATCTAGAAAAGTTAAAGACCACATGATCGCACGATAATTGCCGCCTTTACATTATCGGAATTGGGATCACTATAAATTTTGTAAGTGTCCAGTATATTCAGGAGGAGATCTCTTGTAAGAATGAAACTCCTGAACCAACGCACAGTTGCCTCTTTCCATATTTAATATGAGCTGCTGTATCCCAGGTTTAGATTTATGAAGGTTTAGCTGCATACACATCAGAAATTGATCATCTTACCTAACCATAATCTTTGAGATTTGGTATTCTTCCTCATAAAAATGGGGTGTGTATTCAGGACTTAGCCTTTTTCAGGGAAATTTAGCTGGAAAATCTTTGTCCCGTACGTTCACTACTTTAAATGCGTCTCAAGAAATTTTAGTAAATTACAAAGATTTAAAATTTATTTTTAATATGGAGTAGGAAGTGTAAGACTGGGTTGATTTGGTTGTTCACTTCTTTCCAGAAATGCAGCCGTAGTACTTAAAAAATTGGTCGCTATAGCCCACATAAAAAGGTTAAGAATATACCTTGCCGTAATAGAAAAGTTCAGTTTAGTATTTAATTTTCATTCCTGATAATTAGGCATGCCTCTCAATTCAAGTGTGGTTAACTTCTGCACGTATGAGGATCGATGTACGACATGTATTTCCTCAACCCGGTCGCATAATGTCTTTTGTTTAGGTACTGCTTAGAATTACAATCTGTAATGAAAGATACTGCGTAATTCAGTATAATATGCTGCGTATTAGTTATAATAATAAACATTAATTATAATGTTAATCATTAATTATGCGGTGCTTATTAATTCCGAATAATATTTATATTTATTTCAAATTATTCTATGAAATGTATGGTTACGCATGTTAGAAATTTAAATGACATTTTATAACTTAATTCAAGTCTAAAATCAACAAGAAAAGAATGACTGTTTTGTAAGAGTAATAAACTCGTTAAATTTTCACTGATTTTCTTGTTATTTGCAACAGTTCCTGAAAATGTTCCATTTGTTTGCAATCATTCGGTTTGATCAAAATGACTTCCAAGCTGATTATTGTCATAACGTACGCAATCTATTCATATACGTCATGAACGCATTTAACTTGCGAAAACCTCTCAGTTTTTTTGGATATTTTTCTCAAGGAGTCATTTTACAAATGCTAGCATCCATCTCTTTACTAAACCTGTAATAATGCAGATAATGCGTAGTAGATTAAAAGTTTAAATGTGCGAGTATCTGGAAATTTGCAATTCATAATGATAATCATAGCACTTTCTTCTAACTTAGTCTTTGAATAATAAAAATACATTCTGCTCCTGGCCTTTGACTGTAATAAATTAAAAATACAACGAAAAGAACTTATAATAATATTTAAGTAGAGACAATTAATTATAAAACAAAGCCAAATATTCAATATATACAAAACTTCATTAAATAATTTTAACTATCACATTCTGGTTTCTAAAAGCCTGTTAAGTAATTAGTAAAACAAAATAGGTAATGTATTAATTTTTGCTACCTTTCATTTGCAGTAAGTGCAGTTTAAACGTATTGTAGTTATGCATAAAAATCACGAGTGTCTCCTCTAGTAAATGAGAAAATTTATGCTTTAATCCGCTAAGTAAAGTGACAGAAAATGATATAAACCATTAGGATGTAATCCTGTTAAAACTTTCTGCTATGCACTAAGATTTCTAAATTAGAAATACTAAAGCTGCATCACGTTAAGCAACCGTAAAAGAAAATGTGAATAGCTAACTGTTCAACTGGATGCCAAACCAAAGTAACTTTTAATGGATTTAACTTTCATTATACTTTCTTCGTGTGTGGCTTATTGGATAAGGTTTCAAGCATGTAAAGAAAGAGTGAATTAAAGCCTTTATGCTCTAGAATGAATTCGCATTAACGTGTGATAATATACACCTGGTTCGGAAAGAAATTTAATGTTTTAAAAGTATTCCTTCAGTGTTGTAGATTCCGTTAGAGTTTCCTAAAACTTTCTGTCGTTCCTTTAAGATATAATGGTTTTTGAATGACGGTTTATTGAGGTTTCGCTCACAGTAGCAATGAAAGACTGAAACGGCTAAAATTAATGGTTTATTTGAAATAGTTTTTAAAGGAAAATTCATCGAGTTTAGCAAAACAAGCAATATAACGTAAAATAAACAAATAAACTGAAATTTTCGATTAAAATGCATATTAATGGTCTTATATGAAATTATAAAAAATGAAATATCACTTTTCACCTGAGAAAAACTTTTATCTTATGCTTAACGTTTTGCTAACAATTTCTTATGCCATAGGCCATCGACTAAAATGTCAGACATTACGGTTTCAAATAATTTTAAACTCTATTTCCTTAATTACCCTATTCCAGAAGAATACAAAATCTCAAATTCGAGTTTTTATTAACAAATGATGGAGGTTTTTAAAATAAATGCTAAAGAACAGATGCAACAGAAACACATCGTTAGAAAGCGATTAAAAACGCACACACAAAAATCATATTTAGCTTAAGCAAAAATCCATAATGCCTGAAAGCAAATTATTTTTGACAACAACTTAAAATTAAAATTTATTTCTTAGAATGTTAGTTTTAACTTAAAATAGCATCTTAATTTTTAAATCATTTTGACTAGCCTATTGTGTAATGCTATTTTAAACATGAAGATGTTCACAGTCAGCGAAATTTAAAAAAAATAATGAAATAATTTTAAAGATCGCATCTTTGGGATTGCGTTTAATATAAAAACGTTAATTCCTTTGAAAAAGGCAAATAAACATCCTTCATTAATAGGAACGTTTAGAATGATAGGAAGCATTTTTTAGAAGAACATGCTATTTTGCTATGGATGGCAGAGGTAAAAATCACTCTCTTGAAGACGTTTGACCATTTTAAATTAAAATTAATTCCAACTAAACATTTTAAACTTTCTGGCACAGCATATATGATTTAATATAATTAGACGACGAAGATCTAATAGCATCTATGCTAGATTTGATAAGATGTGGAAGCGCTTGAACACACACTGATAAACATGATAAAACCCAACCTGGATAGCGGTTAGCGACGCTGGCTGCCGTACCGAAGGGCCCTGGTGGGAATCCCGAAGAAGGCATGGATATTTGTAAACGTATAGTGTCCATGGGGCATAGAGGCACTCTAAATATGCGGCGAACCGAAAGTCCTCTCGAGAGGTTATTGGTAGGGGAAGACGAGTCAAAGACCGAGGAGCCGTCCCCTCCCTGAGATGCTCTCCACCAAAACTGGGGGCGGAACTAAGCAAAGTCGTACTGTTATCTGTATGATGCCCAATGCTCATACAAGCCTGGGCAAATTCGGACGGAACTGAGTAAAGACGGGGAATCTTTGCCGAATTCCGTCCCAGTTTAAAGCAAAAAAGGAGTCAAAGGGTTTCCCATACTTCTTCTCTTACCACCAAACTACTCAAGAGGACTTTTGTCTCGCCATGTATTTTGACTGCTCCCATACCTCAAAAGCACTGTACACTTGCAAATATCTAGACCTTCTTATGGATTCGAACCCGAGTCCATCGATATGGCAAACATTGCTAACCTGTGTGCGGAATATGGCGGCATATGTATGATACTAATATTGATTTCATATGAAAATGGGAAGCAAAAATAATTTTATTGTTGATGACAATACGATATTCACTTCATAACTCTTTTGTGGGGCGTTTCATTAGATTCTTAATGCGAATTGAATTTACAATAGCTGTGGGTGTACAATATGTCTGTTTATATCTATAACTAACATTAACAAAATCAAGCAAAATTCAAAAATTATATTCTGCTTTGGAAATTAGATAGAACTTTCTATTTTCCCGTGAATTTTAAGTCCCTGTTCAATGCATAGATATCATTAGAGCCTCTTCCGTGATTCGAACCCGGACCCAGAGAGACGTGAGATGGCAAATCTTTAAGCACTATATAGATCAAGGTAGATAAATGAGTTATAGTAATCAGACGAACAAATTTAATTATTTAAACACTGATTTTAAAATTTTATTTTGATTTCAAATATGTACTATGTGCTACTGTAAGTTTTAAAAACGTAAATTGTTGCCTAATTTTAAGTTTCACACTGGCTTATTTCTCTTCCATTTGATTTTTAAAATGTACTTATTAGGAAGATCTGAATAATTCTGTTTGAGAAATATTATGTCCGTTTTCCCTAAGACTAGTTGTTCGTAAGCTACAAGAGCTCTTCACTCCCTTTCCGTTGGATCCTTTCTTATATCTACAGTCCATTTCAAAGCATTTTCCTCAAAATTAGATCTTTTAACTACTCACCATAATACCTGTAAACCAAATGCAATAATAGTTTTTGGGCTGCTATCTTAGTATAATTAACTCGATTTAATTCTTATCCTGTTGGAATAACCTAAGAATTATCATTCTGTCTTGAAATACACTGGTGTGCAAAAATTAAGGACGAAGTCGAACAATTAGCATATCAGCTCAACGAAGAGGCAGAGCGGACAGAAAGACCAATCAGGAGATTAAAAAAGGTGATGTACGGTAGAACATGCGCAGATATGCAGGTAGACGTAATGGGGGAGTGTCTGAGTAGTATAAAGCATGTTGTCGGTGTAAGATCAGTATTTCTGGCAAAGAGATTGCACGCCGTATAGCAGTTAAAATCACACCGAGTTGCTGCCTCAGAGAGAAATGGCGAATAATCAATCTGTTAGACGACATCTGGATGCTTTTACTCGAGGTCGAATCATTAAGAAGTTGGAGGAAGGCCGCAGTGTGACAAGTGTGGCTGCAGAGTTCGGAATCGCTCACAGCATCGTTTCACGACTTTGGAGATAATTTCAAACTACGGGAACAGCTATCCGGGGGTTTAGTAGTGGTCGTCCACGAGGAACCACACTCGCAGATGACCGGTATATTGCCTTACAGGCCAGAAGAAACAGGCGGCAGACAGCGGGAGAAATCGCTAGACACACGACATAGGCGACTGGACGACTGATGTCGCGTTTTACCGTGGCCAGAAGACTGCACGGTGGTGGTCTTTTTGCATGACGCCCTGTACAGTGCGTACCTCTGACGCCTGCCCATCGGAGAAGGCATTCTCTGTGGTGCCGGGAACACCGGAATTAGAGAGACAATGAATGGGGACGAGTACTCTTTACAGATGAGAGCAGATTTAGTCTGAGTTGCGATTCTAGACACATACACATCTGGACAGAGCGGGGGAACACGCAATAACCCCTTCAACATCATCAAAAGGGACTGTTTTGGAGGTCGCGGAGTTCTCGTTCGAGCAGACATAATGCTTGGTAGCCGGACCGACCTTCATATCTCCCAAGGAGGTTCGTCACCTGGGACAGTGTTCTCATTCGAGCTGACATAATGCTGGGTAGCCGGACCTACCTTCATATCTGCCAAGGCGGCTCGTCACCTTGGACTGCTATTGTAATTCTGCCCTTCATCCTTATTTTCACATGGTCACTAGGGCCTTAGTTCCTCTTCATGGACGACAACGCTCCACCTCATCGCACAGTTACTGTCGAAGAGCTGTTGGAGAGTGAAGGTATTAAACACATGGATTGGTCGGCAAGGTCTCTGGATTTAAATCCCGTCAAGCATGTACGGAACGTACTAGGGAGACCCGTGGCAGCACGTAACGTATCGCCAGTAACGATTCCGAAACTGCGATTGGTGCTACAAGAGGAACGAGCAGCAGTGTCTCAATAGCTCATTAACAACCACATATCTAGCATGCACAAATGACGTGAAACCTGCCTAGCAGTCAGGGGATATCATATCCTCTATTAAAGACCGGATGTTTCTTGCTGGACACCCATCACAGGGATGTTTCGGCCTTCAGTCGCATTGCGCTCCATGCTACTTTTTCAATAAAGCTTCTTTTTACCCCTCTGATTTCTCTTTTAGTAAGTGTTGCTTACATTACTCATGTCCTTACGTATTGGAGATCTTACGTTATTAAATGTGTTGATTTGGAAAGCTTTTGTACAAAGTTATATTGAAAAAACCGTCTCGTCCTTAACTTTTGCACACCAGTGTATTTTGTCAAACTCTTAGGAAGCTTGTAAATAACTTTCAACTAGTCAGTGATTCCCAACCTTTTCTTGTCGCTGCACAGTTTTAAGGATTTCACACACAAAGAAAAAGATAAGTTTAAAAGTGATTTACTTAACACTGTGTAAAGTAGTTTATGATAATAATTCTGAATGTAAAATAAAATAATATGTACTACAAAAACAGCAATACGTTTATTAAAGGATTAATTACAAGTTAATAATATCACTTTTAATGATTAATTTGAGCTTGATATTTTTGATAATTTCATTTATATTTGGTAGTAAAAATGATAATCATATCATCTTCCACATTTAACAGTCTCGATATTGTTTTCGTTTTTATGTTGGTTACTACTGAAAGTCGAATTCACGCAAATAAGATGTAGAAAACTGTAATAATATTTTTGAAGCCTTTTTGGCCATCATGAGATAATCGCATCTAATGTTAATCCAAAATGAATTAATTCATTCTTCCGAATATTTTAAAATTAATTCTCGATTATTAGAAAACGAAATTAGTTCTTCCTCTTCGTTCAAAGTGAATTCAAACACTAAACGATTGGATGGAAGCCTACTTACGTAAGTTCCGCCCTCACTACATATACTACTGGAAATGTTGACCGTTATGGTCCAGGCACAGTTTGACCTGATGAATCACATTCATTGTGATATATTGTAACTGGTTTCGCCGGATTTTGAAGATGACATTGCTTATATTCTGTTTCGGTGAGTCAGAATTTCGTGAAATTCTCGTAAACTTTGCCCTTCTGGTTGCCTCACAAATTAAAATCACAGCTATATGGATCAGGTGGCCGTGGACCTTGCAGACAATCCTGTCTGGTGTGAAACTATTGCACTGATTTTAAGAAGCTGGTGTGCTGTGTTTGTCTCTCCATCCTGTCAACGAATATGCTAAAGCTTGTAAGGTTTATCCTAAGTTTATTAACAGTTATTTTAAGTTACGATTCTTTCCTATTTACTCTAATTTCAGATTACAATTTCTTGCCAGAATGTAATTTCAGAAACGCAGTTAATGCAAATGAGTAAGAGTACTACACTGACTACCAATAAGTATTTGGACAACTATGATAGAAAAGAAAAACTAACTTGATTCAAAATCTATAGCTGGTAGAGCCTCCACGAGAAGTAATTACAGTGTGGAACCTCCGGGGCATACTTTCTACAGGTCTTTGTATGACAGCTAGTGGTATTTTCTTCCACTCGGCTTGGAGAAGACAGAGAAGTTCCTTCACCAATTTTGCACGAGTAGTGCACCCCTGAATTCGGCGATGCAACTCGTCCCAGAGGTTCTCGATAGGGTTCAGGTCTGGACTCTGGGCAGGCCAGTCCATTCGATGAAATCCATTAGCGCCATACCAGCCTTGGTTAACGTCGAAACATGACAACTGGCATTGTCGTCCTGAAAGTAACAAGGGTCTAACCCGTAAAACTGCCACAACGTAGGAAGCACATTGTCATCCAAATAGTGCAGTAGGCCTTACAGTGAGCTTACCATGAATGGGGAACAAGGGTCCCAGCCCATACCAGGAAAAAAACGCCCAGACCATAATTCCACCTATGCCGAACTTGACTGTTGGCACAATGCATTCTGTCAGGAGACGTTATCCAGCTAGACGGCAGACCCAGACCCTGCTATCCGAACGGTAAAGGGTGAACCTTGATTCGTCACTCCAAAGAACCCGTTTCCACTGATCTATGGTCCAATTTCGATGTGCTTTGCACCACATTAACCGAGCAGCGCGGTTGGACTTTGTGATCAAAGGCTTATGGGCAGCAGCACGACCATGAAAATCAAGCAGATGTGCTTCCTTACGGATGGTATTCATTGAAACAATACTCTTGGATACCTGTTGAAACTCCTCGCGGATGAGGGCCATCAGTTGGGTGCGGTTCTTCCGAATTTCTCTGGACAGCACTCGTCGGTCTCTATCTCCCAGTTTCGTTGGTCTGCCGAGTCGGGGCACAATCCGACAATCACCGCTCACCTTCCACTTCTTAATCACATAGGCCACTGTCGATTTTGGGTACTTCAGATAGCTAGATATGCCTCTTAAGGATCGGCCACATTTGTGATACCCGATAATTATACCTTTCTCGAAAGCAGAGAGCTCCGAACTGCGAGGCATCTTGCATGCGACTAAAGCCGATGCTGTTTCCTACACAATATATACCGGCGGAGTCCGTGACGTACCTTAGGACCGCAGATATCGTCATTTGCGTAGGTGTCCAAATACTTATTGGTAGTCAGTGTATTAAAGTCGATGCTTCACCGACTTCTACAGAGAGAGTCTAATTTTCCTGACTAGCGCGGGTTTGCCATTTGGCTATATTTTCTCTTAGCTACTACGCTCGGCCATACTTTAGGCTCTTGCTTGACTTCGCCGATTAAATTAACATTTAGGGGCCAACTACTTAAATTTCTGATAGCTTCGCCTATACCTTTCAGATAGCTTTAGTTTAGCTAGTTTAGTTTAATTTCATAGTTATTTAAGTTCAAGCCCAAGTGGAGGCTTTCTTGTACATTCCAAGTAGGAGTTGATTGTATTTATTCTGTAAAATAAACGGTAGTTAACCCTTCTTACGTTTTATGTGTTTATTCTCACACTTAAGCGATTATTCGCTTGCTATTATTCGTGGGGTTCTAAGTTAGAATTTTGGAATTAAATAAGTAAAACCCCACAAGCTTTTTGATTTCTCTTCCGTCTCCTGTTCTTCGGCTGCCTTGTACAAAGAAGTGTTTTCAAACTAAAATGAGAAAGTTTTGTTAGTAAAACAACTTAAAGATACTTTGACTATTGTATATAATGGTAGTTGTTGTCTGAAAGCAGATAAGAGCACCAGGGTTTTACCGTCGGTGAGTGAGTATCACCTTTCCACTGCAACTCTCTGTGAATAAAACACTTTTTTAGAGTGCACTCCTTTACTAGCATTAGTGCTTGAGAAGATTTGTGACATCTCTTTGTAATCGCATTTGGGCATTTGTGTTTAAGCAGGTTTTGTAAGTAGATCTCTAAGCAAGATATTCGTAAAAATAACTTGTAAATGTGCAGCCCTTGAATTTTGACGACACTATGCTTGTGATGAATTTCCCTGATTACCACCCTAAAATATAAAGTATAAGAGTAACTTGCAACATGTAAGCTAATAACTGAATGTACTTCATGTGCACGGGATCTTGAGGAGAAGACATAAAAGAAAACTATTGAGTGCACTGAAATCTGTTGTGGGATGGAGCGTTTTTCATTAGGGATGACATAAATCTATGCCTTTGCTGCCATGTTCATTATTTTTATGGTGTTTCTTCCGTATCCTTTATTTGGATGAGAAAGACTATATTTCTTAGAATTATTTGTAAAATGTGAAGAATGTGGAAGTCTTTGGCACTGCGAACCTGCATCTGTAATGTTGACAATCTCTTAATTCTTTGCACATGAAGTATGTATTGGTGAAATGCTTTTGGAGTAAATTAGAAGATCATGGCCTGAAAGAGTCTATTTGTAGTACAGCTATTAGTCTATTGATATCACAATTTGGTAATATATTGAAAGTGTCTTGTCTTTTTGTATAATGATAGAAAGTTAGGATCTTGTTCTGTTTCACTGTAATGTTGTTAATCCTTTTACGCTTAGTAATGGAAGAGATAGAAATGCGTAGAAAAATCACTGTAAAGAGTCGGCATACTTTATTTTGAAAAGCAAACGAATATATAGAAACAATATCGGACAGGTTTACAGCTTGTTTTCGTAGCATGAAGACGGAGAAGAGAAAAGAGACGTATAAAATAAATTTTCATTCTTATTCCATTACTTATGACTTTAAAACAAGTTATATACAAAGATGGTAGTTGAAATATTCAGCTACGGGTACACTTTATAAAAATATTGTAAATATTTATTTGCTTGTTTAATTGCTCAGTTACATGTAATACAGATAACAGTATTAATGTTGCAGTAATGTCCATATGATGTTCCAGTTTTAACATATTTAATCTTAAAGATATTATCAGAATTTTCGTTTTACTTATTTATCCCTTGTTAATTGATAATCTGGGCCCAACAAGGATAAGAAATGCAGAACAAGGTCAAATTCTTTTACAAATCTTTCATCGCTGTTATTATTAGGTAAAGTTTTGCTATTAGTATTCGCTATTAATATCAGGTAAACGTTCTTCACTATTATCGTGAAATAAAAGAACAGGTATTTAAAGCACATTACATCATCAATATTTGGTCTCATTTTATATGAGGTGGTAATGGCGAAAACATCCCCTCAAAAATACTGCGGAAGAAAATATCAAGGAGAAAAAAACACAAAAAAGGAAAACATCGTTGTACAAAAGATATTGGGGGAAAAGAATGGAAACAGAAAACATAGTAATATACAACTTTGTCGTAAAAATGTAAAGAAATTCGAAAACTTCGCAGTAGAAATCTTTATAGGTCATGGTTGTAAAAAGAAACAGAGTATCACGGTAAAAAAATAAATCACATGCAAATCATCACTTGCTAATAACATCATAGACATTGGTTTTCAAACTTTCAAAGTTTTAAATTCCTGTACGCATACTGATTTGATTTGGGAGAGTTAGAAGCAAAGAGGCATATTTTTACCACTGTATTTAATATTTTTTAACTGAGTAGCAGTTTTAACTAACGCAAGAGGGAAACTTAAACTAACTTTCAGAAACTAAAAACGAGTGGAAATTAATGGTAGATATAGCAATTAAATTAATTTTAAACTTACGTAGTTAGCAATTAAAAATCACTGTCTAATATCTTTTATACAACTCTACAGGAAATTTGTATTCAAATTAGAAAATGAAAAATGATTAGAAAAGGAAGGTGAGTAACTACACTCACGTTTGTGAAAATTGCAACACCAAGAAGGAATCGTCATAATTGAATGCAATTTAATACACAGTTGAGTGGTAGTGGTACAAATAAATGATTAAATGTTCAAAGCAAACAAATAAGAACAAGAGATCAGAATCAGTATTTTGTGTGGCCACCACGCGCCGCAATAAGTGCTGCTACACGACATGGCATGGAGTCAAACAAAGTTTGAATGTCTGACTGAGGAAGAGCATTCCATATCGTTTGTACGCGTACCCAAAGTTCGTCTGCAGACGCAACAGGACGAGGATCACGAGCAAGACGCCGACCAATGACATCCCACACATGTTCAATTGGCGACATATCCGGGGAACACGCAGGCCAAGGAAGAAGCTGTACCTGCTGCGCTGCAAAGAAGGATTTAACAATCCGAGCAGTATGAGGGCGGGCATTGTCCTGTTGAAATACAGCGCCTGGCAAGCTTTGAAGGAAGGGAACAGCTTCGGGCTGTAGAACTTCACGGATATACCGGTTGCTGTTCAGATTGCCCACAATTCGTAGCAATTGAGATCGTCTATGATATGCTATGGCGCCCCAGACCATAACTCCGGGTGTTCGTCCACTGTGGCGTTCGATAATGCACTCCGGAAGGTGGCGTTCACCGGCATAGCGTCTGACACGAATGCGGCCATCATGGTACCACAAATTAAAGCGGGATTCGTCAGAAAACACGACATGCTGCCAATCAGCACGCCAGTCTCTATGCTGATTGGCCCATTGTAGCCGCAGGCGGCGATGGTCGTGCGTTAGGGGGATCCTGTATAAAGGAGTCCGTGCGCGCAGTCCACACTGCAGCAGACGTCTACGAATTGATGAAGCACACAATGAAACACCTGTAGCTATTGACCACAGTGCTGCCAATTGTCTAGAGGAAGCTGTACGGTCCGTCCGCGCCATGCGGACCAGGTGTCTATCATCGCGAGCTGACGTCACATTTCGGGGTCCACTCCCGGATTTCCGAGTTGTCCGACACTCGTCCGTCCACTGCTTCCAAACGCGCATCACTGTGCTGCTGTTACGCTGCACACGAGAGGCTACTGCACGATACGACAATCCAGCTTCACGAAGGCCGATGATTCTCCCTCGTTCAAACTCTGTAAGTTGTTCAAATCTCGCTCTCTTTCGTCGACGAGGCATAAGTACAGATTGAGTTAACGTTTACCACTAGCAGATAACCACCGATAACCATACACGCCTCGCTACAGCCGTCTATTTATTCGGATCCATCAGCCGTTCAGAGGGCGCTGCTCAGCATACGCATGCGCTACGGATTTGCAATTCTAATCATTTGCATATCATGCGCTACTTTGCATTTCCTGAAAATTTCAGCTCACTCGCGTAAGTCCTTCATGGTGTTGCAATTTTCACAAACGTGAGTGTATATGATTATAATAATTTTTTTAATTAATTATCAAACTGTAAAATTATTTCATTTCGCCTTTGTTAATCTGATGCTCTGAGTAAAAATTTAGTTTCTCCTTGGTACGGAGGGGGAGGCTCAGTTTATTCGTCTTTATAAAGTGTTAATTATATCTTCACTTGCGAAACGTTTAGAGTTTTGAAAAACAAATCTGCGATGTTGTTCATGTGATTACTTTTAAGTACTTTATTTTTAACACGATATTTTAAAACTGGAAAATATTTCGAACTGCCTTTATTTTTCTGTGATGATGTTTCTTACTAAAATGTAAGAACTGTGATGTTCCTCCCTTACTTTCTCTTATGATGTTTTGTATAACAGAGCTTTCTTCTTGCATGTTTCCATCCGAAATGTTTTCGGCGGATACCAATAGTAATAATAATCATTGAAATGATGTGAGAATTACCAGAATATGAGATAGAGACAGTAAATGAAGGAATACATTAAATAACATATAACCTTTCAAGTTTCTTGATACAGAATTGTCACAAATATTTAGTTTGTAAGGCAATTTTTATGAACAAAATAAATGCTTTGATATATTAGAAATTACCCGAAATGAATAATGAAATGTTAGAAGGGAAAAGCAAGTTATTTGCTGAAATAGTAAAGTTTTAATGTGATTTGAGTTGATATATTAAATAGTGTAAAATAACTGAAATATACATTTTGGACAAGTAAGAAGAAAATGTTTCACCGTAAAATTTTATTTAGTTTACATTTTATTTCTGTGCAACATAGTTTTCTGTGCGTAATATTTTCCGTAAGAATATATTTCTATTTAAAAGATCATAGTTAGTTTTCTTTAATGTTAATTTTTAGTTTGGGTACAAAAATTTTTAGTTCGCGTGATACATTTTCGAGACGTAACTTTAATCTTCCGGAGTTTGCCTATGTACCACAGCTAATATATTTCCAAAATTGCGCTATTTTCTCTACCTGAAGCTTGATTTTGATGGATCGTCTCTTGTTCTGACGTTAGTGTAAAGAGCGTAGGAGCATTCAATCGTGGCCTATTATTAAGGAAGCTATATGACCCCGACCAGTTAAATGTCATCCGATCGGATTCAAGCTAGGCCCAAATTTCATTAAACAATTTTTACTCTCCTGTCATAACATGTTGCTTCAGACTTGTTAAAGTAAACGTTACAACCATAAGAGTGAAGAGCATTAAATTTCAGAGCTGTCTGTATAAAAGAATTTTCGGAAGTACAGAAAATCGAACAAGCTGAATAATAACCCACTCTTTTAAAAACAATATATCTGTCCTTATTTTGCTTTCACCTAATTAATTACTTGAATGTCATACCTAAATGAAACAAAATAACAATGAAATTGAAAGAGATAAAAGAGGAAAATGTTTTCTTTTCGGGTGAAAAAATTAGCTTTCTCTCACACATCTTTAGGAGCCCTTTTTTATTAATTTCCTTTCGTCTTTTTTCAAGCCATCATCTCATAGCCAAAGCGTAAATCTTACAAAAATAAAATACATGAAGATATTAAAATTTGTGTAATTGTTCGAATTTTCCCTGCTATTGCATCGTAAAAACTGCTTTACTGTAAATATTTAAAAAATGAACAAATATATGGGAGTGGCATGCTACATATATGGGCATAGTGTTTGGCGAGGAATGCCCTGAGTTTATAGATATACTGATGTCATTTTTCTCGTCTTCTGTTTTATTTTATGTTCAGCTGTCTTGTAACATGCTATTAGAAATAAAAAAAATATATGTGTGAGAATTAATTTTAAATTACCAGTTACTAAATATTTGTAAATAGCTCATTAATTTCAATTACTGCTTGAAAGGAGCAGAATTTCAAAACAGTTTGTTTAAAAAATAACGTGTTGTTATCTTTTGTTTATTCAATATAAAAGTATAGAGGTCTGTTTTTATTTAGGGGCTTTTTTCCCTTTATGTTAAAATTTGTATATATATATATATATATATACTCACTCTGTTACTCAGCTCCGTGAACTCGGTTTTTTTACTTCATTGTACGAAGTAAAAAGGAGTGTTGTGATCGAGAAAATTTCGGGTACCATATTTCAACGAAAATATCTATTTTGACCGCTATCGAATACAATTTAACAATGTTTTTGAGTGACATCCGGGCGTAAGGACAGAATAAAATAAATAATTTTAAAACTGATTTAAAATGGATTCTGAAGAGATTTTTTTCGTGACATTAAGTAGTGGCAGAAGAATCATTCTGAAGACCATATAGCCTCAAAAGTCTTATTCGAAGGTCATCGTTTCTGAGATATAATCGAGATCAACCCTGGTCACCGTAGGTAGCTGTAATGCGACAAATTGCAAGATTATATAGTGACATTTCGATGTTATCATAATCTTCGCGAAGTTTTATGTTATATTAAACCGCTGGGTTTCTTACAAAACCAGCGAGCTATGCGAAGGCCTGTCATTAAAGCACTGTTCAACATATCAGTTTTGTGAAATTTATGAGCGATTTCTTGAAGCCATTTTCATCCCTTAAAAGCCTTGTTCAAGAACCTTAAAACATAGCTAATTATCCACTATTGAAACCTTAGCTGATTAGTTTAAATTAGCTTAGTAGAAATCAGTTTATTAAAATAAATGAAAGTAGCTTAACAAACTAATTTTCACCCGTTTATCATATTCTCTAACGAAGTAATTGATGAGGCTATAATTAAAATTGCTTAACCTGCGTCTCTGAATATACCCTGAAATTTGCATAGCGTTGCGATGAAAATTCATTCTGTCGTTCATTTTTCTGTGATATCAAGATTTTAGGAAGAATGGTGTGCAAAAAAATAGTTCTAACGTATAAGTTTTCAATTATTACTTCGTCGAGTTCCGTAAGTCTGATGTTTATAACTAATCCCCTCCTGAACGGATTAAAAATTTTTTTGACAGAATGCCAAACAGAGCACGTTGCGCTGGTAGACCGTAATCTGCGTAAATGGTAGACTGTAGTTTATCCCAGTGTGTATTTAGTTATTGCATTAATAAATGACGTATTTTTTTATTAAGGTAGTCTATGTATATTCCACTTTTATGTATAATTTTCCAGGAATGAAAAGCAAAGTTAATATTAAATCTGTACCGAATATGCAATTTTCTGCCCGTTTAAAAATTCCGTATTATTAACTATTGTAAATCAGTGAAAAACTTCGAATATTTCTGTATTGCAGTGAATGCATTATCTAGTATTTCTTCTACTTTCACCATAAGAAATCAATCTTTCCTTAAAAGTACTGAAAATATTTTGATCTCTATAGCGCTTTATGTAAGGCAATATCATTATCGTTAATTAATATAAGATGTGTAATAAATATCCTGTATTATTTAAAAAACGGTAATGATTGTTTTAAATTTATCATAAGATTTTCTTTTTCTTTCATTTTCTGATGAGGTATCGAGATGTCATCAGGGATTTAAAATACTTAAGTTTCCTTTTTAGCGTAGTTAGCACTTATTTTCACTTTAATTTCCAATGCTAGTTATCTAATTTAATATGCAAATTTAAAGTGGTGCAGTGTCAATAATTGCAAGGAGACTGAATGTGTGCAAGAATTGGTGTATTTTAAGTCAAGTGAAACTAGTTTTAAATTCACATTTTTGAAAGTGATGGCAGGCAAAGTAATTACCGTGAAATCACGAAAACGTTCCCAAAGTAAATTATGATTTACATATACATGTTATAATTTAGATTCGTTGACGATAGATGATACGGCATATTATAGAAATACTGTAAGTCATGCTGACGGCTTGAGAGTGCGTAATGAGGAACAAACTTTCAATCGAAGAAGTTTAGATACTCCTTTTTATTTAGTTGACCAAGTATTTTAATAAGCCAACTCAAATAACTGGATATCACAGATGCTGTTCCAGAAGAACAACATCGATACCGATTACGTTTTAGAAATAATTTTGAAGAGAATAACCGTTAGGAGACCTTGTTATTAGGAGAAGCAAAAGCGAAGTGCGCATGGAGCAGTATGGAGATCCGGTGAAGAAGACTTTAAGTTTTAACTTACAATATGAATTTCAGTTCCAAATCATCTTCGTCGTCCAGAGTTAAAGCATAAAAACAGGGAAATGTGCAAATTAAAATGAAGAGAAAGAGAACTATTGCAAATTAAAAATTATAAATTTGCTTTATATATTTTTTATGTTGCATACACACACATATATATATAGACCATGTAAAATCAGCTGTGCTCCAAGAGTTCCTTGAACAGAACACATTTATTTAACTTTAGCATTTGGACTGTGTAGGTGCCTTTAAGCCTAACAGACAATCTCCGGGATGATTAAAAATATCTGGCAAAAGTGTAAAGGCAGTTAAAGTGGAACGAAATAAACAAATCTTGCAGCGGAATTTGTCCACGGAAATGGCGGTATCGAAATGGTAAAGTGGGTTGTTGAGACATAGATAAACGCGTTCTGCTGAAATCAGCATTACATGTACAAAGACTGAACGAAATGCACCGCTACATTAACACGGAACACGCCCACATACATTTTATCTACGAGGTTGAGGAATTTAACTAATCAGATACTCAAAGATGGTACAGAGAATATTCCCGCGTGAATTCTTTGAGTAATCGTTTCCCCTTTATCCAACGGTCTGTTTCCGTTCGCAGTATTTCACAGATCAAACGCATATCGACGACTTCACGTTCGTATAGCTATGCCTATGGTTCGAAATCCACAAAGGGAGATGATAATCTACACCAGCAAATCACTTTTACCTACTACTTAAAAAGCCACATACTACTACATCAACGAGCAATTTCTGCACATACGTTTCCATGGAAAATTCTGCTTATTTCGGTCCTTTGTGCTTAAGTTTTGAACATGTAGTGCAAGGTTATATTATGAGAGACATTAGTGTCTATGTACTGATAACAGCATTTCTCAAAAATGTAAATAAATATGCATTGTAATGACGTAGTTCATATTGCATCTTTAATTATTCATAATAAGGTACGAACCGTGATCCGTTTATTGATATGTCCTCATCCGTTAATTAACATTGTATTCACATTTTTTTAATTGTTTATCAGCTAGGACTGCTTTCGCATCTCAGCTGCAAGAACTAAATAGACAAGGAATTTCCCTGACATCTTTTTTTTATCTATTTTGCCTTCATTTATCTTATCCTTGACAATAGCAAGCTTTAATTCACAGTGGAAAAGCGCTAAAACATCTCGATATCTCTTTATTCACCTGATACGAATTGACGTCATGGGACTTTAAAACTGGATATCTCCTCAGCGAAAAGTATTCCAATGGCAATTTATTTCTTATAACCTCCCAAATAAAACATATAATAGTATACTGCATTTCTGGGACACCTAGCGTAGTATTAGCAAAAATGCAAAATGTTACAAATAATATACAAGCATTCTGGTCACTGCGGCAATTGGGGATATTCACCTTATGTTCTTAAATTTTGATCCCAAGCACATACTTCTCTTTATACGGCAATTAGAATAAGGGACAGAATTAAGAACACAGTATCAGCACTATTTTTGTATGATATCTCAAAGTGAAATTTTAGTTATTGAATTTGCATTAAGCTTTAATTAATTAAAATATTACATATTTTTATGTATAAAATTGAAAAGGAAATTTCAGAACAAATTTGCAATACATCATCTTTGGCCTGCTGATTATATACCTAAATTCAAGACGTCTGAGAGTTATCCTAGAGGGCAATTATAAGAGCCCAACCAGCCCACCAGCGGCTGAATGGTAAGTCGTAGAACACTGGTAAGTAAGTCAGGGGCTCGAATCCTGGTGACCGGGCTATGGCTGCATGGGCGTTTTCGTGGTTTTCCACAAGCGTAACACGTGTACGAGTCCCTTTCTCTTAGAAAGTTCTCTACCAGGGCATCCCTTGCCTTAGGCGAAATAACCCTGGGGGTGCTTTTCCATAATGCAATAAACCAAACTAAATCTAAGGCTACAACCTTTTTCTTCATCGATGAATGGTTTCTGCCTTGAATAGAAGGTTATACGTAATTAAATTTGCAGCCGATACTTTTCTTTTCGGCGAAAATGTTTCCGTTTGAATTTTGCACATACACTTGGAGTGTTTTACTCTTAACTAAGATATTTCACAAATTAGCATTTTTATTCACCCATTTTACTATTTGGATCAGATAAAAATTGAGATTTTATTTTACGGAATCTTTCCAACTTTCAGTACTTGGAACGTTTTTTCTTAACAATCTATTCCGTATTTTAAGAAATACGTAGATTTATAGCCGGCTACTAAGATTTGTAGCCCAAAATAATGAATTTGAGATTAATATTCAAGCAAGCAGAGCCCATTGCCACTTTTGATGATTTATACCGCTTTTCGGTTTATCCATTAGAGTAAGAAATCTTGGCCTAACAACATATAATTTCTTTGTTTTATTTTATTAAAAAAAAGAATAAATAAAGAAAATTACAAATTTTCTGGTTTCCAAAAGAATTTATAAAAATGTTCTTATTATTTATCAGTAATAATTATTCAGCTCCCTTTCTTTAACAATCTAAAATTATTTTAATTAATAATTCTACATATTTGTTTGTCTGAAAATTAGATTTATAGGAATATTTTACCGAACTTTGTTATTTCATGCGTATTTCATACACCCATTCTATTTATGTATTATTTCTTATTCAGTAATATGTAAATGCTATCATTAGATTACTGCCAATATTTCCAAATTGCGTTAGAAGATTTTAAATGCGAGAGTAATGTTTAAATTATCCTTCATAGCTGCTTTATATCATATCCAAACAAGCAAATACATATTTGCTATCGCGCTTATTTTGAACTATGACATTTAATGTCGAGATGAGAGGGCATTTGTATATTTGGTCACTGCGTGTTCATGAATGATCAGAATTAAACTCATTTGCTCCCATGTGTGAGATCCATATAGAACGATATTTATTTAAGAGCTACTTGTTTGATTATGGTAAAAAAATAATCAGCTGAGTGTTGAACACAAATACAAAATACTTGCAGACGTAATTTAAACTGAAGTTCACAATGTTATTAATTGTACGAAAACATTCATTTTTGGTAAATTTCTAATTTTAAACAAACTAATTATTTAAATAAATAAATGTGGATTCTATTCTTTTCTTAGGTGATCCAGGTACTCCTGGTCTTCCAGGAGAAAGAGGATTTATGGGATTGCCTGGCATGCCTGGTCCTACAGGACCGCAAGGACCTAAAGGTAAGTACTGGATATGATAATGTTTTGTGATGTGTATTTAAGTACTCTTTTATATTATTTATGAACAAGAAATAATGCGTATCATTTTGGAAATAGTGTTAGAGAATTAGTGGCAAATTTTGTAAATGTTTCTTTGGAATCCTATCCACAGTTCCACCTCCCATATGGAAAATAAAAAAAAGAAAATTAATTAAAATTCCTTTTCGATTTTTGATTGTACTAAAAATAAGCAGGTCATTTTTCAGAGGTTTTTAAATTCAACAAATTATTCATCCAGAATTTATTATTGAGCTATAAAACAAGAACTAGTGATTATATGGTTGATTTATAGTCATAAATTTTCCGTTTTTCGAATAAATATTATAATTAAAATTAAGCAAAAATAAAATCCTAAAGAGGCGTAGAATTTGCATCAAACCATAGAGAGTTTTAAGGTAATTTTCTTCTTTTCCAATGTAATTGGTAATTTTGCCTTATTTCAAATGTAACATTGGCAAATTTAATCTCTAATTATAAATTTTTACTTCAGATACGTTTCAAAATTGCTTAGTTTTTTTTAAATAGTATACTCATCTAATATTTCATATTGTGTGATTCTTCAGTGTATACCAGTTGTAATATGCAGTGGTTTTCCTGGGAGGAAGGACTCAGTTGAATCTGATCTACCTCCTTTTTATAACGTTGAATAAGATTTTGATTGTATTCCTCTTCCTATACATTTTTAGTCTATGTCGATAGTTTTTGAGAATCCTTTTGGTTTCGTATCGCTTGTTTGATATTTTTTACATATTTATTGGGAATTTTAGATTTTACTGGTACTGAATTTCATTTTTTTCATGTCTTTGGGAACGTGGTGTTAAATTTCTTATTTTTTGTATATCATTAATGAATTTTTCAGCAGCATATTGCGAAAAATATGCTGCTGAAATATTTGGATAATTTGTTTTAAAAACATTGGGATACTGTTGGATATTAATTTTTGTTACTACGCTTATGGAACATTAAAACAATGTATACACAATTTTACAGATCCTTTATGATAACAAGACCTTTGGAACTATTACTCATTATATATTAAAGCTCTAATTCCATTTATGAGTCAACGCTCCAATAGTTTCCTTGTAAAGTCTTTATATTACTCATAGAACCAGTTCTGAATATCCTGATATGAAGTTTTGATTCGAAAAGTAATCCACATAGAGTTGCTTCAGCGAAACGTAACAAAATAATCTCAAGCGAATAAATGAAGGTAGTAAAGGGAGAAAACTGCAGTGATTCCTATAAAATATCTACAGGTGTCAATTCAGGGGTTTAAAGGTAAGAGTCTTATCTTCTCACGTATGGTTAGATAGATTTTGAATGTTTTGAAATAGCAATTAGTAGGGATAGTCTTGAATCAATTTATCAGTTGCCCCTATAGGGTTTGGAATCATGTTTCCTTACTTTTTGCATTTATTTGATATTTTTTATAGTTGTGCCAGTATAGTTTTGTATTTAGTTTTGCTTCAAATATTATTTCACTTATTCGCGGAAAATGTATCTGGAAAAAGGTTTGCAAATTCTGACTTTTTTCGCGAACCCCCTTACTATACTATTGCTTCCTTGTACGAAGTAAAGAAAATATTGTAATCACGAAAACTTCCGGAGATTACATTTCAACGAAAATATCCATTTTGACCTCTATCGAATGCAATTTGGCAATGTTTTTGCGTGACACCTGTATGTATAAATAGAATACCGGACTCTTTTTCCCCAAACAAATTATAAAACTGATTTAAAATGGGTTCAGAAGAGATTTTTTCGCGCCGTCTGCACGTACGATTGTATGTATTTATCTCACCTAACTCAAAAGTCCTCAGAACGTTGAAATGTTTTGTATAAGACTGCTATAACATGTAACTGTGCACATCTCTTTTTAATTGCAATCAACCTCAACAAACGTATATAAATATATATATGTAACCCGTCTGTTACTGAGCTTCGTGAGCTCAGTTTTTTTTTTATTCTTATAGGTTGGTAAATTGCGCATTTTTTGCTTTGAAAATAGTTGAATTCTGTTGTTTTTATCTTCCGGTTAAGGTTTTTATGCTTAGTTAATTGGGATGCAATTTTTGTAGAATTATCAATAATTTAAAAGTTGTTTAAGTGCGGCTAAGCCTAATTTTTCTTTCCATAGCAGACATGTTTGTTTACATTTGAAACAGCAGAATAGTGAGTCTTCCTACACTTTCAGTGCCTTTTTGCCGAGTGGGATCAAAAGGAAACTTTTAGTTTTGTGCGAAGAAAAATCAGCCTTCTTGCTTGCTGGCAGAATTGCTTGTTTTTGCGCAATAACTCTAATTTTAATTGTAAAATTTGTTTTTAAATTTTTTTAGCTGTATTTAGTGTTTTATGTTTTTCTTTATATTACGATTTTAATGAAGATATTTTGAATTTTTATGTATTTTTGCCGTGCCATGAAGTGAGAACGCAATTAATTGAATGAGAAATATATCTAATGAAATTCGAGGAAGTAAATGTTTACTTTTAGCAACCAATATTGTCACCAGTCTGTTTCGGGCAGAGGAGAATGTTTACGAGTAGCGCGTGCGCATTAGGTAAGCGGCGCTGAATCGTCTGTAAAAAACTGTTTCTTATTTATTTGTTTAATTTATTTTATACATCGTTTTAGATTTATTATAGTATTTGAATAGAACATGTGACAACAACTAGATAATCCTTTAGATGTTATAATTTTTGTGCATTCTGAGTTGTAAAATGAATGAGATGTAACGCTGTTAAATGATCCTAGCGCCAGAGTGTCGCTATGGTAAATAAATATAATGGATTTTAAAGAGCGCGTTTATTTTATTCCGGTTTATGCGTTATCGACGAAGTAGATTTGATTCAATTCAATGAGCTTAAATGAAATGCAGGAAAAAATGCGTATATTTTAATATTCCGTTGAAGGAAGTCATGTGGCGTACACATCAAATTTTTAAATTGTCTTATGGTATTTTCTTATAAAATGTGTTAGTTTCTCCATGCTTATCTATTTTTAACTTGCAAAAACTTTACTGTAGCTCTCAGTACCTCTTTCATAGCTCTTTAATTCTAAATATAGTTTTTTACTAGTTATCAAGAGGGCTTAGTACCTAAAATTAGGAAGGCTAATCACTAATGTGCCCTATGGAAGGCCATCAAGGCAGAGAAAAAATATTGCTTTAAGCGTTAATATTACCGACAGAAACACTGATTTTTCCATCTTGTATTTGGGCATGATTCTTATTAAGTTTGCAACACAAGATAATTTATTTTCTGTTAGTCTGCTTCCTACTTCCTTTTATCCCAATTAACATTTTTTCCTGTTCATCTTGATTATCTCAATCGGTACTTGCAGACTCAATCCTTTATTGCATCTAGAAGTTAGCGATTGATTTTCTACAAACAAGATGCTGACTAAAAGGAAATTTCTTCAATTTGGAATTCATAAAGTATCGCCCTCTAAGAGTATTTATAATTATTGGATATTATAATTATAACATCTATAATGTCCCTTTTTATGAAGTTTCATAAATCTGAAATTTTAACACCATTGCAATATAGAATTTTGATACATAATTCAAGGTTTTAAGTCTATCCTTCATCACATTTAAACAAGTCTTTCATCACGTGCTATTAAGTTATTCCTATATATGTTTTATATTATTTATATTTTATTTATTCTGCTTTTTGCTTGCTATTCATATTCTTAATTTTAATAAAATAATTTGCTGATTCAATAGGAGAGAAAGGTGACAGAGGTGATAGAGGACCAGAAGGTGTCGGAATTGAAGGACCTATGGGTCTACGAGGACTACCAGGTATTTTTAGCTTCATATTAAAACACATAATAATTAATATTTTGAATACATCTAACAGGTGCTGTATGAAAAAGGACAATCTAAAAATATATCATTATTAATAACATATCCATGCTCAAATACCAGTTAATTTAAAAAATTAACCCGTTATAACGTACACCGAGGGAGAATTGACTGTTGCATATAGCAGCAAAGGTCCACCAAAGCCTGAGCAGTAAAGTTGCTGGACACTAGTAATTTTTAACCTGGGTTCAGTTCCAGGCGAACAAGATAGCTGAATGGGTGCTTTCGGGGTTTTATGCGCATATGGTAACATGTATATGAGCCAGTTTCCCTTACAAAGGGTTTTACGAAGTCATCTCTTCGCTTAGACAGATAGTGTACTTTGCCATAATCAACTAAACATGATCCACCATACAGCAGTAATCTGTATGAAGTATAGTCTCATCCTGGCAATTTAGACCATCAATAGAAATTCGCTTGCGAGATTCGGACTGGTTACTTGAACCAGTCGCCTCAAGCTGGCCGGCCTATGGTTCCCATGCGGTCCCCGAAGAAATTTTACGCGGTCCACTTCAATTACATATTTGTTGTAAAAACAATATTGAAATGTTTCAAAATTTTACTTATTTAAAGTTGGAGTTAATATTATTTTCATTTCCATTAAAAAGAATTTGAATGACGAGCGAGAAAATTTATAAATGGAATTAATTAATTTGCATTGCGATTTCAAAATATGCAGATATAGATTTATTATCATTTATTTGTACTTGTTAAAAAAATAATGAACTCAATTCGAATTGTTTTATGAAGAATAATCGCTTTGTTTGGGAATATATGTAAGTGAACAACTTTTATCGCAGTCGAAAATTATTAAGACGAAAACCCGATTGACCGATCGGAATCTACACTCCTTGGTGAAGGTAATATCTGGTAATTTTAGTCCAGGGCTACAAACTTTATAAGAATCTAAATGCCATCAAGTTATAATGAGAAATAAAGAAGTTTATAATTATTTACATACAAACATACATATTGTTGCGTCCGTGCGGGTTCCTAATAGATAAATGCACACAGGTCTGATGACAG
This sequence comes from Stegodyphus mimosarum, assembly GCA_000611955.2. Taxonomy (NCBI): domain Eukaryota; kingdom Metazoa; phylum Arthropoda; class Arachnida; order Araneae; family Eresidae; genus Stegodyphus; species Stegodyphus mimosarum. Next base: position 105,052 of record KK117345.1, read on the forward strand.
GTTAATAAAATTTATTTTATAAACAAGAACAGTTCAAAAGTCTGGAATTTTCCATAGAAACACTCGCACAGGTATTTACAGTATCACAAAGTACAATTAGTAGTTATGCTTCAAACTACTAAGAACGTTAAACATAATGCAATGCAAAGCGCATCTAAAGAGATAGTTAACCCAGAGATATTTCATTTCATGCTGAGCTAACAACTCGCAACAATAACAACTGAGAGCAGATGCTTTCTGCTGCTTTAATATAGTTTTCAACCGGCCACAGAGATATTTATAGTACTTTACGCTCCTCGAAATTATTGGAAAACAATATGAGGTTCAAGTTACAGTTGCAGCTAATACAGTGACCAGCTACATTTTTTCAATTACAATACTTATTACGGTGATACAGGGACTGGACCAAAATGTCGTCAAATGGTGGCCAAGTTTGACTGCATTTGGCGACAAAAGAAGTCGCCAGAATCGGTGTCAGCTTGGTGATATCTCACCAAATTACCGAGATATCGCCAAGCTGACACATGTCCATTTACTCAGTGTTAAATGGACTTGTCTCTGTATTCTTACTTTTCCTCCTTAGCTTTTCTCTATATTGTTCATGTTGCATTACACAGAAAAATAAAGCAGTTTCACATACAATTGTATAAAAATTATCTATCTGTGTACAAAATTCGTAACAGTATTTTTATTTATGAGTCGAAGAAAAATTTAATAAATAAGAGAAAGTGACAAAATTCTTAATATTTATTTTTAAGTTTTGTCCCACTTGTGAAATTTTTTTTTTTTTTGAAAACTGGCAAATTTTTTATAGTTTGCTTATTTTTAGTTTAAATTAAAGTAAGTTATTTAATGAACATGTTTTCACTATTTGAAAGGAATAGCCATCTAGAATTGAACATTTAGCTGTTAATATGTTTGAATTACAAAGTGTAACCAACAAAAATGTTTTACCGGTACTAAACTTCAGATTTCAGATCAAAAATATAAATTTGAATTTTTTTTTGCTTTATTATTATTATTGTTCATGTATGTTTTGATAAACATTTAGCAAGCGAAATTTATATTTTTTTTAATATTTTTTATTTAGTTAATACAATTTTCCATTTTTTAATTACAAAATATTTTCGCCCATTCAGCTATTTTCCACTCGTATATTCAGTTCTGTACATAGTTTAAGACAACTGATCGCATAATACTTTGACGGAAAGCGTGATTCCTATCTGCCTGCTGTCTCGTGAAAATGTTGACACGTAACGTATAGTAATATTGGTCTGTCTTCACTTGATAAATTAAAAGAACTAAAGTGGTTATAATGATTAAAAAGAAAGCATGTTCTAAGTATAAAATGAAGCGTGATTTATGAATTCTACTTATACATGTATTTCACCGCGCTTTAAATCATGTGCAATATTCGACATCGTCTAATCGAGACAGTATTTGGAACACATAACTTGTAAAAACGTTTAAGATATCTAGGAACAGGGACTTGTAAAATCAATTATTATTGCTGGGATTCGAAACATGCGTTTTACAACTACCTGCTCGATTTGTTCATAACTTACACCCCAAAATCACGCAAGGGGAAATTCAACAGTTCCTGGTGGACGCAATGTGATAAATTGACGGATATACATATACATATATCGCTGCTGAATAATCTATCAATACGCATTTAAAATGCGCTCTTCAGTCCTGTCACATTCAAACGTTTTTTAGTAATTATTCTATAAAAGCAAAAATTAAGTTCGCACTAGTGCGTTTTCTATAGTAACTTATTAAAAAGTACAAAACAGAAGAAAAGCTTAAAACTAGTATAACTTTCCACTTTATTAATAAAATGCAACTTTATTTATTAAATATTCTCTTAATAAATGCGTAGGAAACAGAAACAACTTAATCTACATCCATGGATCTGAAAAATCTCTTCTTAGTTAAAAAAAATACTGAAAGATTTCAAACTTTAATGGACGCCCAATCAAAAGAGTTTCTTAAAGTTTTTTCCGCTCTTGCTGAGCTCGCAGCCTCTCTGTCTGCTGTTCCACTGACTCCTACTAACTTTTTTTTTCTTTTTTTTCTTTCTTTTTTTTTTTTTTAGTGCACTTACACCACACACAATTCAACAGCAAAATTATAAGAATTTTAAAAGTACCATAGCAAGATATGTTTAGAATTCCCAATGCAGTGCTAAGTGTTGGCATACATTTTTTTATTTTTTTTTCAGCCTTTTCTCAGTTCATAATATCGATGTTCAGTTTTCTTAGTAAAATGGACTGCAAAACTTTTTTATCACGTTCTTTGCATTTAAATCATTTAAAATTCAATTCAACGGCAAAATCACAGAATATTTAAAAACAGCATAACTTTAGAATTTTTCATAGACGCTAGTGCGCTGGAAATAAAATTGCTTCAGTACACTGTGCCAGTGCTCGCTTTCAAATCGTTGAGTTTGTTAATAAAAAATTAATTAAAATTGTACAAAATATGAAATAGATCACTAAACAAATGCGAACCAAGTGTTTATATTTGGGTAGAGGACTATGGTATTCAAAATTTGATGGCTCTGGGTGTAGAATCATTATGTTTTATGAAGCAGGAAACTTGGAAAATGAGAAATGCCCTAGCTGGAACTCGAACCTGGATCTTTCGAAAAAACGCCAAGTGTGTTACCGTTATTCCACTAAGTTATGCAGAAAGGAGGGAGAAAATACTTTATGTACTTTCCCATTTAAAAAGCTACCGGGGATTAGGATACCCAATCGCTTTAATCCTGGTGGTGAAGAATCATCATCCACTACCTTTTAGTGCACCACTGTAGAGTCATTAAGTTTTATGAAGTAGGAGACGTGAAAAATGAGCAATGCCCTTGCCGGGACTCGAACCTGGAACTCTCGAATACGCGTCGAGTGTGCTACCGTTACACCACAAAGCATGCAAAAAGAAAGGAGAAAGTACCTTATATAGGTACGGTCGTTATTTCCAACAATACAAGAATCATGTATACATTCGTACAGAGTCTTCCTTATATAACTTCTTTAAAGATAACGCAGGAAGATAACATTGCGTGGCAACAGTTTCAAAAGTGATACTACGTTTATAGTGATTCAACGCAAAATTGCGTTTCAAGACTAATAGCCCATTTGGTTAAACGTCCCCTTTGGGCTAATAATGCTTTAAAATTAACTGATAAGTAATTCATATTATATTTAAAAATTTTACTGAAATTAAGAATGTAGAATAACTGTGTAGATTTAATAACCGAAATTAACCGATAGGTTTGCAAAGGTACGCAAAATTATACGTTTCGAGACTAATAGCCCCTTTTGGGCTAACGGCCCTCTTGGGCTAATAATACTTTAAATAATTCATATTATATTTAAAAAGTTTATTGAAATTAAGAATGAAGAATAACAGTGTAGATTTAACAACCGTAAAATCATTTGCTGCTTTGAAGATTAGAAAAATTAACCGAAAAGGTAGGCTGCTTTTCATAATTGCAGATTTACATAAAATATGTACATAGATTATCCTTAATGGCATTACGCATTTACATACTACGCTTTATACTATATAACTGCCGGAAATTCTAAAATAACGAAATTTCATGTTTCCTCTTACCGAGTAGAATTGTTTTATTGAAACAAAACTGAAAGATACGGATAAAAGGAAGCGAATTTAAAATTCTTTAACTACGAATTCATTAATTTTAAAGATTATTTTTGATTTTAATTCTACAGTTAACCTGTAATGGTACTTAATAAAGCTTTTCAAAATCGTTTTTAAGTTTAGTATCTCCTTGAAATTATTTTTCCTAGAAGAAATAAATCATACGTTAAAAAAACGGTTACTAATGATTTTTCCTTTCATTAATTTCATAATAATTTCAATTACTCAGGAGTGCTCTTTATTTTGTTAAGTTCATTAAATAAAGATTTACTAAGTATAATATATCGTTTTTGGCTTACATTTATTATGCTTATTGATTGTTGGAAGTGAGTTAAAAATTATAAAATGAATTGTCGACAGAATTCGAAACGCTAGAACTGATGCAGTGCAGGAAAAAATATCTAAAACTTTTATGAAAAAATAAAGTGTAACACATTAACTAATTCTGTTGCATACTACCCATAGAAAAAAAAAATAAATGACTAGATTCACCAAATTATGACAAAGCACACTAAAGCTATCTTCCTAACCGAATCAGTGTCTTGGGAAAGGACATTCTAAAGATATTTGGATTATGTCAAAGCGCACGCGGCTTATCCGATTACAGTAGATGCCTTATAATACCATAAAATGACGCATGCGGCCAACCTATTCGCAAGGAATCGAACCGAGGCCGAACTACCGGTTTTCAGTAGTTTTGAGCACTGGGCTGCTGGTAAAAAGTTTATGGCCTATAATGACAGTACCTATAATGTAAGAAAATAAGAATTTGAAAATAATATGAGTAAGTTATCTTCTTAACAGAGAAAAGTTTAAATGATATCACATAGCAAATTGCAAAATGATATCACATAGCAAATTGCAAAATGATATCACGTAGCAAATTACAGCAAATAAAGCAAGAGAAATGTACCATCAATTATCATTATAATTATGCTGATCCCTGTTATAGCATTAGTCTGATAAAACTAAATTAGTACAAATATTTGTTTCTGGAATTTAATAAAACTTATTATTTTCTGAAGTGTATGTACTTAATACGTTTTCATTTCCCCCAGAAAAAAAAATAAGAATGCTTTTTTTAGCAACGACATCAAATTTTTATATTATGAAGTTTTAAAATTACTGAATACCTATGAAAAAATATTTACACAAACAGTTGTCGCAGTGGAAAAGTCAAGTAAAAGCAAAATGACACGAATTCTCAATTATTTTCACCCGTTATTGTAACACAGCTATAGATTATTTAAAAAGCCAATATTTCTTTTAAATTTATAGACTTCAACGTATCCATTTCTATTTTGCCTCTGATGTTTGCATAGTCAGAAAACTATGATTCAGACTCCCAATCGTTTCTTTAAATGCCGAAAAAAATAATGATTTAAAAAAAAATAATGACTACCCTACATTGTACTACTATAAATTGCTAGGAAATAAGTTTAAAAATATCTGCTGACTGAATGCATTAATATATAATGCATGAACATTTGGCTTTGATCTAATAATTGCATATAAAAAGGAAGGGGTGAATTATCACAAGCAATCCAAGACCATTTATTATAGTAATTTAATGTACTCTTTAAGTTTCTATGCTTTACCTTTTTCACACCTGTATAATTACGGTAAGAGCTATTTTCGAAGAGGATTAGGTTTTAGGAATAAGGAGATTTATTTAATTGAATAGACTATATTCCATTTTCCTTCATTAATCAGATAATCTAAGGGTCTTCATTTGAGATATATTCACAGAAGTCATTTTAAGTAGGCATGGTTATCAGTAAAGCTCATAGTTCAGGGGTGTCCAAAATTCACGTTGTGATATCGAACTGAAAATGGATGTGGTATGGTCCTCTCTCAAAACCAGATAGATCGCGCAGAGTAACTGCATATTGGACAAGAGCAGCCCTGTAGCAGTCGATTCCATTGTACCACACCCACCAAGGCAGCTTTCAGCTTTGGGGTGGTTCTCAGAGGGGATGGCGATATGAAATTGCCCTCCCAACAATGCTCCAGACATATTTCATAAGGTTACGGTCAGGAAATTTGGCTGATCAATTCATGCGGTGAATATCCTGCCTCTCCAGGTAATCGTCGACCAGCTGAGACCTGACAACTTTCGCCGCCCCTAAAAAGAACATAAGAATATAGATCTCCTCTCTATACCTCACAGAAGTCAGGGAATATTTGTCAAACACATGCAAAGTGTGCAGCTGTGCATCATAATGCCTTCCCAAACTATTACATCTAAACCACTTTAATGATCATTTTCCCTGATAAAGGAGAGATGACATCATGTTCCAGGCCCTCTCCAGCACCCAGGCTGTCAGTACTAATTGAATTTCCACTCATCTGTAAAAAACACGATGCCCCACATGAAATCTGGTCCAAGGCGCATGTTTTCGAACGGGACGCAAACAACGGACCTTCTGGCTTACAGTTCTACCTCGTGAAGTCTTCCGGCAGTTGTAGATCGTGAACATCGGGTTGCAGCGGGAAAAAGCTTTGAGGCTGTAGCAGTCCTGTGTAATCGAATATGAAATAAACCTAGACAGTCAAGCCTTGTAATGAATTTCGACGTATATGCTACGTTTCGTGGCTTTAATTTGCAGAAGATGCATTTTGTTAACAGGAAGTATTTTTTGTATGAATGTGTAGAAGTGGGAGAAATTAGAATACGATAACGCGTGTTATTAAGATAACACTGTTATTTAGATAATATAATTCTAAATAGCGTTTGGAACCTAATTAAAAATTCTCTGACTGTATACTTGAAATGAAAAACATGTATCCCCGTTATTGTGGAATGTACTATTATATTGAGCAAGTTCACCGATATACCGAGAGGCTAACACAACTGAATATTGGTAGTTTGGCCTAGTTCGAATTTTGACGACCGTGGTGGACTGACTGCATGAGCATTTTCCTGATATATAAAATTTATATTTTTCCAGTTTTATTTGTAAAGCCGTCTCTGCACGCATCTCCTTCTTTCTATATAGCTTCCGTAAGTTTGCCTTAAACGAATCAACTTATAATCGGACATTATTTTCCAGATTGTGGCAGAAATCAATCTGTCTGCTAGAGAGATGCCTGTCTCGTATAACGAATGATGAAAACTGTAGCATAAAATATATTAAAACTTATATGTGCTTTATAAATTTTAAAGCTGGCACTTTTCAACTGTGTATTTGTATTTTTGTATCAATTGAAGTAAATATGTTGTTTGAAACACTGTCTATTACCTGTAGAGATCGATTTATTCATGAAACCTTTTTTTAACTTCAAAGAGAATGACTTTTGATCAGTAATAAATGAAAACTTTTAATCACTAATGAATTTAAATAATCAAGGATGAAATCATTAATAAAATATGAAATATTTTGATCAGAATGTTTTTATTGTTATCAGGCATGTAACACTCGTAACTCGTGCGTCGCATGCGGCCCTTGAATCATTTCCTACTGTCCTCTGTTGGCCTCAAACAATAAAGTTCTTAGTTAGAATATACTAATAAAAACTTGAATTCCACCTAATCCGAGACGTATGTATGACCCCTAGTGCTGAAATGGACTATCAAGACGATAAAAAAAATAAATAATAAATCCTAAAAATATTTTATCATTCTACTTAAAGAAAGTGCTACCCTATTTACAGAAGGAATTAATAGAAATTCAATGTTTCTCAAATCTCAACCAAAAATTTAGTGAAGCTGGTACCCGGAAGAACAAATACCTGTTTGCGTAACTCTTTTTTTTTAGAAAGCCGCAAACTTGCATCGTACGTGATTTCAGTGTTCGGTAGTATGCATCAATGTGAACTTTCGCACTTAGAAAAAGTAAAAATTCCTATCGAAATCCAGGTTAGCAAACACTTGTCTGACATGTGTTCTAGAATGTGCTAGTATAAACAGCAGATTTACAGATATCCGGAATGTTGGGTGCAGAAAAAGACGTTCAGTTTCAAAACAGGGTTTGTTTGATTTATTTCATTACGGCAAAGCTCACGAGGGCTATCTGCCTAAGTTGAAGGATGCCTTCATGGAGGAATTTCTAAGGAAAACTGACTCGTCTACATATTACACATAGGGAAAACCACGAAAACGTCAAATCAGTCAGCCAGTTTCAAGGAAAAACAAATATCCATCAGTTATTACCAGGATTTCCGTATGTGCCTTCTATTTTTATATAATCTGCGTTTCAAGAAAGTTTTCATGTATTTACTCCCTTTTAAAATACATCATTAAATTTGAAAATATAATTGTTTTTTCCTTGCGGCCCGCAGTGTATACTAATGACTATTTGGTCCCCTTCAGATAGTCAGTTTGAATTGCCGGATTTAGACTATCAAAACATCGACACCTCTTCGGATTTAACTGTTCGGTGAGATATTCGTAGTTATCCATTCCGCAGATATCATTTCATATATTTGGAATGAAATTCCAAATTTAGATTATTAAACACTTTCGATGTATCACTTATTAACACTGGAAGAGATTGTGCTATCTGAAAAAATGTACTGACTTCATATATTCTTGTGCGTATGTCACGTTTTGATCCTACTTTTATTGCAGGTCCACCTGGCCCCCCGGGAGTGGGACTTCCTGGCAGACCTGGTGAAAGAGGACCAGTTGGAAAGCAAGGAATAGCTGGAATGAGAGGCCCTCCAGGACCGCAAGGAGCTCCTGGTTATTGTGAACTTTGTAGCTATCAAGGCGCTGACATCATGAATGTGCTGCAGGCAAGAGGGCCACCTTCCCAAGACAAAGGCCCAACAAATTAGGAATGGTTTTAAAAGGCATACTTTATAGCATTGGCGGCTGATAAATATTAAATAAAAAGCTATTTTCCGAGCGTTAATTGCAAGAAAAGAAATCTGGATCCTCTCTCTCTTCATGAGCTTAACGGGACAATAAAACATAGAGCGACTGGTACATTAGAACTCATAATTTAAATACGGAAGTATTTCGAAGTTTTTATCCATGATATTACGGATAATTCTTAATGGGTACTCAAAGCAATGAAATCGATAGAATTTGCAGTAATTCAAGAATTAAATTATAGTAATCATATTACTTTTTATTAATTATATAAAGACACTTAAAACAATAGCAATTTGAATTAAGTAATCTTAAAATGTATAATACATACGTTAGTTTTACATTGTTGTCAAACAACAGGAACTTGAATTATAGCCAGAAATAACATCTTTGAAAAACAAGTATTATTTTAAGTTTTTAAATAATCTTATTTATCACAAAGCATTAGTTTTTAAAATAGAATAAAATATTAAACTTAATGTTTTATGTAAGATCACGTATAGTAATTAATTATTGTTTTCTTCTATTATTAAGTAAAAATGTAGCACTTTTGTATTTAATGATTTAACAGTTCTTGCAATTATTTAGACAAATTTGAATTATTGTATTTGTAAATACAGTTAAATATTTATCATTTTTTATACCTCTGGTATTTTGCAATCAAGGATTTCTCAGCGGTGCTAACTTGAAATAATTTAATATATTAGATCCCATTTCATAAACCTTTAGAAATTATTACAAGATACGATTCTTTGCCATCAAAGCTTCAGTCTTCATCAACAGTATTCTACTCTAAATCACTACGGGTTGTAGTGATTAGAGCAGTTAGAGTCAAAACTAACTCTGACTGCTCTAATCACTAGAGTCAGTTATACTCGGGGCTGGTTATACGGACAGTCAGTTATACTCAAAGTATTTTGTCTCTCTCAAGCATTGTTGAACAGTTAAAACTTACTCTTTATGTAAGCATTTTAAGTTTTCATTATTATACCCAAGCCAAGGTCTACTGAAAAGAAAGCTACTATCCTCCACTCACCCAAGGCATTAATATCAACTTTGACAGAAAATTGACGAAATTAAATTTTTTATCTCGAAAGCGAAAGAAAGTAAACATTTCTAAAGATTTGGGGAGTTCTCCGATACAGGAAAATTACTTTTGCGCAAAACATGTGTGCAGATGATAAAAAGTGAAGTAAATTCAATACTATATATGTGTAAATGTTTTGTTGGATAATTAAATATGTAAATTAATTGACAGGAAATGCACATTGGCAATTAGTAATCCGTGTGATAAGAATTATCTCACTGAGGCAGTACCTTGAATGGATATAAAAATGGCTTGGAAAAATGTGATGATATTCTTTTTTTTCCTTAAAGCCAATAAAATTAGGCAATGTCCCAAGAAGGAGTTTTTTGAGATAGTTTTACTAAATGCAGTTTTCTTATGATTTCGACATAAAAAATAGATATTTTGGGGATCCGTTTTTTGGAATTTCTTGAACTGCTAAATGGTTAATACAAATTTTAATTTTTCTCCAGTTCTCTCCAACAGATCCTTTCACTTCCTAATGATCTTTCGCTTCTGTTACAGATTTTTAATTTTTTTGATGAAATGACGCATGGTATTGACAATAGTTTCGTGATAAGCTAAATTATATTAATGCAATGACACATATTCTTATCGATAACAGTTTCTATAAGCAAATACTTTAGAATTAAAATTAATTCTGCTTAGCATGCAATTCTGTTTGAATCATTCATTGCATGATAATCATAATCATCATAATAATCATGCATTCATTGCATGATGAAATACAATTTCCTCATGCAATGAATGGAGAGAAATGTTTCCCGAAAATGGTAATTAATCTTAACTAATAACGGCTTAAATTCTGAAGGCTTTCTAGACTGGTCTTAATATTAAAAATTATAATAACTGCTTTGATGGAGAATGATTAAACTAACATATTTGAAGTGAAAATAGGGACTAGTTTTGGCATTTTCACTTAGTAACGAATGATGAGTTATAATCAGATTAACTTTTAATTTCTTAACTTTAATTATGCATAGTTTCAGTAGCGTTGATATATTTAGATGCGTTATTAACTTAATTCCTTATACAAGAGACCATAACATGGAAGTTCATTGCTGTATACATTAAACAATCTTAGACCTTCGATTCGTGAATATATAATACATATATCGGTTCATTATTTAGTCCAGACAAATTTATGGAATATAATAAAGGCTACCCAGATGTATGTTCTTTCTGATAATTTTAATCGCTTTATTTAATAATTTTGAATGCATTGTTATGAAGAATAAAAAATATGTCAGTTTTCATGTCTAGCTCCTAATTTATGCTAGCATATAATTAGTTTATATATTTGTTTTATATTATGTTTTCAAACTTAGATGATTTTCGGAGAAATAATTTTAGTAGTACTTTTATATCTTTTATTTACTCAAACTATGCATTTCTTTTTCGTTTGGTAACAAAAATTATTTATGCCAACTCTTTATTTGTATTTTCAAACGCCATATTATTAATTATTGCCAAACGTTTATTAATATTTTAATATTGACTCTGATTATCTTTTTTTTGAAAGGTCTTAACTTACTTCGCAAAAACCTACTTCTTACGCCATATTACTTTCAAACGCCATATTATTAATTATTGCGAAGCATTTATTAATATTTGAATACTAGCTCTGATTATCTTTTTTTAAGGTCCTAACTTACTTTTCCTTAGCAAAAATACATTTCGCAACCCTTTTTTAGAATATTAATTTGCATATTTGCACAAAATGAGTATAAGCATTACTGGCATTTTTGTATGTGTTGATGCTGAGGGGATTATAAGTACTGAATTTACATTTTCAATTATCATAACAGGAAAACAACTTTCGTATATGATATGTAATAAAATAAAATTTTTTAAAAATATTCACTTTTAAATCATGTCATTAATATTACGTTTGAATGCTCGAATGGAAATTTACATGTTTGTCACATGTTAAATGCTTAAATGAAAGCATGTCCTTATAAATAATTTTAAGGACTATTTATAAAAATTGTAGTTACTTCATTCCTTTCATACATTTTTGAATTTTCTGTGATTAATAAAATTTGTGAAATGTTACATTAAACTAAACATTTTGTTTATTTTAAATTAAAAGAAAAATGAAACAGTTGTTTGATATTCTTTATATTCAATTATATGATTAATTCTATGTATTTTAACTTCATGATTTGCTATATATTTCATGACAAATTTAATGAGCTCAAGAATGGAAACAATAATAATTTATGATTTCTGGAAAGATATATGTAATTTTATAGCATTTCCTTTAGATTAACATAAATTTTAAAATAAGTTATTGATACTTAGAGACATTTCATAAATGTTTTATTCCCTTACTTATTTTGAGTTGCAGTTTCTTTATCATAGAAAAGGTTTCATATAATCGTTCACCCTAACTGTAAAATAAACTTGTACGTTTTAGGGATAAATGAAACTTTGTTAAAGCTGTTTGTCTAGCAAACAATACCAAAAACACAATGTAAAACATTTACACGTGATGTGATGTAAAATGTGGTATGATTTAATTCTCATGGCAATAGAAATGTATTATAGAATAATATCGATTAAGTGTAGTGAAGAAATGGTTTTTTAATTAACAAAATTTGTAAAAATTAATTAGTTCATTATTAAATATACAAGTACAAAACCATATTTTAATAATTTTCTTCATATATAAAATAAGTAGTTTTTAGGTGGCTGTAATAAAAAAGTAAATCTAAAACTTCATTGCTGAGATTTAAACAACGTTTCATAAAATTACGTTTGAAATAATGGGTTAAACATTTTTTACAACAGTTATTATGTTACATTTTACAACAGCACGTATCTATATTAGATATTAGTTAAATATTAAAAATCATATAAATAATAAATTAGAGAAAAATATGCATACACAGACGAAAGTTGTCCTAGGCATTTTTCTCTTTCCATAAATTTTGTCGAAATTTAAGTACATGCAAAATTATCTACATTGTTGCTGTATACATTAATTTACAGTACTAATAAGTATAAAAGTTACCACTTATTTTACTTGCTATTAAAATAAATATTTGTTTCTCATTTAAGCAAAATAAATATAGAGCTATAAAAAGTTATTATTTACTTCCGCATGATTATATTATGTTAAATCAGGTATTTCATTATTTTGATGAAGTGTATCATTTATTAAATATCCTTCCTTTTAAATTAAGAATGATATCTTCGGAAGCTAAACTGCTTTAACCGAACTGTTTTCATGAATAAATATTTAAAGTATTAAACGCACGTATTTTAATATTTATCGTACACACATTTGAAATCCAACTAAATTATTTTCAATCATATTGCACTATTCGCTTTTATTTGAAAAATATAGCTAAGATAAATAGAAACACAACAAAGGTATATATATATATCACTTCATCGAGTGAAAAATTAATAGTTAAAGGCTGTAGTAAAATTCCCTTATTTTGTTAGTGAGCGCCTTTTTAGCTCTTTAAATTAATAAAATATGTCTTAAAGAATGTTAATCAAATTATGTAGCGTTTAAATTTTTATTTTTCAAATATAATTTCCATCATCATTGATTAGTTAAGTATTTTCATTGTTAAAGTAAATATTGCAGAAATATGTAAACTAAGAAAAAAGTAAATAAATAAAATCGTTTAGTATAGTTACATGGATTATCGTCTTATTCTGCTAAAGAGCGTAGCAATTAATTACAACTGATTTTAATGGTGGTCTTACATAAATTTAAATTTCCATCAAATAATAAATTAATAATATATCATTATGTAAATAACAGCTATTCCTTATTCCTCGTAATTTTTAGTTATAACTGAAAACTATACAAACTTTTAAATTTTCAAAGTAACATAGCACTTAGTGTTCAAATATTTATATAGTAACATCTGGCGGTTACAACACAGACTGAAAAAAATAAGCGAAATATGTTTTAAACTATTGAAACAAAGTGTTGGAATATGTTTCGGTATGGAGATCCTGAGAATTATATGTGTAATGAATCATAGGTCGGAAAAATTATGATGAATGACTACAGAAAGGTCATTTTAATATTTCGTGAGTAAACAGAATTTAACAAATTACTGTCATCGATGTACATTGTGAAGGAGCTGAAAATAAAAGTTACTAACTATGTATTATGGATTCGTAAGGAAGCATTTATTTCGAACATCTAAGTAATTCTTCTAAAAGTAATATTATTTTAATGAAAAAAATGGTGTGATTATTGGAGTTCTTGAAAAAGGAAAAGTTATTATTTTTTTTAAATAAACCAATAAATATTTAACTAACGCATACATGCGCCTTGTATAGGTATTTCTATTGAAAACTTATGAGCAGTACTTTATACTTTTTTTTCATTAACCAGCCATTCCTTTATCCAGTCTAATTAACTGGTCTTCTTCTGTTATCCTGTCTGAATCGGAGACTGTTATTTTAGGGAAATTAATTACGTGAGGAAAATCTCTTTTTAACGTTTAAAGTGTTCCTTTAAAACATAAATATCTGTTTTCCACATACTGCATTCTGATGTTTCTTAGATGGATTTGAGAGAAATGAATATGCCAAAATTATTTATTGTGCTTTCCTGTTTCATTAATGATACAATATACTTGTCACTAGTAACACATGCTTAACTACATTTTTAAAAATAACTTTATTTTTTACATACATTGAAATTTCTTCCTCTTTCACTCCTAGCATTACTTTTGTATTTCTCATACTATGTTATTCTTACTCATTTAAATGCATTCTGAAAATCTACTAAAAATTATTCTATTTCAAACGTAAATTTTATTGTTTTTATTAGATCTAGCCACTGAAAGAAGTGATTGTTACTCTAATGGATAAAGTGCATTTTATACATATCCTTATTTATCAAAGTATGATTCCAAATAATAATTCTATTCCCAGTGAAAGAGAACATTTGGCATTTAGTTTCATTTGACATATTTAGGAATAATATTAAGTTATTATTATTTATTAGTTCTATAGATTTAAAAGTATGAAATAAAATTTTAAAGCTATATCACTCTGGAAATAATGCTTTGATATTAAATTCCCACAAAAGATATTGCGCGGTATCTTAGCAAAAGCTCTCTGAAGTTTCTTTGCCTTTGATCAATAAATATGAATTTGGGTTTTTCTTAATTTTGACATACAGACTATCTTTTCCCAAATGGTCAGGTTCCAAACGATAGTGCTGAGAGCTCTTATCTATTAATAAAATGAGGTTGGCAGCATGTCAAAATCGATGACGCAAAGGTTTAGCCAGGTTAACGTGTCACAAAATCCGAGTAAAGACGTAATTCTCATTGATTAACACGATTCCGATAATTACATTTCATTGTGTACAATTACGATTGAGTAATAAGAATAGCGACCATAAAATAAATCTTTCTTATTGAAAAATCTTATTTAACACATGGAACCTTTCTTTGATGTAAATTAAGATCTTTTTGAAATACAATATTTCCAGTTTACATTCATGACAGGGGGCTGTATGCAAAATTAATGCCATTTATTAAATGATACCGATCTCAAAATTATAGAATCTGGTACTTTATCAAAATATTACCTAATATTTTTAAACCACTGGGGTCTTTAACACAAAAACTTTTAAATATTTACGCATACACATACGCACAGGCCTAAAGTATTTTTATACAAAAAAGGTGCCCACCAGTATAACAATCTCTATTGCCTGCTTCATAATTAAAGTTCATGTGCTCAAGAGGATGATTGTTTTATTTACATCCTATAATATTATAACATATATTTTTGCTCAAATGGAACACTGCCACTAAGCCTAAATGTGTCTATTGTAATGTTTATGGAAGCTGTGTATTTGTATTAAACATGGTGCGTGTTGTTTGATAATATAGATTAAACCACTTTGTGAAATGGCGGTTTATTTTGTACATTAACCGTTTACCAATCATTGTAAACGTTACAAATGTGTCTTATAATGTATATATTTATATATTTTGTGGTATATACCTGACTTTACGCGTAAACAATATGTGCGTAATAACTCTTTTATCTTGAATGCATTCATGGTAAATAAAGCTTATGTTTACACTTATTTTTGTGATTTAATGCGCAGCAAAATGCATCCAAGAAGTTGGTTCTATGAAGATTGGAAGGGAAAAGTACATATAAATGCAAAAACATATTTATAGGCCTTTTACATCCAAAATTAAGTCAGAATGTGGGAATGATCTAACAGCATTTTGTACAACGGTTACAGTATTTTTATTAACGGCTAAAGGTAAAAGTAGTTTTGGTTGGATACCAGAATTTTATCATTGGGTAGTACAGGTGGAATCCCACCCTTACAACCATACAGCTCTGCCCAAATTTTCATTGAAAGAGACCGGGGAGGGTGGACCCAAGGATCTCCTAGCTGTCCTCAATTACCACCAACCCACTCGAGCGGACTTTCGTTTGGCCAGAATTCTAAGTCCTGTCGTCATGTAGCACAGCACTGTTTACTTACAAACATGCATACCTTCTACGGATTTCCACTCCAGCCCAGCGATATGGTAGCCGGAAATGCTAACCACTATAATTATCAGCACGGCTTCGCATAGGATATATGTACTGGTAATTACACCAACATTTTATATTGGCCATGCAGGTGTACCCTATAGTATTAAATGTTCAGCTGCAATACTTTGTCATGGAGAACAACCCCAGAGGAATGTCTGAGGATTTCCTACCACACTTCTACCGCCAAATCACTCAAGGGGACTTTCAGCTAGTCAGCGTTTTAACCGTCACAAATCCGACACGGAAGTACACAAGCTTCCGTGGCGTTTATTTGATTATAGCAAAGTACGCCCTCCTGTTGACATGTTTATAGCGAATTCGGGTGCTATAACCAGGCATCCGGATTCAAAGCTTGAAGAAGGCATGGATATTTCCAAATATACAGTGCATTTGGGTCACATGGGGTGCATTTAAAATACTGTCGGACTAAAAGTCCTCAAATCAGATTGGTGAGGATGAGGGAGGGGAACGATGAGAGACTTCGATTCGTCTCCGCAGGAAATTCTTCTTCAAAAATTTGAACTGTGACTTTTGTGCCTACGTTTTAAGCCTTGAAAAGGCGCAAACAACTTGGCGTTAAGTCGTCAGCTTTGACAGGGACTCCATCTTTGCTTCTTGGCTACGATAAAATTCATGGACTTAGTCTGATGTTATTTTCAGAATAAAGAGATAAATCGCAACGACAGTTAAGTATACAGGTTTATTTCTCTAGAGAAAGTGATGCCTTGTAGAGGATGTTTCAGGGAGAACTGGATAAAACAATGAAACTTATGTTACACATGAGGAAAATCAAGCAGTCTTCGTGGAGCGAAGTGTTCGCTGGAATTTTAATTGGAGTAAAACTATTATTGTTTAACAAGCTTATTGCTTGGCCGCAGGTATAGTAATCTTTTAAGATCTTCTGCATGTATATTTTTCTCAAAACCTATTTTCTGTAGTTACGAAACTTCAAAATAGAACATGCAGGAGTAATGCTTATTATTTGGTGACACCATGGAACAATTAATGTGCGCCTCAATTTAACTATGTAAGTTGTGCAATGTGCTTTATTCTCGATGGAAATTTTCAATAGCCAACATGTCTCTGCAAACTCTAAGCTACGAAACAAATAAATCAAATAACGTGAACATCAATATATCTTAAATTGTCATTTTAAGAGAATTAGTGATAATTTCCTCACATAGAAGTAATCTAATTCTACAACATAAAAACTGAGAGATCATTTCTTTTTGTAATTTTTATATAGTAATAAAAAGTATCAGTTCTAAAAGTGTACAGAACTGGTTTAAATTCTTATCTTAGCACTGGCTGAATATCCCATTTATTATTTTGCATCTTAAACAATTTTCTCCTTTTATTTTCTTTTAAAAATTTAAATTATTTTGATTCTTTGTTTTAGAAGATATTAATATGAAAATGAGTATGAAAGGAGAATTTAAACACACAGAATTTTTTAATACCAATAACTTCATTTCTACTAAACTATAAAACATTCAAATGAAATCCATTTATCCTTCTTATATTTTGGGCAATGAGACTGAAGCATTGTATCGAAAAGAGTGCTTTGATTAAAATTAGATTGGAGGTTTGGGAAATAAACCTATAGTATTTTATCTTAATTAAATAATACAATCCAGTTTTTAGTCCTATCGTATTTCTTTCTTTCGCAGTTTATAATTTCATTTCTTACGAAACTGTGGAATGATTTAGGAAAATTAACTGATTTTTGATTGTTTTGTAATTGGAAACGGAAAATTAATTGATTTTTGATTGTTTTGTAATTGGAAACGGAAAATCCAATAAAATATATTCATTAAAATTCTTTGAAGATTTACGCATATATATATATATATATATATATGTATACAAACGTAATAGATGCAAATTAGAATGAAGTTGGTTTGGTTATTTTAATATGGCAAACCATACGAAGGCTATTTTATTAAGGGTGAATGCCTTCGTAAGGGGCTTTTTAAGAGAACATTATTTTATTCGCATTACACATAAGAAAAACTACGAAGACAATCCATATATCCAGCCCATTCACCTAGATTGGAATCCTACAAGTGTTCAGCTGTCTTAACTATTTGATCATAAATGGGACAAAATAAAATGAAATAATGTGTTCAGATTTAGTGGCAACTTACTTTTATTTATTTGAAAACATTTAAAAATATTAAAATCTGTAAGAAACAACGAGACAGAGATTCAAATGTCCCCAGAGAGAATTTCTATGGCATCATAAAAATTTTATAAATATTTGTTAAGATATTTATCTACTATGAATAAGCAGACAAATTGTTTGTAAGTAAATCCTGATCTAAATTTTGTTTCAAGTTCTCTGACTGAAAATCTAGAGGATGCGATTTCCTTCTATTTACGTTATAAATAACTTTTCAGCTTTGTATCAGGTCTCTAAAGATTTCAGTAAGCCTCCGAAGAATTGGAAGAATTTTCATCAATTTCACAAACTTCTAAGTCTTATTTTTTCGTTCTTGTTGAATACTTTCTCCTGCAGCGCTTATGTATTCAAGACAGAAAAGTAAATCCCTTCGCCGAAGATGTGTTGAATTCCCAGTATGTCTTTTATAATACTCATTGAATAACTGCAAAATTTTATCACTCTAAAATAATCATAACTTGGTTGTGGTTTGTATTCATTAACAGTATAAGACAAATAATGATAACAGACTATTAAAAAATCTTCTTATTAATCCTCTTATCCTCTCCTACGCAGATTATGCAAAGTCGATAAATTTATAGAAACAAAATTTTTAAAAAATGAAGAACAATCATTAATGAATAAACGAGTAATTTTTGAAATGTAGATTTTTGTCAAAACAAACTTTCATTTCACATAGTGGGTTATATTAGGACATTTTGAAATGAAAATTTTCTTAAAATTCAAAACGTTGCCACCAAGAATCGAATTTCGATCATCATATTACCAAATCAATATTGTAAATATTATGCCACAAGAGGACATTATACGAATATCTTTAATGAGACAAATTCCGAGTGACAGAACCCAGTTGGTGACGAAATTGTCTACAACTTATAATTCGTTCTACGTCACTGTAAACGTGCTGGACTATTGGACAGAAGAATAGTTATAAGCTAACTATACCTTCCGATTAAAATCGAACCAGATCTTTAAGATAATATGTTTATATTCTGATTTAATTATGGTTATTCTGATGGTGATACCATTAAGGATACATGCGTGAAATTCCTTTAGTTACTTAACACCTCTGTTATTGTTAAGGACTGGATAAATCCTTGAATCCTAATCCTAAATGGTTCGCAAGTTCTTCAAATAAGAATGAGATAAAAAAAATGAATAAAAATTAGAATATTCATTCTGATTTTCATTAATGAAAATGAGAAGAGAATAAGAAGAATGAGATAAAAAGAAACTTATTTTTAACACTCTTTAAATAACCCAAATTAATAATACGTTTTAATACGCAAATGAATTAAAACCAAATATGAGGCTTGCTTGAGATATAATTTTTTTAAAATTCCTGCATTCATTTAGAAGATGTAAGTGAAACTTAATAAATGAGGTATATAATTGAAATTTATGAATCGTGAATTTCATTTTTCGGACAAAATTTGACAAAAATTCTTTGAATAATCTTTCAAAATTTACCAATTACGGCTGAGTAATTCAACTGATAGTCATCTGGAGTTGTGCTTAACAAAAGCTTTTTATATTATAGCATGAGCTGCTAGGAAGATCCGGGATCTATTAGTAGTAGAATATCTATGCTCATAATTATGGAAATAATATGGAACTCGGTTTTCAGAATATTCGGAAAAGCGTAGCACACCGTTTAGATGAAAATTTCGACTAATTTCTTTCGATTGTATTCTGAAAGAATCAGCTTCGCGCCAGAAAGTCGCCATGAAGTGATACTAGTAAAACTACGGAATTGCACCCATGTTTTAAATAATGCTTTAGTTGGAAGTCAACAAATATAATTTTAAAATTTTAAATTAAAAACTTAACATCCTATCAGGTCGAATTTGAAAGATTCGATTGAAGTAAAATGATCGCTTGAACTTCGAATCGTTTCCTTCACTAGCAGTTTTATGCTAATTGTTTCCTTGACTGGCGAGTTTAAGAACTCGAATGCCCATAGTTTTTTTAAAACTTTGGATTCTACACACCCAACGTTGGAGACACAGAGCTTACCTTCATCCAAAGTGAAATAGCCCCTATGAAAAAACCATGCCAATCCAGCGTTATATTTAAAGTCTAAAAGGAGTTAGTATTTTTAGTAGTTAGCGTTATTTATATGACGGATTAATAGCTCTTCTGCATTTGGCTACACAAATCAAGACATAAATATATGCCGGAATTAGGGGTCAAACTTCCAAAAATAATCTCCTGCAGCAAATGGTTAATACGTGATCTGAGAGAAACAAACCCACACCCATAACGCCATGAACATTTTTCTATATCATTGTGCAAAATTCTAGATATACGTAGCTCCACAATCTAGTCAAATGATCTAAAATTGAATTTGGTCATACGTCTAATTAGTAAGACAAAAAGGAAGGGAAAGTCAAGTGAACATACAATTGGCATTTTCTTCTGCACATGGGAGACTTATTTTTTTTGTTTATGTATTTTTTCCTTTCAGAATATTTACTAAATGGAAGAGATGCCTGAAAGAAGCCGCTGGAGAAATTTTCCAGAAACTGAGGATTTAACGAGCGGTTTCGTTTTTCGACGACCTACTGCTAATTGGTCAAAGTTACCAAAATTCGTTGACTGTGTACGGGATTTCGACGCGATGGTTTGAAAATGGAACCTGAACAGTTCAAGGAAGTATAGATCCCCCAATTTAAGCATATACCCCCTAAATGTTTCTCTTTTTCTACAATTGCAGTTTTAAACCCAAGCTGTGCCGCCCTAATTGCTGCTATATAACCACCAGGACCGCTACCTATAACCGTAATATCATACTCTTTCATCAGGTATTATTTGAAATTCTTGTATACTGTTTTGAATCAGTTAAATGGATAATGACGTGCAGGAAGCAGTTTTAATTTTACAAGATGGAAAGTGCTTTTGGGGAATATCAGTTAATATACGAAAACGATTGCTACTTGTGCGCCCACAACCAGGACATGAATTAACCTGAGGGTTAAAGTATCGCAAGTTGCATTTAAAGAAGAACATCAATGTTTGGATCTTTTGGATGCATCGGAAGGCATGCAGCTCGGTCTCGCAATATACTACTATGAGCTTTCTGCAGATTATATAGAGAACTAAGACGCTTCAATATCAGCTACAGCTTTAAGAGTTTATGCTAATTAACCAATTACTGTGATTTGAAACTTTACTTTTTTTTCCTTAGTCCTCACCAGAATGCAAATTAATTGTTGAGTATTTAAGTCGAGATTTGACTGAATTCTGATATTTCTGATAGCCTCGCATTGCAGTTACGTATTATTGCCCACTCTGTCAAAGTTTTATTCCGGATTTAGCATCCTACTAGCCAACATTCAAATAAGTGCCATTAATTTCTTGAGAAGATTTAAGTAATTTATTATGCATGTAGTCTCGGACTACGTTACGTACATTTGAATTTAACTTCAGCTTCCGTTATTTTGAAATACCCACAAATAGTGGAGGTTCATCTGTAGCGCAAATAGTGCCTTCTATTCATCTAAAAGGTTACATGAAAAGCTTATTTTAACCTTTGTCATTTCATTCGAATTAAAGCAATAACTCGTTTTTCAGTCTATTGTAGTAGGGTTTTCAGGACTCCGAGATACATTTCTAAACACACCAGAATCCTATAGAACAACTTCCCATAAACTGGCACGAAAGAGGTTTGTAGACAAACCTTGTACTGAGACTGGCCTTTTAAGTCATTCCATCTAAATAAGTGACTGCAACTGCATCGAGACGACAAGGGGTAGCATTTTAGTAAATCCTGTTTCTTTCTTATTAATTATAATTACGGGATGAAAATATGAAGGCGATAAGGCTACAGATACAATTTTTCTGCTATAGTTGAATTCCATACTTCTCATCATGTTTTGGAGTGCTAGTTTCGTCAATATCCGTTCACCTGTAAACTGCAGTAGAGGTACAATGATGGTACGCTGATACGTAGATAAACAGATGGATCCAGTTGCGCTACCATACTTTCAGAGTTGTAAAACATTTTCTAGCAAAATAACATGAGGCCTCACACAGCGGGAAAGCTAGGCAAAGTATCCAGATGTTTCACTGAACTCTGTAGTCATCTCTCTCCCATCAAAGATCTGCGCGACCTAATTAGGTCTCATATGATTGATGTACCACATTGTCAGAAGTAGGATAAACTATAGACAATGATGGAAATAATATCATTACACAGACGTCAAAACTAGTATTTCAAAAATGAAATGAATTTTATCACGAACAGGTAGTTCACTTTCTATTTAACATCCTGTGCATATATTCAATACAGTGCATTATATTCTTGAAAGTGAAATCCCTTATCAAGAAACTCTCTCTGTGAGATAACTGTCACCTTATTATTTGTGCTCCTTCATCTCGTTACATTTTCTCTACCAGGTTATATTCAGAAGAGACATAGGCGAGAACATTTTGCGGAAGATTAGCAATCAAGGTTGCCACGCTACCTGGAAAATCGAAAAAGTCAGTGAACTCGAAAACTGACCAAAAATTCAGGGAAAAATCAGGTAATTTAAATATTTTAGTCAAAATCTGGAAAAGTCAGGGAATTTTATATAGCGAACCCTCCCCCCTCCCTAAAAAAGCGAGTTTTGCGCCGACGTAGGAAGCGATCGCTTTCTTGGCGAATTATGTATCCCGTTAGCGTCATTCGGGCAGCTGGCTCAGAACCAATTTTCTAAGCTCCAATCAGATTGTCTTTTAGAAAGGCAAAGCAAGTTCCTAGTAACTTTGGTTTCCAATAACCTCGAGAATCGGGAGACTCGCATGAGCATGTGCAGTGATTGTTGAACTAACTAACGGTACCATGGAGGTTTACCATGGAGGTTATAACCTCCATGTATTCTAACGGGATTTCACGACCTTGTGATGAGCAGTAAACGGGCAATTTTCAAAATCGTGCCAAGGCCATTGCGTATACTAAGATTTTACCGCAAAATCTCTTAGACCTATTTTACTTCCTTGTACGAAGTAAAAAGGAAGTATTGTAATCGCGAAAAATTTCGGGTATCATATTTCAACGAAAATATCTATTTTGACCGCTATCGAATGCAATTTAACGATGTTTTTGAGTGACATTCGTACGTAAGAACAGAATGCAGGACTCTTTTTCCCCAAAAAAATTATAAAACTGATTTAAAATGGATTCTGAAGGGATTTTGTCATGGTGTCTGTGCGTACCTACATATGTATGTATGTATCTCGCATAACTCAAAAACGAGTAGCCTCAGAACGTTGAAATTTTGTTTTGTATATAGGCTGCTATAACATGTAGATGTGCACCTCCTATTTTGGTTGCAATCATTGGCCACACTAAAAGTATATAAATTTATGTGTATATATATCCACTCTGTTACTCGGCTCAGTAAGCTCAGCTTTTTTATACTTATATATTGGTAAATTGTGCATGTTTTGCTTAAAAAATGATTGAATTATGTTGTTCTTGTCTTCCGGTTAAGGATTATGCCTTTAGTAAATCTGCATGCAAGATTTGTAGAATTGGCAACAATTTAAAAGTTGTTTAAGTGCGGCTAAGCCCAATCATTTTTCTCATGGCGGACATATTTGTTTACATTTGAAACTTAGAAGATTATTGGATTTGTTGCCAATCTAGAGAAACTAAGCTTCGGAACAACAAAGATAACGCCTTTTTTATTATTGCGAATTAAATTATGCTCAATCCATTCTGGAATTTATTCTAGGAAATAAGTATTTAAGATTTACTTCGTAATTTTTAATATAGATATTTTGAGTTTTTATGTATTTTTGCCTCGTCGCGAAATTTTTGCTTGTTGTTTTTTTTTAAACATCGTTTTAGATTTATTATAGTATTTGAATAGAACATGTGGCAACGATTAAGTAATTTTCCAGATGATATGCATAATTTTTGTGCATTCTGATGAGTTATTAAAGGAATGAGATGTACCGCTGTTAAGAAGAGTTAGCGGCAGAGAGTGCCTGTGGTAAAAAAAAAATATAGTGAATTTTAAAGAGTGTATTTATTCTACTGCGGCTTATGTGCCATCGATGAAGTAGATTTAATTCAATCCAATAATTTAATACTGCGTACAAGGAAGTTATGTGGTGTAAACATGAGATTTTTCTCTTTTTAATAAATGCCTTATTTGTCCTTTTGCAGTAAAATAAAAAAAATAGTAATCCGTCATCTATGCTAACCATTTAATATGACTGTATTCGACAAAATATCATTGATTATTGTAATTCAAGTTTTAATTATTTTAATGTTATTCCTATCATCTAATGTTGCTTCTTCCCTCTAAATTTGCTTATTATTAGTATATAATACTTTCAAATTTCAGGAAATATTCTCTGGCATAATCCTGAAACTAATTCTAGTAGTATTATGACATACTATAACGAAATTTAATGCATATATTTTTTGCTTATGTATCCTGCTAAATAAATATAAAATGCCTAAATTTATTTTAAAATATCATTAAATACTCTAGTGAAATAAATTAAGAGAATTTTCATACTTGATCTACTATCTCCACAACTACTGGACAGATTTTAATAAAATTTGGTGTGAACATAGGTTGATACAATACAAACAAATTAAATATTCAACAGTTATAATAGATACACATGTTCGTGTCTAACACTCATGGGAGTCTGAAGGTCTGAAACAGCGGTTGCAGAAGGCACAAAAGAAATGGGTTAATAGGGGAAGGTCCCTTCTTACAGCCATACAGGCCTCGGAGCGTGATGTCATACTGGAAATAAGACAGTTTATCAGTGCCTGTGGCAATTGGTTCCACTCATTTAGCAACGCATTTTTCAGTTCCTGGATGGTTCTCGGAGGGGGTTACGAGTTGCAATTGCCCTCCCCAGACGGTCCCAGATATGCTATATAGGATTGAGGTCTGGAGACCTGGCTGGCCAATTCATCCGGCGAATATCCTCACTCTCGAGAAATTCGTCGACCAGAAGAGCTGTATGTGGCCTCGCGTTATCGTTCTGTAAGATGAACTCGGGGACCACTGCACCCCGGAAAGGGCAACGATAGGGCTCCAAGACCTCATCCCTATACCTCACACCAGTCACAGAGCCTTTGTCAAAGACGTGGAGAGGTGTGCGGCCGTCCAACATGATGCGTGCCCAGACTATTACACCGCCACCGCCATAATTGTTGATTTTTCGGACATTGGAGGGTAGGTAGCGGGCCCCTGGCTCTCTCCGTAGGAAAGTACGTCGAGAATCGGTGTTTAGGCTCAAACGGGACTCGTCGGTGAACAGAACGGTCGCTCATTGCTCCGTACTGCAATCGCTATGCTACCTGCACCATGCTAATCGGACTCTTCTGTCCGTACAATTGAGCGGGACGCAAAGAGCCGGTCTTCTGGCAAACAACCCTCTCTCATTAAGTCTTTTGGAAACAGTCACCCTTGTTACACGGGTTCCTGTGACTGTATACAGGTCCCGAGAGAGCTGAGAAGCTGTAGCCTCTGTGTTACGCCTCGCTAAAATGGAGAAACAGCGATCTTCTCTGGCCGTCGTAGCTCTTGGACGACCTTGCCCAGACTTTCTCTCGATAGATCCAGTGTCCTAGAACTGTTTCCATAGGTTACACGCGACGCTGGACATTAAGTTAAACTCTCTGCATATCTGGACTTGCGAATGGACTGTTTCTAGCCTTCCCACAATTCGCCACATCATTCCATCATCTAAATGTTGGTGGTTATTCATTTTAACTCTTTCGATGTGAATTTAACCGATTGTTGCAAGATATCACCAAGAAATTCGCCGAGGTGTGCTAGCGAACGCAATTCGTCTTACCTTCCCCGCGCTTATAAAGCCTGTTTTTTTGCTCTCACCGCCTACACAAGCTTGTACGCTTACGTATTTGCCGTACAAGATTTGGATTTTTATCTAGAAGCAGTGGTTTTTCCTTCAATTGAGTTCTTTTCATACAATTCGATAAAATATACAAATTCTCTTAATTTATTTCACTGTAGATTTCTTTCTTTTGTTTATCTGTTAAATGTCTGCAAAAAAAAGATGTTTTTCAATCCAGATTGCGCAGATATTAAACTGAATCTTCAGTGGAAAAAACAACTCCTATTACAGTTATAATAATAATGCTTTGGAGGATATATATTATATATAAATGAATCAAAAGTTATATGCAATTGGCAAAATTTTATGTTTTCAAGTGGTACCGTAATTAATTTACATCTCAGCACAGCCAACATGCATTACACGAATAGACTGGAAATTTCTTAAAACACACCTGGAAAAGTAAAGGAATTTCATTCTCCTGTTTGAGTGGCAATCCTGTAAACAAGTTATCAATTATAAAGCTTTGAAGAAGGGACGTAAAACCACCAAATTAGAAGCAATAAGAGTATTTATTATCCCAGCTGATACACCGATACGTAATTAGGTATTTTTAATTAAATAACTATTTCAAGTGCTCACATTATGAGATGTTTTGAATCCCTAGAAAGAATTTTTTAAGAATTGTTAATGATTTTATTTCTAAATGAACTAGATCTGTTATAGAAGATACAATATTTGTCACAACAGGCACTTTTTTAAGTGGAAAGATCGCGATGAAATTGTTTTTCATTCCTCAGTTTAATTCGATGTTGTGGAAGTGTAGTATGCTTTTAATGTGTTCTTCTGTTAGTGTATCATTAATGAAACTAAAATGTGTGAGAGTACGGATTGTGTTTAGCTATCACATTGCCATAAGTGTAAAGATAAGAAACTCTTGCGTCGGAATTTCCCAGTTACTTTTTATATTTTATATTTTGATATTACGTAAAACTTAAAATTTGGAATATTTGGAAGTTGGAAAAAAAGTATATCTTTAGCTCACAACCTATACAGCTAATCGTACTTGACAAAATTTGAAAACTGTATTAGTAAAATCTCAAAGTAAAAAATTCCTTCTCAAGATTTATGGAATGATGTGGAATGACTCGCTGTAGGTAACTGCATTAAAGCAGAAATTTTACTCCACAGTTAACAGCAAAGAGCAGAAATTTTTCCCCACAGTAAAATTGAATGTAATCTGATCCACTTATTATTGCGTAGCACTGTCAAGAAGATACCGTTGAAGGATGAAATTACTTTTCAATTTTCAAATTAAAAATCAATCACAGTTATCTTCGTTGTGCTACTGCAGAGTTTCGTTATGATTTTAATGAGGAATGAAAATGTCAGTGTTGACGACAGAGAAAAATAATTCGAATTTGGAAATACTGAAGACATTCAACTTTAAATAAAACCGACGTGAACACAAAACATAGGGGTATACGGTACTTAAATACCTTAAAATGTCAATCTCTATGTCCGTGAAGATAGCCAGACCACTTGTTACCCTATCCTTACTTTCTTTTTAAGACAAATCCATTGCAGAAGTAATATAATTCCAATGAACGCAGAAGAAGGCTTAAAACTAATTTTTAGCCTGGTGAAAGTTGTCGAAAGTAAAAATTAAAATAATACCAAAATGATAAGACACCTGTAGAATAAACGTAAACTTCTTCAGAAAAACTTCAACAATCAGGCAGTAGAGAATTTCAGCTAGAACTCAACTTCAAAAGTGAAAGGTTTCATAGATAAGCATAGAATGTTTTCGGTAGGTAAATTACCAAACATGTTGGATATTTTGAAAAGTTAATTTCATAAAAACTGTTGATAATTGTGAGTTAAATAATAATAATTTTGTTCTAGACAGAGATTAAATAAAAATATATATAAAATACATAGAAGTATTTCTTGGTTTCTGGTTGGAAGGCTTCTCCTACCTCATTTTCTTCTAATTATTATTCAAAAACATATTTTTTTTCTTTAAAGAAATAAATTGCGCACCTTATTTAGAAACTTACTGAAAGTCTTTCTTTAGAAAGTTTTCGAAAATTTCCGGATTTGATTCTTGAACGTTGAGACATAAATTAATTATTAATTAAAGAACTCCAGAGTCTGTAGAGAAAAAGTTTCAGAAAAATACGATTTATAAAGAGAAAAAAATCAAGAAATATTTAAAATTTAGTTTTAACAAATTAATAATCAATTAATTAGTCTTGCGATGAGTGCTTTGCATAAATGTATTACCAGAAGTACGGTTCTTAGCTTGTGACTGTTATCATATCTGAGAAGAAAAACACTCGAAAATTACATTTTATGAAAATATGGATATAAATATAAAATCCTGAAGTGCACTGCGTTAAAATTATTCAGAAATTTAAATAACACAAGAAATATATTATCAAGAATATACCGAATTAAAGTGACTCGAAATGGCTAAAATTCGTTCTTCTGATGAAATGTAAAAAACGTGATATCAAAATGATCTTTTGTAGTCGATGTAGAAAAGGTACATAATGTTTATTTAAGATTATGTTTGATTATTTACACTGGCAAAGGAAACTGCGCTTATGTGCTAAATACTGAAAAGACTAGAAATATAATTAATTAATTCCTTTTTGATTTGTACATTACACCAAAAAAGTCACTAATTTAGTTGATGAAAGAGCAGTGGATGAAATATTTAGCAGAAATGTGTCAAAGAAATGTTTTCATTCGTTCTAAGTTAGACAAAAGTATGAATATTTTTAAAAAGAAAGAAAAAAAGTAATATTAGTCTGCTAAGACCTTCTATTGAATGTGCTGAATTTCTTCTTAATGTGAGGGATTCTTTGGTTAAATTGGTAAGATCCGTTCCAAAGTAAATTAGTTTACAAATATTTAAATAAAATACACATTAAATGATAAAAAGGATTTAAAGCACTTAATATACCATTTAAAATGTTACAAGCATGATTAAAACAGCTAAACACATTTTTAGCATTCATAATGGAATTTTGGTGAGTGAACATTTTGATGCTTCTGATATTTCATTTCTAACAATGTACACTCAAAACACTACATATATAGTTTCATTTGAACGAATTCGCTGCGGTTTGAGCGCTATAATCTGTAATATAATTACACCTTCTTGTGATATATCCCACTTAACAAATCCTCTTAATCATTTTTTTTTCAAATGGTTATTGTCTAGCGAAAGAGAAGGTCGTGTTTTTTTAATAGAAAAAAGGTATTCAAATTCTGCAATTCCATTACGAATCTCAAGTAAGATTCGAAATTTGAATTATTGCAATATTTTCGTCATTCAAGTTTTCCGATTCACAAATTTGTACAGTGTACAGATGTACAGTCAAAAAGTTGTTTGTATATTACGCAGTTTGATTAGCCGTTTCCCCATATTTCGTCCCATTCACAGGAAAGAAGACAAAATTACGCTTCCTTCCATTTTACAGAACTTTAATATTTATTATTTATGTTTCGCTTTCATACAGAAGTGATCTATGTATTCACAAACTATAGCTTTATTCATTCTAGTCCGGGTACATCGAGTGGTCTTTCTCATTATATGTAAATAAAATTAACAAGATATTACATTATTTTTTCTGATAACATGTGATTAAGGATATGAGGTTCAACTATTTAAATCTAACGTTCTAACTCCGAACCCCACGAACACTTAACAAGCGAATAATCGCTTAAGTGTGAACAGAACACGTGAGACTTGAGAAGGGTTTAAAACCTTTATTATTCAGTATATTTACAATCAGTTCCGACTTGGAACTTTATATAAAGCCGCCACTCGGGCTTGAACTTAAATACTAATAATTTGAACTAAAATTATCTTAACTAAAGCTCTTAAAGGGTATAGCCGAAGCTATCAGAATCTAACTAGTTGGCCCCTAAGTATTAATTAAATCGGCGAAGCCTAGCAAGGGCCTAAGATATGGCCGAGCGTAATAATAGCTCTCATTTGCATTATCTGCGTTTCTGAAATTACATTCTGGCAGGAAACTGTAAGCTGAAATTAGAATAAGATAGGAAAGATACAAAACTTAAAATAACTGTTAATTAACATAATGTAAACCTTACAAGGACATAGGCAAAACTCAATGAAACAATGATCAATCTCTGTCTGCAAGACAATTCATTGACTGATCTCAATGCCCATGAGAAATTAAAGGGTTTCAGAGGATACTAGGTTTGTGAGTTTGTTGTGTAATACAGAGAATTTTTCCTTATTTCTAATTCAGAATCTTTTTTTATTAGAAAATTTTATTGTTATTGTAAAATGATTAGGAATGACACATATTCTTATTTCGAAACTCTGAGGTCACAGTTTGGAACATTTTACAAGTGGCAAATATAACGAATTTCTATTCAGTACTTGATCCTCTCCATTGTGATTTTGAAAATAGCACACTGAAACAGAATGAAGGAGAACAACTCATTGAACTCTCTATTGACATTGAATTTAAAATGAAATTCCAAGCAGAAGGTCTGATTCATTTCTGAAACATACTACTAATTAAAATTGAATATAATTAACTGCAGAAGGTGCCTTAAAACTATAATTCAGTTTCATTTCTCATATCTGTGTAAACATATAATCCCATATCTATGTAAGAAAGAATTTTCATCACTAACTCAAATGAAATTGAAGGACGAAAACTGACCTGACGTATATGCCGATATCAGACTTGAGCTTACCAGCATACATCCAAAGAGAGAAGCCATGAAACAACTTCGTGGTGTAATTGAAAATACTACCAGGTGGTAATCGAGTTCTCCTGAATTCAGTTCCCAGCGAGGGCATCGCTTGTTCTTCACGTTTTTGCTTCGGAATAATAATTTCGTGGAACAATATGTGCACAAGGAAGCGGTGTTTCGAAAACAGGAGCATATCTCTTGCGAACCAGGACTTATAGCTTGTTTATTAAGTAGACAATTTGAGCAATCGA
Organism: Stegodyphus mimosarum; assembly: GCA_000611955.2. NCBI lineage: Eukaryota > Metazoa > Arthropoda > Arachnida > Araneae > Eresidae > Stegodyphus > Stegodyphus mimosarum. The sequence continues at coordinate 136,164 of KK117345.1, forward strand.
AACATAATGCCTAGTTGAGAACTATGTTGGAATGTTGCCAATCATCTTATAATTCTTAGTTATGATGTACATAAATTACGCAATATTGCATTAATTGAAGCTAAAGGAATATAACATCTCCTCACATGTTTTGAAGATGTTTAAATAATTATCATCTAGATGTATTAAAAAATTCCACTGTTTTTTCACAGGACAAGAAATGCTACGTATTAGTATAGCTTTAATCATATTAAATTTTTCACCATTAAATAAAAAAAACTTTGTACTATTTACTACTCGATATGCTACGCATTTTATGGGTGACAAACATTTATACTGAATATTTACAAGTGAGCGCTAGAAATATATGACGTGGAAAAGAAACACAACTTTTCTAAAGCACGGCTGTAAAGCCTGAAATAGATATTTGATTTTGGCATGCATCCTTCTTGTACTACATCTTCTCCTTGGAACATATATAGCATTGTCATGGCCATCTGAAACATTTCTCTGTAAAAGCCATGCATTTAAGAAAAAACACAGGTGGATCATGGCAATGCCGCTGCTTCACTTGTCACAATCAATCTGAAAAGTCTTCTTTTAACCTAATGGGCGTAAACTAACATTGCGCCGCCACTCGGGCTCTGTTTGTTACCTTGTCGTTCCTGAGGATTACATGTAGTGCTGTCTACGCATAAAAACTGAGTTTTCTAAAATTCTATTAAAATAATTAAATGTTTGGCCTTTATTTTTAGCCAAAAGGCCTATTAATTTCGTTTTGGCATTTTGCGTTGGTTCACTTTCAAATTGTTGCCACCAAATATTAGAGCCCTGTATTATATTTAAAGAAATTAAATAATGAAGAATCTGCATAAATATATACTTTTCTTACATTGTGATAAAACAACGGTACCTAGAGCCATCAAATTTTGAGTAAAGTAACTCTCCACCGAATATGGGCATCTGGAAAACCTGATTTGGAATCTGGAATTTATTTTATTATCGATTTCATATTTTCTAAAATTTTAACGAATTTCTGATTAAGAAACTGAATGATTTAAAAGCGAGCAATGGCAACACTGTACGAAAATTTTTTTTTTTTTTTGCTCCAGCGCGCGAGACTGTGTATCGGAAATTCTAAAGATATGCTCATTTTTAAAATTGTTTTCGGATATTGCTCTTCAATTGAATTTTATGGTTCATTTGCGAAGAATATGATATTGAACAAAACAGAGGAAACGTTAAAAGCGTCCCTTTGGGCGTAATGTAAAATGCGATGGCGCTGCAGTTGTTACTGTAACAAGATAATGTTTGCTTCTGCTTTCGAAGCTGAGTGTTTGTGAATGCCTGAGTGTCTTCACCAAGTATGTGAATAAAATGATAAAATATAATTAGTTAGTGAGTTAAAGTTCATTTTAATACTTAGCCAGATAAATAGTAAAAACGTGTTGTAGGGACTCTAATTTGAGCTTACTCACTGAAAATTCATAAACAAATTTCCGGACCGAAAACATTATCTGCGTTACGTATGTATGGTTGGCGGAAAGTAAAAATGCCTAGTCTTTGATTTTTATAGTTTCTAAAATATTTAAATTATAATTCCGGATAATTACTTGATTATAACAGAATTTTACATTTCGAGCTTTTAGACGGATGATCGAGTTGTTTTGAAATCTCGTAATTAACGGGAAGACGCTGAAATCTTTAGTTATAGAACGAATTATTTAAATGTGGTTTTAGGGGACTTAGGCGTAATACATATATCCCAGAATACTAAGCAACGTTTTAATAACATAATCCTTTACTACGACTCCAGTCTTAAAGGTTGACTAAAATTTGATTAGGAAGGTTTCGTTAAAGAACCATCACTGTGACATAATATTTCGTAATAAATTTCTGAGTATTAACAATGTGACAAATACTTACTAAAATTTATTTCTCGAAAATAGAAACCACTATTCTGCATTTAAACTATAAAAAAATGAGGAGATATTTTAAAACTGAGTTACATATTTTAACTGCAAGGTGAAATAAAAGATATTGAGAGATACTCGCTAGAGAAATGTTGTTCCAGGCATGCATACTTAGAATTTAACCTGACATTAAAATTACGTAAAACAATAGCATATCAAGTACGTAACTATAATATAAATGATCTGTTATAATAAACTGCAATTATTGTTTGGGAATGTAACATTATAAGTAAAATCTTTGTTTCAGTTTTGGGCTATATTCCCTAACAATAATCGCAATAAATTATTTTTAAATTGTAATTTTCCTATTAAAATCAGAGAACGGAAACCAATTATCGAAAATACCAAACTCTTCTGTTGTCCGTGCTTTTAGGACTCTTGCCTTAGAATAAAATATTTACATAAATTAAAATATGTTAAGGTTTGAATTTTCGCACAAAATAGTTTCTTTGTATAGAAGTAGATTGAAATGCAAAAGGAAATTATTCTCACAGATACCTAAATCCCCAATTGCGTTTGCTTTTAAACATCTGAATATATTGTACTTTATTCATCACAAATGAAGCTAATAAAGCTGGTTTTGGGAGTTATGCGATGCGAAATTCAAGCTGAATAACATTCTTATATTCCTTCAGTACTTTTATCAAAGACTATCCACTCAGTGCATCCGGGTTTTACAACTTGCTGTTTCTAATTTCGTCTAGTCTAAGCAATGTCAGAGCAAGTCCCATAATCCACTCTTGTGTAACTAACAATACTAGGATTAAGTACTAGATCAAGAGGATACTGATTCAGTGCAAGTCTTTAGGAGAACGAGATTCATACACTTAAGGAAAATGACGCAAAACATTTCGTCTCTCTAAGAATTTAAGAGTTTTATTTTGACTAGACTAGTAAATTTATTGCGGAAAAAAAATAACAAAATTTGTACAGTGATTAGGGGATAGTGAAAGCCATTTCGCGCGGTCTTTAGGGTTTTGCATTAGTATTTCAGCTTTTCCCTAAAAAAGAAGAAAGAAAGGGAAAGGAAAACAAATCGTTTAGCTGGACGTAGTAATAACAGAAATAATCAGTACATAACTAAATAAGTAAATATTATAGATTTTTGGAGTTTTACTATAGTAAAGAGTTTGCAGGGTCATCATTCTGTAGAAAATGAGTTAATGTAAAGATAGAGATAACATCCTATTTTTACATCCACTATTTAATCAGGTTAAAAAATATATTTATTCAATATATATATATATATAACCAAAAAACAAAATAAGTATCAGATGTCTGTTACCCGACATAATCAAACAGTACCCACAGGCTGGTATCCCTGTTAATAACACGCATGCTGGTTCAAAGCAGGAAAACCAGCCGGTATTGCGCTGCCGGAACTAGGTAAGCTCGATGCTTCACCGTGTTTTACAGACATAAAAACCATGCGAAAAACATGTCTGAGGAAACTGTTGTTTTAGCTATGATCGCGTATTACTTTTCCATTGTTGTAAGTGTGCTTTCTACTGCGACTGAGTTTTAACCGCTTTTTCTATTGTGATTTAATATGGATACGAACGTGGATACAACATTCGACTCTCTCTCGTTGCAACCTCTTTGTGATAATGCTAAGCCTACCCTGTGGGCCGATGCCCTCCTGGCCCGAAGACGCTATTGATTTGCATTTCGAAAATTGATTTTTTTTCAGCAAGCATGTGAATTAGTGATTCTACAGATTTAGTCCTGAAAATCAATGTGAAAAGTCCTGTAAATCTATGTAAAAATTTTATTGTAAATACAGGGGGGTCATAAAGAAGCTTTGCAACATCTGCACTTCTAACGTCCGTTCCCGTTAACCGATCGAGATGAAATTGCTAATGTAGTTATTTGGAGGTATGCGCTCGAGGTTCGGTGAAAGGCAACACAGGGACGCTCACGGTTATGGTTTTAGTTGCAAAAACTCGAAAATGTCGAATGGCAACGCCAATGTTTTCCAGTCGCAAAATGTTCAGTGCATGCGGAAACCCTAAATAGCGTTGGAACGGTACCGACATATCCAAAAACGGGCGTGTTATGCATACCCAAAGAAGAATTCTGAAAACAGGCCAACGAAACACGATCTGGGCGCACGCAGAAAATTTGCATATGGCAGACACAAGACACCGATCATTGATGACAACACATATCAGAAAAACGAATACCTTTATTTAAATCAAACATTTTCTACATGGGTGCCATCACAGGAAAGTATGCATTGGTTCCGGAGACGGTGGACAACACAGCTGAACGCAACATGGCATGAGGGATGTTTGCAAACTCACGCCGCATAGAATCCTTTAAATTCGACAAAGTTTACGGATTGCACAGGTAAACTCTGGATTTGAGATATCCCCAAAACCAGAAATGCATAGGCGTCAGATTGGGGGATCGAGGAAGCCACGGAAAAGGATAATGGCGTGAAATGATGCGATCACCAAAATGCTGTTCCAGGACTATTTAACAAACTTCGCTATATGTGTAGGTGACCATCTTGCATCCAAACGATACCACTAAGTGCATTCCGCCTACGCAAATCCGGTAGTAGCGTTCATCTCATTTTGATAATACAGTTTTATCAATTTACCACGAACTTTCCCAGGAAGAATGATTTCGTCGCCATGTGCGAATTCCCGAATGACGACTTCGCGTACCCGCCTGGTATTTTATCGGTTTCTTACGTTGAATATCTGGCGATCGGCGTTCTGTGATTGGCGTCTTGTCTCTGTTATATGCAAATTTCCTGCGTGCTCCCAGATAGTGTTTCATTGGCCGGTTTTCAGAACTATTTTTTGTCTATGCATAACACGCCCGTTTTTAGACACATCGGTACCGTTCCAACGCCATTTAGGGTTTTCTCATACACTGAACATTTTGCGACCGAGAAATGTTGGCTTTGCTATTCGACATTTTCGAGTTTCTTTAACTATAGCCGTAACCATGAGCGCCCCTGTGTTGCCATTCACAGAATCTCGAGCGCATACCTCCGAATAACTATATTTGCAATCTCATCTCGATCGGTTAACCGGAACGGACGCTAGAAGTGCAGATGTTGGCAAAGTTTCTTTAAGACCACACTGTATATTCACTTAAATTTTACTTGACCTTATTCACTTAACATGCCATGTTCATCAGTTTGGGTTTTGAATCCACATTAGGCCATTAAGAAGAAAAGCTACAACAAACAGGACAACACAGTCCGAGATTATTTAGATTTGAAAAAAACAATTAATTTTCGCCTATTCTTCAAATATAAATAATACGATCCTTCTTAAAATATAAACATTATTATATAAACAGTATTCTCTATCACTTTCCTTAGCAGATTCACTGGAATGTTCTTTCGAATATAATTTCTAAATTCCTGCGTAGGTGGTATCTTTCAAATAGTCTCACAGGAAAAATATTATGCGCTAATAAATCAGATGAGCGTGAAAGCCTTTCAACTTCTACAAAAGGAGAAGTGATATGTTGCAAAAGCATTCCTCTGATGGCAGCGAGTGGCTTTCGATACAAGACGTGTAAGATCTTTGCTGCCCAGTATCTGAAATTCTTTGGAGTATTTGTTTTGCCCAGGGTTTCACAAGCTGTGTTTCTCCAACCACACGTGGTCCTTGAAGCCTGTCCTTGTAGTCGTCCTAAATTTGCAAAAATGTCCTATTTGTACACGAAATTCTGTCTATTTTTAAGATTTTATGTTATTTCTTGCTAATAACATTATGAGGTATTTCTCCCGCCTTCGTGACGTAGTGGTTAGCAGGCGGGGCGCGTATTCCAGAGGTCTGTGGTTCGAGTACCGGCGAGGGCGTTGCTCATTTTTTATGACTCCTGCTTTCAAAAATATACCTCATGTCTCTACAACATATGACTAAGTAGTGCACTGGCATCGGTCGCGGACACTTAGCCGACAACCACTTAACCGACACCAGTTAGCCGACAAGACATTTAGCAGACATGGACACTTAGCCGACATGGACATTTAGCCGACAGGACATTTAGCCGACATGGACACTTAGCCGACATGGACACTTAGCCGACACGGACACTTAGCCGACAGGTCATTTAGCCGACACGGACAGTTAGCCGACAGGACATTTAGCCGACACGGACAGTTAGCCGACAGAACATTTGTCCAAGACAGAGAGTTACCCGTCAGAACATTTAGCTACGGAACATTTAACTGTCAAGACATTTAGTCAACATGACACTAAGCCGACAGTGACGGTTTAGCTCACACGTACGAACTAATTATTTAATCTTACTATGAATTACGAAATTTCTCGACTTATCCGTAAATTCAATATTTAAGTAATATTTCACTATCAGTAAAATTCATTTTTCGATTCTTAAAGATCTCATATGTGGATATAATTATTGTGTTAATTTAGCATTGTGTGATATTTATCGTGTTGTTTGGTGTATAGTGGCCAAATTAAAAAAACGCTGAAATTTCTCGTCAAGGAATATGAATTAAATTTCGAAAGGAAAAAAGAATTTTTCCTTTCGAAATTTTTCCTTTTCGTGTCGATTAAATGTCCTGTCGGCTAACTGTCCGTGTCGGCTAAATGACCTGCCGGCTAAATGTCCGTGTCGGCTAAATGTCCGTGTCGGCTAAATGTTCGTGTCGGCTAAGTGTACGTGTCGGCTAAGTGTCCGTGTCGGCTAAATGTCTTGTCGGCTAACTGGTGTCGGTTAAGTGTCCCGTCGGCTAAGTGTCACGGACCCCACTGGCATACCTTTCAGACATATTCTCAAAATCAAATGAGCTAAATCTCTGTCTATCTGGTAATTATTTCAGTGTTCTGAGTGACCATGAGATATTAAAGGGTCGTGAGAGAAAACTTGGTTTAGAGACTAACAGTATAAAACAGAAAACATTTTCATTATTTACAACTTTAGAATCTGTTTCAGCAAGAAATTATATCATAATTGGAAAAGAATTATGCAATGCCATATGTTCATCTCTCGAAACTCGTAGAACAACTAACGGATTTTCATGGACCCTTATTCTTCTCCATTGCGATTTTGAAAATAACAAACTGTCATCAAGCGAAAGAGAATAATTAATTGAATTATCTAATAATATCGAACCTCAAACCAAGTTCCAAGAGGAAATTCGTGGCTCATTTCTGGACCTTATTACTAGTGAAAATGAAATAAAATTAACTGTACAATTATTTAAAAAGTATGATTCAGTTCGCTTCTACGTATCTGTGCAAGAACGCATTTTGATGGCTATCTCAAGGACCGAAATCAACTTATGTATGTGTCGATCTTAGACATTAGCTTACTACCATATATGAAATCATGGGAAAACTATGCAAGAATCGGCAAACAAATCCCATCTCACTAATGTGAGTACCAACATTGATTTACTTTGTAGATAATAAGGAAACGATTGCCGAAACTCTAATAGCCTTGAATTGTTAAAAACAATACAGCGTTTTCTCTGCTAATTTAATTGATCAATGCACGTTAAAATAAAATGAATTCCAATTAACTGTATTTTAAAAATATATCCGGTAGTGACAAATGCTAAAATAACTGCTTTCGAAGAGGACGTACGTAAGGTAGCTCAGAGAACATAATAATTCCAAAAACGTGGTCACGACTTGAGAAAAGTTTGAGAAATGCTGGTTTGGATGAAAATGAGATTTGTCGGATATTGTCAAGTGATCCAGGAATTGTGGTCTTTTTTGAAAGTTTGCAATAATTTCCTGAGAAATCACTCTGCTCCACGTTTCCTCCGACTAACACTGCGGGATAGTTAAAGGCTTGTAACTCAACAGTGTGCGTTTATTCGCACCCTTACGAAGATATCGGAGTGGTGCCAAATTTAAAAAGTCTAATTGCTTTTGGTCCACCCTGTATATTTGACACCGTTATTTCAGATCAAGATTTCTCTAAACGTTAGCGACGGCTGGGTGTATATAAATAAATCAAAATATCATAAAAGAATACTAGACACATTACCAGATTGTTGTGATAAGTGTGCTGCGTTAACCATGAGGCCGATTATTATCGGCCAGGAAGGTTGCAGCACACTCTTATATTACATTACTTTGCCAGATTTAGTATCTGCTATGCTAATTTTGGTCATTTAGCAAACTTCTTCAATATTTATGAATATCCATAAATATGCATGCGTTCACGTCTAATATTCCATCTATAGTTTTTATCCATGTTCGTTTATATTGTCTCATTTTTTAATTTCCAACAAATTACGTCTGTGTGAGTTGTACAGATTTCAGCTTTAGATTGACATTATTATTTCATAAGTTTCTTCCTTTTTAAATTTAGCATTTACTGTAACCTCAAGCTGTGTTCAAGCTGTATATTTTGGAACGCAATTGAACTGCGATACTGTAAGGGCGTCATCTGTCTTAAACAAAAAATCACTAACTTTCTTTTTAAATAACTATATCATCTACTTATTAAGGCGTAACAAGAATCTTTTAAATTAACATTTGTTTCATCTTTTTCTTTTAATTAAAACGATATTAATTTTTTGTAAATTATACATGTTTTATTAATCTGAATTATACGAGTAGCACATTTTTTCCATAGAAAATTGCTGAACGCGCTTCTGCCCCTTGCGCATGTGGACACTTATTAAAACCATTTCCGTTACAAACGTATTTGAGTTAACTAAGCGGCTGAGTTTAACAGATACCGATCTGTGCATTGCAAGTAATGATATCAGTTTAAAATTTTTAAGTAAAATAATAACTTACAATTAATTCATTAATTAATTTTAAAATAGTAATTACAAATTAATATTAAAATGAAGTACTTGTGTAGTTTTGAAATTTAGTTTTAAGGTATTTATAAAGTATTTTTATAATTATATTTTGGAGGAAACTTTTATTTCTTGCAAGCAAATGTTCTGTTTGCATTTTTTCATATTGTTCGACAACAGTTCTTCAATTGCATTCTCAATTTAGTAAAAGTACTGGTAGGTTTTTATCATCAAATTCCAGCTCAAGTATTTTTCTTAGAATTTGTATTGCTTTCCTAGATTCAATTGGTGGTGGCTTATCATCACTTTCGCTCTCAGTTCCTGCAGTTCTTTTAACACTTCCATAGTCAGTTTTTATGCACCTTGTCTCGGTATTATTGCGAATCGACAAACATCGTAAAATATTAATCCTAATTACTTCCCTCATTGATATCTGAAATTTAAGCTATAGTTTGCAATTTCTCTGAAGCTTCTTCTATGCCAAAGCCACATTTAAGCTTTTGCTTTTACTATAATATACATAGCCTCTAGCAGAGATATGGACTTAGTTATCACGTTTGAAGTGATAGTTCTGCATTTTCACAAATATTAATTCTGTTTTATCTTTTTCTAAACTTCTTGTCTGTTATGATATTTGAGAGCTTTTAAAATATTTGAAGTTTGTTAACAAAAGTATTTATAGGAGGTATTCGTAGGAAGAGACATTAATGTTTTTCATACAGAGATGTGCCTACTGCATAGTTATCCAATTAGTAAAAGTACTTTTTTCCATTATTCCGTTCGTTGTCCCATTTTTCAACAGAAATAGTAAAAATACTATTTGTCTAACAATTACTATTTCTCACATTAAATCTTGTTGCTATGGTGAGCAATAACTAAATTCTTGACTCTTCTCTGAGACCGAGGTTTTCTGCTTTTGTCAATAACCAGTGCTGTCTTCGCAATTCTGTGGTCTGCACTGCAGTTTAATAAAACATTCACTTCCTTCAGTTTCTTAAACCATCTACTATTTTCAGCTGCATGATCATCTGCTTCTACTCTCTCACAGTACAATTTCTGATGGATAATTGCAGCTCAGTTTCACTTCATTCCTTTGAAGTGGATGAAGTTGAATGAATTCAATGATGAGAATGAAGTTCACTTCATTCCTTCAGTTTCCTAAACCGATTGATGCTTCTCTTTTAAAATTAATGTGCATTCTGGCATTGTTGCGTAACACAGTCCAGATTTGTCTGTGTTTTAAATTTCGAGTGGCTTCTATTCATGTTACCAAGTAAAACCTATTTTATCCAGTTATAGCGGTATTAATATTACAATATATAATAACATATTTTCATTTCTACTTCCCTGTAACTTGAATCTTGCGTGTTCTTACTATTGTGTTTGCTACTTCTTAGGCCTCAGATCATTTATAGTAAGCAGCTGACTCAGAGAAATCAGGGACTATATGTCAATTCGTGTTTGCTTCACTGTGATGGATCGGTTCCTGTATTAGGCTGATATTCAGTTCAACAGTTCGAAGGGAAAGATGCTGTGTGGCCTTCGATAATAATTTGCAAGGGTTTGTCTTTGTTAGCAAGACGAAAACAATAACGACGAGGACGAATCAGTTTGAAAAATTTAAGGTAGTTTTTTGTCTAAACACATTGAGGAAGGGAAAATTACACGAATATTTTTTAACATTTCAGAGCATGGCACTCAATTGCTAGGGAAAAAATACGCGAGAGGGAAAATAAAGAAAAAATCATTTTTTAATAGAATACAAAACAAAAAGCAAAGTTCGTTTACTAATTAAAATATTTCCATTTTTAATTTTATGTTAAAAATTAAAATTAAAAACAACTTTTTAAAACATCTAACTGTTGTTTCTTTAAATTCTTTTAAAATGTAAGTAACATTTTTCAGATATTTAATTTACGCAAGAAGCAGGCATTTACTTGCTAAAGATGTATTAACTAGAAGGCACTGGATCTGCCTTCTAGTTCGTATGTGATTATCATAAGCTGTAAATGTATAATATCTGACACAAAAATAGATATTACTGCGCACTGCGTTATTGAAACACAAGAAAAGCTCATTGCTTTCCTTAATGAAATAAAGTTGTAAATGATCACTATTATATTTGTAGCATCCTTTGAAGCTCAAATAAATTCTCATTGAAGTTCAGATGCATCATTTCCCTTATTCGATTCTTCGTTATGATGTCGCAACAGGATGTCTCAAAGGCATTTATTGTCAAAATCTATATTGTTAATGTGTCATTCGATATTATTGCCGACGACATAAAACCCTTTATTCTCTGAAATGACACCAAACTCAATTCCAACTTTTTCTTTTCTTTATATCTCCGTGTCTTGATTTTTAAAAGTACGCAGAGAAGATAATAGTAGGAGCAGAAAAAAAAGATCACCCTGAATGTGTTTTGTACTCATTTTTGGCATATGTTTTGTAAAAAAAAAACTAAGACTTGATTGGTCTCTGAAAATAATTCGTTGGCTACGGAGAGTGGCATAGTTTTATTTTCTGCAAGGGCTGAGGTTGAAAACTGATAAGTATTTGTTTCATGCTTTATTGAAAGACTGAACCAGGAATACAATATTAGCATGTGAAATTACAAATAAAATACTGAAATATAAATACTGAAGATGTGGTGTGGACAAGGTAGTAGAAAAAAAAATAGCAGGTTTTCCAATATCTGTGCTATTCTGGTTTCCACGTTTGTAATGAAGCTTAGAAACTTTCAGAATGCCCTCTTCCAGCCATGCACGATTTTTCTGTTCGAAACAATGCTGTTTACTGTGCATCTGCATCAGCAAATTTTCAATTCTCGGATTCATAAGGACATAGAGTTAGTACTTAAACCAAAGTTTCTTTTAATTCACGCAATACTAGAAATCCGTCAGTCAGTAGTCTCAAACTCAGCAGGCCAAATGCATATGAAATTTAGCATGCAGGCTAAATGCATATAAAACAACTGACGGGCCATAACGTTTTTTAAACAAACGTTGCAGCCCGTCAACCTCCTCCTACATGTCTACCGGAATTTCGGAGAGCATGGTTTTTGAGTGGCGTAATATACCCCAAGATCAGATCGATAATTTTATACTCAGCATGCCTAGGCGTTGTGCGGACTGTATTGCATCGTCTGGGAGACATACAATGTATTAACAATCATACCAACCATGTAATTTTGGTTTTTTGGAAATAGGTTTTTTTTTTTGTAATATGCTCCAGGGAGAAAAAGTCGCTAATGTTTTTAATAATATCAAACATATAGCATCTTTTTTTGCTCTTTACTTTTTGTGTAATAAATAAGCTTTACGTTTTTCTTCTAACTCTTCCTTTGCCTGATTTTGCATTATCCTTAATTTATGGACATGAGTGTATTATCAAAAGTCATTCCCAGATAAGTAAAGTTGTCCGTATTGGTAATCAAAGTATCTTGGTTCTTTAACTCTGGGCGAAGGATTTCATGGGTTAGGGAAAAAACTGTGAAGCAGTCTTTTCCAAATTTACAATCATTTTATTTTCTTCAAACCAATTCGAGAGCACCTACACGGCCTTATTTAATCGGCTTTTAAGGTTTTTTGCCCCGTGTGTTGGAGCCTCGGTCCAAATTACCAAATCATCAGCAAATAGTAGACAATTAATACCAGGTGTTGATTTAAGAGAAGAAATTAGATCGTTGATATATATATTAAATAAGGTGGAGCTACTAACTGCTGCCTGAGGAAGCCCAGTTTGTAAATTATAACATTTGGAGAAGGAAGCTTCAAATTTTACCCTGCATGTCCTCTGCCTTGTGAAAGACCTAATCCAATTTAACAATTTTGATGAAACACCAATACTGAAGAGCTTTTGGTAGAGCTTTTCTCTTCACACAGATTTATAAGCCCCTTTAAAGTCAACATAAACAGCTGTCAAAATGTTTCTGTCATCCAAAGCATCCTTAATAAATTGGCTGAATTTTGTCACCTGGTCACACGTTGACATATTCCTTCGGAAATCAGCCTGTTCTGCATCTAAAATGTTATATTCCTCAAGATACCAGTCGAAAAGGGTTTGCCACAAGCCTTTCCATATTTTTCGCAAGAATACTCGTAAGCGAGATGGGCCTATAGCTGTTCAGCTCTCCAGGATTCTTATTTTTCTTTAGGACTGGGATAATAATAGCTCTTCTCCAATGTGCCGGAATCTGACCTGACTCCCATAATTGATTAAAGACATGCAATACTGTTTTTCTTGCGTCTTTGCCCAAATGGATAAGAAACTCTGTATGGATATAATCCACATCAGGAGATTTCTTCATTTTAAGACGTCGTAGTGCGAGTTCCAGTTCTTGTGCAATAAAAGGAGCTTCAAAAATTGGGTCTCACTTAAATTATTCTTCCGTAGCATTCTGCATTTGAAATAACTTTTTAGATTCAACTGCCTCTTCCTTGATATTTCTGTTTCATGTATTCCCTTTCGCTGTAACTGGGAATAGGACTGTCCAAAGGCTTTTGTAATGGCCTTATCCGAAGACAGCAATTTATTTCCAACGGAAATCGGATTCTTCCTACACGAGGGTTTACGATTTGGGATGTTAGAAATAAACTTCAGAATTTTTAAGTTATCCTTTTTATAATCGATGTGTGAAATGGAGTCTTCAAAGGATTGACGTTTGGCTTCTCATACGGCTTTTTTTACTAAGGAAGTCTGCTTTCGCCAAGCAACGACATCAGACTGCCTTTTAGTGAGCTCAGATTTTCTTCTGAATCGGTCCCGTTTCTCTTTATGTTCTTCTAATTTAGAAGACGAGAAACACTTATAGCCTCTGCCGCGTGGTTTTCATGCCTTAGCACAAAACAAGATTGCCTTTGTTAAGTTGTTAACAAGTTCGTCAGGAGGAAGAGAATGATTAAAATTCGCTTCCCCGAGTTCTGTATCAGTCATTTCTTCAAACTGGACCCAATTTGCTTTTTTAAAGCTCCAAGATTTCTTTAAACCTGACTTAAAGCGGCCTGCCGGGTGGCGGACATTAATAGAGGGCATGACTTGCCTGTGTCCTGAACCTGGATCCTCCAGAATCCTCCGTTCAGTAGAAGCACAAATGTCAGATGATACACATAACAAGTCTGGTGAACTACCCGAACCTTATAATGGATGTAAGTCGGTGGGTCATCGGGTTTAAAAATAAGCTCAGAAGAATTGGAATTTAGGAGATCTTAAAATTCTAATCCAGCAGTATTTGGTTGCTTATAACCCCACCTTCTTGAGTGAGCGTTCATATCACCAATAATAACTGTCTTTGAAGATACCTCAATACTGGACAAATATGGCTTGCTATTAGGAGGGATATAGAGGGCAAAGATCTTGTAAAGGGTCTCATACTTCCATAGTTGAATCTTTACAATTTCACTTTTGTCAGTACTTTCTCCCATACATTTAATAATTTTAAAATCAGAGATAAGATCTTTTCTGACACCAATCAATATGCCGCTAGCAGTTTGCCTGTATTTTGGAAGTATGTACAATGTATATCCGAGGAAGGATAGGACTTCATAGAGTTCTCAGTCAGGTTAGCCTCCATGATTGCAAAAAGATCGATATTATACTTTTGTAAAGATCGGTGAATCTGGATTTTCTTGGACTGGGAAAAACCACCCGCGTTCCACTGTAGAAGCTTAAGTTTCATGGACGAAGAGTAGGAAGGCTGCATACCAAAACTGTAGATCACTTAGCCACAAAGTGTTTCCAGGATGCACCACGAGGAGGTAGATCTACGTCGCATCCCTTATTTTCAATATATATATTGTTTCAAAAGAATATAGTAAAGTTAAATTAAATTTAAATAATTCTCTTGCGCCATTGCTGCAAGGAATAAAATTTGAATTTAACAAAATTTCTATTCGTAAATATATATATATATATATACATAATTTAAATGTCTTCACGGGCCGCATAAAATTGCTTCGACAGTTGCATGAGGTGCATAAGGCGACAAACGGTTCTTCCTCAGTCTTTCTGAATCTATTTCAGCTGACAAAAATTTAACTGCTTCATCATTATTACATTAATGCTCTGCCACCCTAATCGGCATAGTGGTCAGTTTGGTACAGTGTTGATTGGCGTATAACTGGACCTAAGTTTGAACCGTGAAGAAAGTTTGCATGCTTGTAAATGTATAGCATTTGTGGCATGGAGATATTTAAAATGGTGGCGAACTGAGAGTCCTTTCGAAACGCCTGGTGATAGAGGAAGAAGGGAAGAGATTCTCGGATCCATTCCCTGGTGTTTTTTCGTTAAAATTGGGACAGAACTTTCCTGTTCTTGTGTGTGTAAAATCACACTCCTTTTGGTACACCTTAAGCAACGTCCTAGGTACTGAGATGGCTAAATGACTGAAGGTATTGATAAATCCTGACAAATGTATCAAGTCGCAAGTATCCTGGATTTCGAAAAATAATAACATATTAACCCTTACTTATTAATCTTGCATATTTGCTATATTTGGTAAAATTTATAATTACCTGATCTTATGACTGACAGATGAGAACATAACTCATAATTCCCAATAATAAGTAACCGATAATGCGGAAAAAGGGTAACCGATAATGCGGTAGAAATTATTCGAATTCAATTGCATTTCAAACTCTCTTATTTAATTGAACTACGTTGTCCGCTTTTTGAAATACGAAAAGCAGTTGAAAAGAAATCAAATAATTTCGCAAACAGTTCTTTTCATGTACACAGCGCAGAAAAAAATGGAACAGTTCTGTATCTCACGCTCTAGTGGGCCGATTGACGAAATTCAACTTGAGATTTTCATGTCTCGAAAGCGCAACTTAGGATATGTATTAGATTTATACATAACATTGTTCTAATACAGGTATTTTGACACAAAATCGGACTTTTTCTGAAATAGTATGCCAATATTTTTCATTATTTCCATTCTACAACTCAGATTATGCCAAAGTCCCAAGTTTCGCAAAAATCGC
This sequence comes from Stegodyphus mimosarum, assembly GCA_000611955.2. NCBI lineage: Eukaryota > Metazoa > Arthropoda > Arachnida > Araneae > Eresidae > Stegodyphus > Stegodyphus mimosarum. The sequence continues at coordinate 151,853 of KK117345.1, forward strand.
ACGAGTAGTTTTTAATAAAATAGATCTCAAAATTTTAGCTCCTCAATGTTAATTGAGTTTAGTGTATATTTATTAATATCTCCTTTTTTATTAAACTTATTAATTCTTCCTTTCACATTTCGAAATTTAGGTCCATTTCAAATAACATTCGCCCATTTTTATGATTTATTTTTAAAATTTGTATTTTAAAATAATTTTTATAAATTTTTTGAAAAAAATTTTGAATCATAACCTATAAAATTTTTACAATCAACTTGAAGCAGATGCATTTCTAAGTATACCTACAAAAAATTGAGCTTTTCATTCAAAATTTTCGAAGATATATGTGAATTTATATACTGGCGCGTTTTGAAATTTAGCATATTTGTTGAAAACAATAATAACATGTAATGTGGTTTACTCACTTTGCTGAAATTATTTGAAAGAAGAACGATGTGACTTTTTTTCCTCTCCTGCACAATGGAAGGGATAGGAAACTGAGTTTCCACGCATTAAGAAGTTCGCCAAGTGAATTATTCTCGGCGCAACTGAAAAAATTCGCAAAATTAAATTTTTGAATTTCTCTGTAAATTTCGCACCAAATTTTGCAAAATTTAATATTCAGTTATAACTTGAGTCGTAGAATCGAAATATGGAAGCAAATTGACGTGTTATTTCAGAAAAGTCCCATTTTGTGTCAAAATACCTATGTTAGAACAATGAGATATACAAATCTAATATATATCCTAAGTCGCGCTTTCGAGACATGAAAAACGCAATTGTAATTTAGTCAATCGGCCCAGTTGAACGAGAGGTATAGAACTATTACCCTCCCCCCTTTTTTTTCGCAGTGTACCTCATTGATTTCTTAAAAAATTTACACTTAAAAACCACGATTGATTAATTGTTGAGCATGCCCGCGTTTTTTTAAAAGGCCTTTCTTTAAATGGTTCTAATTTAAGATATTTTCTTTAAAAAATAAAAAGTACAATGAGCGAAAAGAGAGGGTAATTATTTTTTCTCAGATGATTTATTACGCTGTCCAAATAGTATCTTTTAAAGATATCCACTTGAATTTAATTGTGAGAAATGCTTTCTCATTCCAAAAATGGTTCTTAAAATTTACATTTTAAACGAAGATGCCGCTTTGATGATAGAACAGTTGTCATAACTCTGAAAAATTTTTATGTTGGGCCCTAAAACTGTTGTACCCTAAAATTTTTCGAATTAAAATGTCTGTAATTATGCATCATGCCATAGAAAGTATTCTTTCATTTCAGTACGAACGTATCTACCGAATTGTTCCAAGTGATGAAGAATTATTTAATTCCACTGAAAACCATAAATAGTAATTTTCAGAAAAGGATAGCTAATAAAATTGAATTCAGGGACATATCAAAAACACATTTTTTTCTCTTCTGCGTTTGCACTTTTGTGTAAGGTATACACTACAACAGTCAAATTCCAAACAACGGGAGCGGACTGCGAATTAACCGAATGAATGCGAAGTCAAGGAATGTTATGTATTATGCAACGATGGAAAATTTACGCTCATCATCACAGCAAAGCAAAATTTCTGATGGAAAAAAAGAAATGAAATGCAATAACACTGTTAACAGATGATGTCATAGTATTTAAAAATTATTCTTATCTACACCAGTACATAATTTAATTTTACATAATCTGTAAATAACACATAAATACTATTATATCACCCATTAAAATTAACTGCTAAATCGTAAAAAAAACTAAATTTACAAACATTAATCTCCTAGTTTCCAATTATTCCTATCAAAATATAACAGTAAGTAAAACAAAAACCTTTTTATTGACATGTTCGTGTTCTGAATGTTCATATAATGATATCCCAGCAATATAGCCCAAGCCAAAATAGCCCGTAGAAAACAGTCCAAGACTAAATAACACATGTCAAAGTACTCCTACAAAGAGAAATTTCAAAGGTAAAAGATTTTCTTCTAATAATCGACGAGAATATTTACAGCTTTACACGGCTCCCGTCAAAATATTCCAAGAACATTGTTCTATAATATATCCACCTAAAGTCTGATATCTCGTTGCTGACGACGGTATTTTTACATAGCGGGAATCATTAAGATTTATTATCTGTAATTTTAATTATTTTCTTTTCTATAATACCTGGCATTAATCTATTATTGTGCAAAAGCTATAAATATTCTCGTGTATTATTAAAAGTTACTTCTTTTCTCTTAAAAGCCATTTTGTCGAAGCTGTTTCGACACGGGCTATTTAGTCTTCGTCTGTCTTGTCGGGGCCATTATGGCTTGGACTATTTGAAGGGAAACAGATGTAATTTACGTAACCAAATGAATTAATACTGTAATTTAAATTGCTTAAAATATAGTTAAACTATCAGTAGCATTTTCTATTAAATACAGTATGGTCTGCTCATTTTTAATGTGTTTTTTAACTGCTGTCGCATTAATTGTGATTTTGGGTTATAAGCGGACGACGTACTCGGTATCACGCTAACTAATCGGGAGCATTTTGTGCTTTGTTACTCGGTAACCACCGCAACAGGCGATCGCTTCCTGTTGATATGTGCAAGACGCCGTAGATCACTAATAGCACAAGAGCTGGTGTCGCGTGTTTCTTCTGCTGTGCGAAATCCCATATCCCGCCAAATTGTGTCGCATCGTCTGTATGAAGTTTGACTGTACGCCCGACGACCTGCGGTTTGTGTTCTTTTGTCCCCGTCGCATGTCAGAGCGCGGTTGAATTGGAAGCGTGAACATCGCAGTTGGATAGCAGAACAATGAGGCCATGTACTTTTTACGGATGAGTCTCGATTTAACATCCAGAACAATTCTCGAAGGTAAATGATTCGCGAGAGAGAGGAACATGCAACCGGGCGCCAAACATCGTCGAAAGGGATCACTGTAGAGGAAGGGGTTTACTTGTATGGGCTGGGATAGCAACGAACGACCGTACCGGCATTTACAATATTCCTGTTAATTTCGTTATAGCCGTCTGATATCGCGACGAAATTCTACACCCTCTTGTGCGTCCTTTTATCGCTGCAATGGGTACCGACGCGATATTTATGGGCGATAACACCCGACCGCATAGAGCTAAGGGGGGGCCGTCTGGACAGCGGCTCCCAGCGCATTTTCCAAGGTGTGCGTTATCAAAATGGTGGATTCGAGTTGCTTGCAGCTCGAACGTTCTATGAACGTATTAACTGAAAAGGACTGTTATTTCTAATATTTTCTGATACCCTGATTGCAGGAAAAATAGTGACTTTTATTTACTGTGTTAAACTTTAATTACCACTACGGAGGATTATTGATTCAAAGAAGGCTTCCTGCACCCGGATTGGACCAGAGTTGTCAGGTGACCCAGTTACTGCTAACTTACATATTTTAGTTACTTTACAAAATTACAGATTATTTAATCTGAAAAGGACTGTTATTTCTAATATTTTCTGATACCCTGATTGCAGGAAAAAGAGTGACTTTTAGGAATTAAGTTGCCTTAATTAATTGCATAGCATTTTTCATTACTTTTACGAAGTTTGCTGAGAACCAATCAGAAACTAAGATAGCCGCTGCGATGATTGGTTTTGCTAGTCACGTGATTATGAGTTAGTCAGTCAGGAGCTATCCGCAGATTTCCTGTATGATTTAAGATATGCTCAAAGCAATATCAAAATTAAGATATGCCATTGCTTACTTACCACCCTGACTCCTGATGGATGAATTAAGTTATGATGGAATCTCAAATACCTTTACTGCATACCACTTTCTCACGATCACCTTTGTGTGCTGGCGCCTGGCGCCTTTTATAACTTGATTACTATTGGCCTATGGCAAATTTTAAGATACAGGAGAAAGCTCTTTTAGTAGCTGAGTCCTGCTACTACAGTATTTCACAATTCACAAAACCGCATAGAGCTTGAGTAATGCGCCGTCATCTGAAAAGTGAAATCGTTTCGCATCTGCCATATCCTCCTAGATCATCAGACCTGAATCCTATACAGGTGTGGGTTATGTTGGAATGATGGATAGCAGGTAGCAGCGTTCTACAGAACACCGTCCACGAGCTCCGAGATGCAATACTGCAGAAATTGGTGGTACTGCCAGAACATAAGATCAGCGACACTTCTGCCAGCTTGCCGCGTTGTTGCCAAGCGTGCATTCCAGCTAGACGGTATCATACCCGTTATTAGCCTAATGTTTCCATTGCAGATTCTTCAAATCCATTTTTTTTTCGAGATGTGATGGTCGTAATACATGTGTTTTTTTAAGTATTTGCTTTATTGTTTGTTATGAGGTCTAGGAATGCCACGCCAACCTCTTTGATCAATTTCCCGCATATCCATTAAATAGGTTTTGTTTTATTCCATGTTTTGTCTTTGTTGCTTATTTTTGGAGCAGAAGTGTGTTTGACCTATCTGAGTGAAGAAATAAGTTAAGCAATTTTGTGAAGACTATTTTAATTCAAATCGAACTTTGGGGCAACTAGAATCTGGGATTTTGTTTCTGAAAACTTATTTATAAAGTTAGAAAAAAATAAAAATAATATAAAATATTAAACAACTAAATCTAATAAACCCTTTCCAAAACTTTATCATATTCTTATTCCAATTGTTATCTTTGCGTTCTTCACATAAAATTTTTTGTATTATGATTATGTTGTATGCTATATGCTATAGATAAAAATGCAAGCGTGTCGATGACGAAAACGATTCGTTGAATAAGTGTCGACGCAAGAAAAGGGTTGAGATTCTCTGAACCAGAATATTTTCTGGAACAGACACTGACTAGCTATTACACAAACACATACGTATATGCTCCCTCGTATAGAAAGAGAAAGAGAGAAAGAAAGAAATATCAATATGTATCTAGACATATATTGACAAATATTCTCTAATTCAAGATATTACTTGAAAATCCAGAACCCCTGGTCACTCTTTATTAATGCATGCCATCTGAAAACTTCGAAGAACATTCGGCAGCATTTTTTCGAAGTTTGGATGATAGGGCAAATCCAAGAAATCTGCAGCAAATGCTTTCATCCTTTTAACAGCAGGAGAAGACAGATTGGAAGACCTGCCATGTCGAAAAGAGCAGATAAAAGATAGAGTGAATAAGAAGGAAGAAGTAAATGAATTCTGCAAAAGAAAAGAAACGGAAATCGTTATATACGGAGACTCGGGATAAAGTCTGCACTTAAAATTATTGCTGTAGGCGAATGTACATTGTAATTACTGGTTAGTAATTCATAAACTACTGAACAGCACTTTGAAACAAGTAATAAAGAACTTAATATCGTACACCTCTATTGCGTTACTGAAATGAGCAAACGTTTAATAGATCTGATAACAGGATAATAATAAAGCAGACATTGAGAAAATCAGTCTCTATCTACAGGAGTGCGTAGGAAGAATAGTTTAAATAATTTCTATTAGTTAACAATTTAATTGTAATTGCTTTCGCTAATTAACGCATGCAGTGAATTAATTTTGAGTAATTCAGAAAAAGGATGTATAAAAAATAATAAACAAGTACATAAATATGGGAAAATACAAAAAATAAATAATTATGTTAATGTGTTTGTATACAATGTTATGCTTTCACGAGTCCAGTTATGCAAGTGAAAGATGCATTACGATTGTTAAATTGCTTTTTTTGAATAATTGCAAAACTGAATTTCAATTAAAATTTAGGATATGCAGTAATAAATGTTGATATTTTACAGACTGCATTTAGATATATACTCAGTAAAATCAAATGATTTCATTTACCGTATTGCAAGACAGTGCTTTCTTCAGTGATCCTTAGGCTTACAAGCTGGTTTAATATTTGCCGCCACTGCTGCTTATAGCATCTTTCACAAAAGCAAAGAAAATAGTAAGCAAAATGAAAGAAAATCAGGTACTTAATCATAAATTTACGCTTTTTGTGAAATACAATAACAATAAGTACATATAACAAAGTATAACAAGGCTGTCTGCATGAGATGATGTATGCAACATTTAAAAAATATCTAAAATTATTCTTCCAAAAACAGAGAACACATCTAAATTTAGCAATAAATTATTAAGTCATAGAATTCACACTTAACATTACTTTGTAATATAATATTTTATGTTATGTGTCCGAGGCTCATTTCCGATAAAATGTTTTTGCATGTTTAATTATGTCCAGACATAGTAAGGTCATCTGTCTAAGGACAGGGATACTTTCATGGAGGAATTTTCAAGGACAACTGACTCATATACTCGTTAGAAATGGGGAAAATCATAGGCTAGTCCTTTTCATGTTAAATTAATAAACTGATTATTGAGTTTATTTATTTAGTCGTTTATTATATATTTAATGTGAATACGGTAAGAAACATTGCTTTAGAAAGGGTTCCAGGAGATCACCAACCCTAACGAATATAACCTTACAGTGTGCCATGATAAAAAAAAATTTTTTGTTTTAAATCATAGAAGTTGCTTCAAATACGTAGCAAAACTAACTAGTTTTTCTTCAATATCTGGCTATAAACTCATGGCCCTAGTTTTTTAGTTTTTAAAAATGAATAAAATAGACTGAAGCTTCAGTTTACAGCAATTTTGGACCCTTCAATAGGTAAACGTAGGACATGTCGTTCTCTTTCTTAAAAAGAACAAGAACCCACAAGACTCAAGTTCATACCGGACCATCTGTCTCCTCTCTGCTTTAAGCAAGATTTATGAAAAGCTCCTCATTAACAGGCTCAAGCACCACCTGCACGGAATTAACCATCTCAGCTCCCAGCAGTATGGATTCCGCACGGGATTTTTCACGACACATGGCCTCTGCAATGTTCAAGAAACAATAAAACGCCATAAAAACAGCGACAGGTACACGGCCTTCATTTCCATAGACCTAAAGAGGGCGTTCGATACCCTCTGATGGCCAGCAATAAAGCAGGCTCTCAGAGAAGCACACTGCCCTTTCAACCTCTTCAACATCTTCAATAGTTACCTCCAAGACCGCCATCTCCAGATTGCAAATAACGGTGGTACGATAACCAAAGCACAAGAAAGAGGCTGTCCGCATAGGTTTATTTCACGATGTATTATTACAACAATCTCTAAATGCAGACAGTTTAAACACAGAAACTTGTCGATGGTAATCAATGAAATTTTAATGAGCCACTCCAGCTAATTAAAAGAACTGTGGAAACAAAACACTTTTGTCTCAACATACTTTTGGGCAGGAGGACCTTGGGGTAACAAACTGGCCTTTTTTCTTCTGGTGATGCTGCTGGGTGCTACACTTAGGATACAAATGCCTGTCAAAGAGAAGGAGTCGAATAGATTGAACTTATTTTGAAACGCTACGCTATGATCTATTCTTAGTGCAAAATTCGTAGGACATTTTTCTGTACAATAATTCGCTTTACCTATGTTGGAGTTTTTAATTACTTAAGAGTTTATGTTTATGTTTTAAGTTCAACATCAAATGAAAATCAATATTTCGATAATCAATTCTAAATCACATGAATATGTAAAGTTTGTGACAACATGATAAACACAATATATACTGCAACACTAGTGTTCAATTAAACAGTAAATAGTGACCGAGAGCTCCAACAGAATAATTAAAGTTGCGTTGTGAGGTTAAGAAACTATAAGGTCCAGTGTTCAAAATTAAAAGTGAAAACATTACAAGAAAGTTAAAATTAAATATGGCATTTATTATGAGATATAACTGACTAAATACAATTATTTACATTGGTGGCCGTGAAGTGTAAACAGAATTAATCAAAATGTTTCATACCGAATTTGACAATGGCAAGGTTACTTGTTACAGAAATCATGGCAGTAGACGTCAACAACATTTTGCAGAGTTGCCATTTCGCTTGTTTTCTATAAGGAAAGAAAAGAAAGTAATTAGTTAAGAAATATGTTTTGATATTTGCGTCGCCCTCCGTAGTAGCCTTCTCTCATCCATTTCTTCCGACATCGTTGGTTCTACGATAACGCAGACAGCTACTCTTCAGATAGTATTTTTCTTTCGTGTTGTTTGCCACGTCTCTCACTCTCCGCTCCGTCTCCTTCCGTCTCGCTGCGTCTGGCTGTCCTCGTCGCTAGCTCCCAAGCTTTTTACTCCATTCGCCAAAACTGCTCGATTGGCGATTTTAGATGGCAGGAAAACCGCCAACAGCCCGGCAACCCCAGGGGAAATACACGCAGGAAGGTGAAACCAATGTAGGAATGACTCCAGAAATTGGCAAATAATCGCTGATACACCAAGGTCAATCACCTCTAGCCTCGTCGAGGGGTCCCAATCCTGTATAGAAAAAGCCTGCGAGTAAGCAAAACACCCCGTCCCCTTGACCCTGCTGCAAAAGGTGTCAAACCTCTAGCCTCGTCGAGGGGTCCCAATCCTGTATAGAAAAAGCCTGCGAGTAAGCAAAACACCCCGTCCCCTTGACCCTGCTGCAGGGTTAGTAGTGTAAGAACTAGCCTCTACAGCAGGGTGCAAAAGTTACAAACGATGACAGATGCTACCCAGACCACTGTCTGGCGGGTGAAGCAATCGAAAACAAGCCCATATATAATTTGGAAAGGCAACGGAAAAGTTTTTGAGGAATAGGTATTAATTATTGATTTTACACACAAATTAACTTCAATGCTGATAAGTACTTCAATAAAAATATAATAATTGCATAGATAATTTTCTTAGGTTTTTTACAACACCAAACACGACCACCATAGTAAGGAAATAAAAATTACTTCAGTTAAAATACAATAATCAAGTATGAAAAATTTTTTTTATGTTCTCCACAACACCAAGACGACCACCATAGTCAGAAAATATGGATCCCAAATTTAGCAGAAAAGGGGGCACATTAAAACTTAATTAAACTTTAAACACCAACTTGTGTAAACAAAACTTTAAAAAGATTGACCTTAAGGGTCAACTTATCAAGAGATTAACATTAACAACCAAGGTTAAGAAAAAAATAATTAACTAAACAGAAATTTAAATAGTTAACCAACCAAAAGTAAAGAAGAAAAAAAATTAATTACTCAAGCAACTTAAAAATCAGCGTTAACCAAAACTGTCAAGAGAACAAATTAAATGACTACAATTACTTTTCAACAAGCCAAAAGAAACTTAAGTTCAACTACAAAAAATAAAAACAAATTAATCTTTAAGTCTGAAGCAAAATAAGTTAAATCATTACCTTTAAAATAATTTAAATCACAACTGAAATAAGTAATACATAACACCTATATTTTCTCACACATTATTTGATTCAGACTCTCATACATGATTTGAGCCTCAGATGCTTTTATGGTGGCGGCAAAGTTATTTTTGCCATATGATTTGGTCTTTTACACCGTATAGATTTGGTAATTAGAACCATTTTCTGTTGAAGAGTAGTGTCTTAAATATACTAATAAACATGTTGGCATCAATGAGGATCGATCTCCTTTGCTGCTCAGCCAATGTCTAGCCCGAAATCAGTGACTTTCCTGGCATATCAGAGACATCTCAAAGGATCAGAGCAAAAGTGCACTTCGGTCTCAAGCATTGAGAAAGCCATATCTGTTCTATAGAGAGTAAAGTCGTCCTTATAAAACAAATATCTGATACCTAACGCTAGGAGATCGCGGATAAAATAAACATATCCTGGTAACCATGTGGTGTACGTGGCCATTGAATCAAAAATGGGAACGGATTGGCTGTTTCCTTTAGAATTCTTTCATTTCGCCGCCAAACAGAGCTTGATTCAAGGCTGATATTATGATGGAAGTTTTGAAGCTTTCAATCTTTAGGTTGTAGTGGGTCTTATGAGCTTAGTGCTTTACCGTTGGTTCTTCTTTTATATAGGAAATAAGATGTTTTGGTCGTTATTGGTTTATTTTGTTTCAGTATAAGTGATCTCTAAGTCGTATACTCCGAAAAGGGCTTTTATATTTCTGGTGTTTTTGCAAGGTATAATATATTCTTTATAAAGGCTATTGAATCTTTGCGTTGCAACCATAAACATTTTGTGAGAAATAATTGCGTTCTCATTGAATATTGTATAAGACACGTAACTGATGAAACTGCCTTGCTTTTTCACCTGTTCCGGAAGGAGAAAGCTCTCAGGAACGCTTTTCACAAAGCGCTCAGCACACTGGTTTCCTGCCCAAAACTCATCCGCATTGCTAGCTATAAACGTAAAGTTTCTACGTTGAAGATAAGATGAAAATACTCGAGAAATACAAAAAGAATAATACCAAAGTGATATTTGTCATAAAACTAGTTTATTTAAGTCTATAGATGGTGCCATATAAAAACATTGCAATTCTATGATCTCTGGAAGTGGAAAATATTTGTGGATAATGGAAAAAATTAAGATACGAGGAAAAGGTTGCGAAAGGTAGATAATATGGATGTTAAAGAAGAATGTTTCGCCATGTTTCGCCAATTTCGCCTGAAATGTTTCTCCAATCAAAAGGTGCCGTAATCTGCCAATATATGGATTAATATCTATACAAAAGCCAATGAATTTGGCAGAAACTCTGGAGAGCCTGGGAAAAAACTAACAACAAATTTAATATCTGCAAGAAATAATAACTACTATTAAACATTTGTAAGATTTTTTTAAACTGGATTTATTACTCATTTCGTTTGGTAGATTTGACAATCAAAATCAATTCTTTTCTATATTCATCATTGAATTTTTGCACCTTTTTGTAAGATAATCATTTTTGTTTATTGGATCGGATATAATAAACCACCGGATAGAGCAATCCAAACTTCGATTCTTTGAAGTTCGGTACAGTGGGGCTCGACTAATTGATTTCTCAAACGCAGAAGGGAAAACATATGCATTCAACATTTAATAATTACCGAAAATTTGTGCCAAACAATATTTTTTATTTATTTCCTAATTTGTAAAAATGCTCTAAAGAATAAGCTATCAAATTTGTCAATTAAACTGATATAAACTGATAATAATTCAAAAGCCATTTCAGGGCGTTCAGGGCGTTTTTTTAACATTTTGTGTTTACCTTTATTTATTAAATATCATGATATTCGCCCATAAACTATAAAATTTAATTCAACAGCAATATCGGAAAATAATTTTAAAATGAGTATCTCTGTAGAATTTCCGATACAAGTCTCGCGTGCTGGAGATATTTTTTTTCCGTACAGTGTTGCTCGTTTTGAAATCGTTGAGTTTCTTAATCAAAAATCCTTTAAAGTGTTACAAAATATGAAATCGATAATAAAACAAATTCCAGATTCCAAAATTGGGTTTCGATGCCTATATTCGGAAGATGACGTTATTAAAAATTTGATGGCTCTAGATACCCTTGTTTTATCACAATGTGAGAAACATAAATACCTTTATGCGGATTCTCCATTCTTTAATTTCTTTAAATATAACACAGAGTGATATTGTTTGGTGGCAACAATTTAAAAAGTGATACGCCCTTTATAGTGATTCAACGCAAAATGTCAAAACGAAATTAATAGTCCTTCTGGGAAAATTGCCTCTTTGGACTAATAAGTGAAGATTATAGTTGAAAATTGATACAAAATCAAAGAAGAGGAATTTAAGGCAGCTGCTGTCAAAATCGGTAGAGTTTTGTGTAAAGTTTACTTGAATCTAATATTTTGTTAACATAAATTTAAAAATATATATTGGATTATGTTCACCCGTGCAGTTTGAATGTTATGATGCAAGGCTTTTGTAAAACGGATATCCAGTTTTCGTATAGGCCCCACGCAGTAAAATTTCCTACTAAGAAAATGTTTATTATGCTTTTAATAAGCTGGAAATAAGCTGTATGAATAAAATTCGAGAGATATTCCGAATCAAATTTACTCATTTAGATTATTTTTCCCATTTCCCCCATTCTTTTCTCCTTTAATCTGCATAGTGCAATATTTTAGGAAATAAATTTAGGAAGAAGTGCCCATGAACAAATTTGGTTTTATTGATTGGCAATAAAAATAAGCACATTTATGAGATTTGGAAATAACCTTCTGAAAATATGTGACAACAATTTCGACAATCGCTGCGATTTGTAGCACTTACCAGATGGCGAACGTTTACGCTGATAAAATATAGAGTGTGTTTCATTAATTAAAATTTTGCGTTCCGGCTACCATATATGAGATCAGATTTAATCCTTACGGATCCTTCTGCCACAATACTTAAACATGCTCTCAGAAAATTTTCTTTTAAAAAATTCAGTAAATTGAAGAACCTTATATAAGAACATCAAAAGCGTGTTAATTTTTTTAATGTTTAAACATCTCTATCACTATAGTCAACAGCTTTATTATAAAAAATACAAATTTAGTACATTATAGCGACTCTGTCCATAAGAAGCAAAATCTCCCATAAATAGCAAATTCTTCTGTTTCCATGTTGAATGTTTCGATATTATTAAATACTTCATAATTTGTAAGACACAGAGCTGTAACTTAGATCGATAGCCTGCATTATAATGACCTTAAACCTAAAACGCATCTAATTCTCGTGCGTGTCTTTCCTATTTATATTCGAGGCAAGGGACTCACAGATATTAGATCCTTTAGCAGATATCCGCACTTGCATTATTCGTGATGGATCACATAGATCACTGGATGAAGTAATTTACAAGATTAAAGGTACGAGAACGTAAGTACCAAGCTTTGATCTATCTATAGGCTTAAGCTATTGAGAATGGAAATAAGCATCTAAATCCCTTATATTCAATTTTTTAAAGTATCATTTTTAAAGTTGCGTTTATATGACAATAAAATATTTTAATTTTATTTCGCAGATAAATTTTATGAAACGGGATTTATTTTCAGTGTTTTAAAAATAAAAAAATGAAAAAATGAAAGTTTCAAGAATGTATAGCAAACCTACTAAATTTTCCTCCGGGTACGCTATTACTTTGTTAGGCACTTTTTTTTAAGATTGTAAGAACTCTCAGGTCTTCATCCATATAACCGTTCATGGCAGAACCCACTTACTATCTTATTTTACTTTGCGTTCTTGCTGTATAATTTTTTCCATCACCCCCTATCCCATCCAGTTCTTCAAAAGGATTCTCATTTATAGTTAAATGAGAAATTATGGTAGAAGCTATATCTTTAGCAAGTCTGTAGAGGTAGAAACGTGGCCGATATATTCTGATTCTGGTTGTTGTATGAGGGAATAATAGTATTCTTTTTTCAGTTCTTCGAAAACACTTTGAATTAAATCTTTTACTTACCATCGTGTCGTCTTTTCATCCATCAAAGTACAGACCACGTAGTGTTTCTTTAATAGACTGATTCTGCAAATCATTTCTCTTATTACAAGTTTTTCCTCTTTTAATTTCGTTTTATTCAACGACTTGAGAACTGCCTAAATCAGTTATCCCATACACAGTTACATAATATTTACAATATATACAGTATTTACACTTACACTATATAGTTACATAATATAATGACAGTCACCGTTTAAATAGTTTGTAGCAAAAATTGCTATTTTTACATAAAAATTTATGTAAAAATAGCAATTTTTAAGCTTTTTGAGCAATTTTTAAGCATTTTTTAAGCTTTTTGAGCAAACAATAAATAATTTCAAATTATTCATTTAAAACGTTTTTCGTGTTTCTTATGTCTTAGTTTACATTATGGCCTATAGCGTTTCGATAGTAAGTTTAGAAAGTATAAAAAATTGACGAAAATCTTCAAATTTCACAATTTCTCAAAACTTTGAGAGCGATGTGCAAACGGATGATATAATTTTATTTGAAACTTTTTTTTATTTTGCTTAGCCAGGCAATAGGCAACTTTTTCGGAGTATGAAGATAGAGTATTTTATTAAGTAGTTTTTCTGCACACTCTAGTACACATCCTCGTCACCCATTGTTCGCATAAACCGGTACTGTGAACAACCGCCATTACATTTTTAACCTGTTAAGGTCTGGAGCTATGACCTATCTTCGAGGTCTGCCTCACGAAATCTTTCAACAGGATAATGCAGGCCAGAACGTTGCCCATTCTGTCCTTACTTTCTCGCTACAGGCGTTTGATTTTTGCTGTAGGCAGCACGTTCTCCAGATCTCTCCCCATTGACAACATCTGATGTCGGTTGCCGATGATCAGACGCTGTCAATAGGTCAGAGATCTGCAGATGACGCTACCACCCACCAATCTATACAGTTGATTCATTCTGGCATGGAGGGAAAGCCTTATGGATGAAATACCCGTATGTGTCATCCAAGCTCAGTTTGGCTGTATACCCAGCCGAATGACAGTCATTGCTCCTGCCAAAGGTGGCAGTTCTGTGTACTGAATTCTGCATGCTATGTACTTCGAACCACCTGCAATATTATCGTCTCTGCTCCCCTGCTTATACTGTATATGTATTGTAACTAAAATGATATTTTACTTTCCTTCCTTGTGTAGCAATTTTATCAGCCAGCAGTTGTTTGGGGGATAGAAAGGGAAAATAACCAAATTAAAATGGAGATTTGAGAGATTATTGCAAATTAATATTAGAATTTTGCGTAATATGTATTTTATATATTATCGATATTATGTATTACATATATATATATATGTGTGTGTGTGTGTGTGTGTGTGTGTGTGTGTGTGTGTGCGTGCGTGCGTGCGTGCGTGCGTGTATGATAAAAGGGAATCCTTTACGGGATGGCTCAATATATTCTACACATTTGACCTCTGCAGAAATTCATTTCTAATTTTATGCCTTACTACAATTGAATCAACAGCAACTATTTTGAAACAAAATACGCAAAACCTGTAATTTTCATCCAAGCACTTACGAAAAGCGCCTAATTTTTTAAAACTTAATTTTTAGAAATTAAAATTACGGAACATAATGTCATATTTAAAATATTTTCTTCACATTACGAAGTTAAATGGTAGCGAACTATGTTACTGCGGCATTCTTTCAATGCACGCTGACGCTATGTGGAAATCTGCATTTACGTAATAAAATGAAATTGATTATTTGAAACCTAAGTGCTGGTTTCTTTTGAACTGGATCGCTTGCCCAAGAGATTTACGACAAATGTTTCCTGCAAACAAAATGTAAACAATTCTATTTCCCATGACACGAAATCCGTATAACAATATTAACGCCACATTTCAGGTTTTAAAATGATATATAATATATAATAAAGTTTTTCTTTCTCTATCTAGTTTAAACTTCTAATTTAGTAAGGAAAATATAAGACGGTTTTAAGTCATTTCTCAGCTTTCGCTTCAGAGACTTGTTAATAGAGATAATCATGCTCAGCTTCCGCTTCACAGAGACTCGAAAGCAGCATGCTGTTCTGGTTTCCCTGTAGTATTACTTTTCGAAGTAATTTTTAAAATGGTTCAAATACAGGCTATATGATTTGAATTCTAATCCCGGCGAACAAATTGGCTACATGCTGTTTTTTATGTTTCTCAGTGTGCAAAATGAACATAAAGCCAGTTTCCCTTAGATCATCCTCCGCGCAGACATCCCTTCCCTTAAGAATTAGCCCCAGTGTATTTTGCTCCCATTTGAAAAACTTATTATAAAACTTGATCAAGTTACGTTGATGGTAGAAAAGTAATAATAGTCGTGAAGATGCATTCGAATAAACTGAAAATAGTTGTCATGCTTTAAAAAGAACAATGAACTTAATTTTGGAATTTAAAGGCAAACCGACATAAAAATATAACTCAACTATTCTTCGAAGTTCGTAACTATTTATGTTTATTCGTTGGAAATCTCGAAAGAATCCTTCTTCATTCGCAAAAATTGTTTCATTAATGCTCGGATTGCTGTTTAATTTATCGCAACAGCATTATGATTAACATTTTTCGCTTTATGGAAAGTAACTTATTTCGGATAAGTAATGCTATTCGAAATAAGCGAAATTCTTGAGATATCTTAAATGTTTTAAGGAATGATTCCATTTTTTTCTGTGAAAACGAAAGTTAATTCTGTCACAGAAAGAAGAAAAATGCCCTGGAATGTGTACTTTTTTTTACACAGAGTTTAATGAATTTCCGTCACGTTTAAATTTATATTCTTTTTTTAACCTCACAAAACACGTCGCACTATGTTATATTTTCACGGCTAATCAGTACTGACATACTTGTAGATTGCATGAAAAATTTATTTAAGTCATTTAAAAGTCCTTATAAATATTATTCATAATTGCCTCGTCTTACAGCTTCAACCATTCGAAACAATGTTTCGAACAAGAGTTGAAAATTGTGAGTTCTGAAATTTATATATTTATTATTATTTGGTTAGTCTGGATTACTTGAATTACAGGAAAGCACAAAAGGAAATTCTTCTTAAGATGAGGCATGCAGTCGTGGATGTCTTTTAAAGAGAAGTTGGCTCTTATCCATGTTACACACGGAGAAAATCACAAAGTCTTTTAGGCAGCCAGTTCTTTTGCCCGCATTTAAGCCATATTATTATTATTATTATTATTACTACTACTACCATTGTTATTACTAATATTACTACTACTATAATTACGATTAGAATTGCCATTATTATTCTCGTTCTTATTATTCTCATTAGTAACATTTATTATTATTATCTTTCATTTAAGGTTAATAAACTCAGTCAAATTTCTGATGTCTAATAAGATAATGATTTGCGCTCTCTTTCTTTGTAACTTAATATAAGTATGTAATTATGGTTATGTCACTTATCTGATCAAATCGGAACCAGTCCATAAATTTCTTCGTGGCGAGGCATGCAGGACTGCGTCGTGCAAGCCTCGTTTCTTCATGCGTCTGGTATGATCCTTCAACCCCTTGTAAGTGGCAATGCTGATATTGCCTAGAGCTCCGTTTCATGTTTGAAGAGGGGGGAGGTTCCGAGGATCTCCTGCTACCAAACAACTCAAAAAAACTTTCGACCTGCGAAGACTCTATACACTTACAAACATCCAAGCTCTCTCCTGGATTTCGATCCTGGCTCATCGATGTGGCAGCCAGCATCACTAACCACTATATAACAATCAGAGCGGCTAATATAACCATTTAGCGTTTTATGTGCATATGATGCCCAAAATATCTCATGTAAAACAAAAATGAAAATCTTGAAAAATAATTTAGCCTGTAAAAAATATAGAAATATATTAAAATGTAAAAAAAATATATAAGCACCTTCTTTAAGCTAAACATTACCCTCCCATGAAAAAATTCCGAAAAATAGGTAAATGTATTATCCTCAGCTTATAGCTGTCAAGATAACTTATTGCTGTTGTTGTGACTTATCTCACTTGTCTGACTGTAACATCAGAACAGACTCACGAAATTCATCGCGGCCAGGAGTGGAAGATTATGCCTGTCGGTGCAAGAGCCTTCAGCACCATTTCAGGTGACAGTACGATTTTGCTCAGTTCCGCCTACAATTTTGATGAACACCGCGAGGAAACGGGTACAAGGGTCTCCCACTCCTTCACCTCTACCACAAGCTCTCGAAAGGGCTTTCGGCTTCCCGCATACTTAGAGTACCCCATGCCGCATAGACAATATACGTTTACAATCAACCACGCTTTTTCCGAGATTCGGACTGGGATACGGCAGTCAGAGTCACTAACCACTATCCCGGTTGAGCGGCTCAAGATACATTTCCTGGTCATTTATAGTTTTATACGGTATTTCTCCCGCCTTCTTTGCATACCTTCGTGGGGTAAAGGTCAGCACACTCTGCGCGTATTCGAGAGGTCCGAGGTTCCAGTCGCTGCAAGGGCATTACTCATGTTTCATGTTTCCCTCTTCAAATTAACCTAATGGCTCTACAGTGGCGCCCGAACTAAAACAGGCGGTGGATGTTGATTCTCCTTCACCACGATTTGGCGGTTGGGTCACCTAATCCCCAGTCGCCCTTTAAAAGGGGGGTATATAAGGTATTTCTTCCGCCTTCTTAGCATGCCTTCGTGGTGTAATGGTCAGCACACTCGACGTGTATTCGAGAAGTCCGAGGTTCGAGTCCCGGTGAGGACACTCCTCATTTTTCATGACGCCTGCTTCAAAAAAATCCTAATAACTCTACAGTTTAAAAAAAAGGTTCATGTTACCACATTTATCCGCTTTTCTTGAACATTTTTTATGTGGCAGCATTTTTATCCCGAGCTCAGTACTTCTCAATATAAGCGGTTAAAATTTTCAGTATGAGTATAAAGTTGTCAAATTAGAATGCTTAGCGATTTTACCATTAGGTGGCTGGTGGTCACTTCAACCTGAGAGGGAAAAGACAACAAACTGCTTTCTCGGTTTCACTTTTGTAAGGAACGCTGTCTGAAGTAAATATCAACATTGTATCGGTGAGTTCGATAGCAATGTATTATGTATTTCCCTAGGGATTTCATTCTTTTCTGGATATTCGTTAAAAATTCCGTGAACGTGCTCTCCTTATGTACACCGTTATAAGGGAATCAGCAGCCAGTTTTTCCAGAAATGCATTCCTTAACTCTTAGGAGCTAAATTCATATAATGAAAAAATGATTATCTGTTTAATATACTTCACTTAACTTCCCTTATCCAGACTCCTGATAATTTGAATTCTCATTATCCGAATCAAGTAACTCTTATAAAGTGTTAACCACAAAATGTTTTGAAGATTTTTATTTTCTTATTTATCTTTAAACATTTACAGACAGTAATTAATTTATTTATAATTACTAATTCTTTGTTAGCAATTAAATGCATATATTTGTTATTATTTCTTTTCTACAATTCTTACTTCTACCTCTGTTCTTTCTACCTTCCTTCCTCCTCCCTGAGCAAAAATATGCAGACAAGATGCGATCATTTAGGAACGTTCAAAAGTTTAGGAAATTCTAACCCTTTACCAAGTTTCTAGCATTTTATTCTTTGTAAATTTTACAATGATTTCAATAACCATTCATTAAATTCTGAAATTTTTACAAACTGTAAGTTAAAAATTTAAAAATATGTGTAACCTTAATCCTTATCTTCAGTTCTACGTACTTGTTTTTCGCTTTTGAGATCAGACCTGACAGTGGCGGGTGGTTGAGGCCAATCGATACTGGTAGTTCAACCTGGAATTGATCCCAGGCGAACGGACTGGTTGTATGCTCGGTCTTCGTGGTTTTTTTTCCATGTGTTATATGAATTTAAGCCAGATGCAGTTAAGAGATCTTCCACAGAGAATTTCTTCCCCTACGGCAGATAGCCTTCGTGTGCTTTGGCGTATTCAAATAACGGAACATAACTGTCGGGCTCAATGAAATATATATGTTTTAATCACTTTTCTTGTTCCTGCGAGACATATAAGCTCCATTTTATATTGTTACTTTACATAAAGGTGTTTGAAAGCAATTTTCATATACACGATTAACTTCGTATTTGCTATCATACCTCATGCCCACACTTTCGCTGTTCAATGAACGTAGTTCTAAATTTATCGCATTTTAGGAAAAAAAAACCTATAAATTATTTCTGTTAGTTTTAAAGGAAAATGTTTTCATTTATTATAGAAACCTATTGATCTATTGAAATAAATTTAAAATGATTGACCTAATAAGTAAAAATACTAATATTTAACTATCCTGTACTTAAAACGGAGAAATATGTCCTATTATATGTAGAGAGAGGTGTGTATACATATTCCACTAGTAATTTTCAGCGTGAACAAAAGTAAATTGAGCCAGGTTTTCGAGTTTGTAGCTGCCAATTTGGACATAACGGTTTGGTTTATATGATTACGGCAAAGCTTCGAGGAGTATCAGCCTAAGAGGAAGGATGCTTTCGTGGAGGACTTTCTAAGGGAAACTGGCTTTTATACACGTTACACATGAGGAAAACCACGAAAACGCCCATGCAGCCAGTCGTTCGCGAGATTCGAACTTCTGACCGAACTCCAGTGTTCAGCGACTTTACAGTTCAGCCGCTGTTGGTTTTTGGACATACTGAAAACGCTTCCATATGAATTAGTTGATTCGGCTCTTCGGTACCTGAGTCAAATCATGACTTTCAGGAGAGCCTTTTAAGGAAAATTGACCTATATCCATGTTATATATCACGAAAACCACGAAAATAAATATAGCTAGCATCCCGCTCACTTGGATTCGAACCCAGTTCAAACTACCGGTGTTAAGCTGTATTTAACCATTCGACCATTGATTGGGCTTTTGGTAAGAAAATTTAACTGTTTAAATAATTAAATGTGCATAAACAAGTAATTATAATTTCAAAATCTGAAAGTTTTGCCTTTTATTAGATATTTTTAATGGAAAACGAGTTTAAAATAGCAATCATGCATCTTATTTGTATTTTTAAAAACTACTTTTCTTTTTAAATTTAATATTGACTCCTTCGATATCAAAATCCGACGAAATGCTTTCGATTTTTAGAAAATCTCTTCGCGTAATAATGCGTGAATAATTAGAAAATGTTTCTTTCCAAATCGTAATCCTGTGACCTGATTGTTAGATTTAGTTCTATCTATCTATTCAGTTTCACAGTTAAGCTTGAATAGCTACAAATATTAAATATAGTACTATTTATTCAATGAGATGTATCAACTAAGAGGACAGTGTGTGTTTAAATTTCAGAAGCATGATTTCATATTTCCCCTCTTAAAGCGAGATCTCGCCAAGCTTGGCATTCTTTCGGTCTGGATCATCGCCAACGCATCGCTAAATTACTGGCTACCGAAGACTTGAGTTTGGCGTTCTTCCGTCGTTGGATGGAATAGCGGAGAAAAGGTTAAAAGAATCTAAGAGCGAGAAAGATGTTGATGAGCCTGATCAAAACCGTTCTCGAAATGGGCCTTTGAGAGGGTGTTCGATTCGCCAAGAAAAACTCCGTTAGGTGATGAGGATGGAAATCCCGATATTTGTGCTGCCAGTGATTCTCTCGCCAAGGTATTCAGGAGAAATGCACCAAGAGGTCTCGCCTGCCGTGAGAACTGGATAAAATTTTGATTTCCGGACCTGAAGGTTAAATGTTCTCACGCTGGAGAACTGGTGCCAGGTATGTAGGTGATCATTTCTGGCGTTATTTTGCTGGGGAATTTAAGGCGGGGGAAGAAGAATCTTTGCGCAGTGAAAGACGCAACTTTATTTTGGTTCTGTTTTTCGCTCGTAGTCTGCTTAAAAGGTTGCCTTAAATATTACGTCACAGTAAAACGTTAACTGCAAATATTAGTTTCAAAGTGCACATGACAGCTTTTTTAAAACTTTTTTGTCACAAATAAAATATTACATTAAACTTATTTCCTGCTTTATATTCCCAAAATATCAGCGTATACATCAGAAATACTTTAGATTAAAATATTAACGGGAAAAGTCGATTAACTGTACAAATAGCACGAAATGAAATCTTTCCAAGCAGTAAAAATACGGTAAGCAAGAAATTTAGCATTAGTTATAAAAATCAATGAATCATTTCCTGGCATATATATTTTGTTTTTAACATTAAACTTGTTTATATTAGTTTTTTTCGTTACAATTCCTTCTTTTCTTTTTCTACATTCAGTACTTGAAGGGAAATTTATTTATAATCTTTAATAATAAATCAACGCAACTGCGACAATATTTTCTTGGAAAGATTTCTAAAAATGCATGATATTTAATTGACAGCAGGTTACCTAAATACACTTATGTGAACTTTTTCTTATTATGAAATAGTTCACATGCTAGATATGAAATAATTTCCTGCATTTGGAATAAAACTGTATCAAGTTTTTGAAGTTTTTTTACAACCTCTGATCGTAACAAAATAATTTGGTCTTTGCTAAATTGTTTATACATATAGTAATCTTGAAATTTCTATAGAGTGTATTCCATATAACTGCTAATGACTTTAATATTCACAGAAGAATATAGAATACATTTTAATAAATATATAAAATGACCCATTTATTCTGAAGAATGACAATTTATGTTTCTTAATTGTTATTCTCCGATTTCGAAAGATAAATTTTCGTTTTTCAAACAAATAGTTAAGCAATTAAATATTAAATATCATTATTAATTTGTGAAGCAATGTTCCATCCTAAATGATCAAGAACTTTATTTATTAAAAACTGAAGCGAACGTAAAGAAAATTCAGATTAAGGAAAAATTGAGAGAAATTAAAATTAATTTCAAATTCTACGTTTCAAAATTCCTTCAGTTTATCCGAAAGTACTTATTCTTTCGAAACTTGAAAATTTGACTTGTTGAAGTTCGAAGAACAGACATTCTGCCATACTTAACTGATACAAATATAAGACTTTTCCCTCTTTAAAATGCACAAAACGTATTTCGAATACATTTCGTAAAACCATACTTCTTTTATATGAGCCGCTAAGATAAGTCTAAATATGAATGCGAATGGTATCTATGCTGTTTAATGACGCAGATTTACATAATGCATAATAAAGTTGTTTAATATGGAGTATGACGATAATACGTTTAGTTTAAATTAGTTTTTGAAAACAAAAATAAACATAAGCATACACAAATAATAATATAAAAATAAACATACGCAGAAAATATGCATATAATGTGTGGTACGTAACATTTCTCTCTATGAAAGACTGTATTATCGAACATACATTTTTACAGTAAATGTTTGTTAATAATATAACAAAACAAATCAGGTATTAGCCAATATTATTCAAAATCACTCATTACAGATATGTTTAGAAAACTTTGTCAGTTTTAATGCTTACAAATTTTAAATCTTGATGAAATGGGCAGTTTAGAAATAAACAGATTTCTTTTTTTGGGGTAAAAATGTGTTTGAAGAACTTTCTTAAGTACTGCAAGGAGTAGAATCTAGTCACTTAAAACTGATACGAAACTAAGAGTAATTTACCATAGCAAAACAAGGAGAAAATCCTAGTACACAGGTGGCATTGTTCGTTCCATGACACTTTAATAAATATAATTCCCAAAGCACAAGTCACAAATAAAAACTCAGACTCCCCAAACATTAATGTGTGCACATCATTCCACTAATTTAAGTAAAGCTTTCATAAATTTAATTTGTTTGTGCTAACGTGATATTTTTCTCGCTACTCGTGACTACAGAATGGGATGCTACGCACAGTGTCCTATTTTAATTTTATTTAAGATCTAAAATTTTGTTAATAAACTCAGGGTTAAGTAAATGTTTTTCAGCAGTGTATTTTAAGTAAATATTTATATTAAGCAATGCAAGTAATAATTATTTTAAGCAATGTAAATTCATTTGAATACATTTATATCTGAGTTTAACTAAAGTATTTGACAAACAATTTAGAACGAAATTTCCACATTACATTTAATAACGTTGATTACTTTTATGCTTATGTACTGTTTTAACTGCCTTTTTTATTACGTATTACATTTTGAATTCCAAGACAAGCAGATGCTTCTCCTAGTCAACAGTGGTATTTTTCTCTACTCCTTTCCTCTTCTTCCTATAATTTATTCAATGTTGTGAGTGAATTAAGAAAAAATATTTTCTTGTAACCTGAAAACCATAATAATCTATGGGTTAAACATCAATGACTGTAGGAATGATAATAAAATTTGTAGTCATACTACTTGTCAGGTTTATAACTTTTGCAGTAATATTGCCTACATTATTATCATTCACATCTCTTTTCTGTTCCTCCTGTTAATTTTAAGCATTGCATTGCATGTTAAGCATTGCTTTTAGATGGAAGAAAGCAATATCCGAAGAAGGTACATACATTTAGTCATTTCCTAAGTGCAAAATCGCCATAATCTTAAAATAAAATTCACCGGCTGAGAACACAGTTTCAGTCTTTCAAATATATCTGTCTTAATAGCAAACGAAAACCAACAAAAGGTATTTAAGCCTTGGAAAAGCTAAAAAGCACAATTGTTAGCATACCCAATTATGCTTGGATGTGTATTTGAATGCAGATCAAGTTTCAGAGCTCTTTAACTTTTTACTTTAACTTTCTTTTATTATTTAGACAGGGAAATTATAAAGCAATAGACTGTTAACTGAAAATAATGTAACACGTTTTATCTTTTCAAGAGGAATATCAAGTTCTGTTTTCTTTTGTAAAGCTAAAACGTATTACATAAAACAAACACTAAATATAAAAAATAATCTAATACAATGGAAATTTAGTTTGTAATATTAGTGAAACATTAGCTAGTTACACAATGCAAAACTTTCTATAACGAAAACATTATGTTGAGTATTTGAGAATTAAACTTCTTTCCTGAGCAGAGTACCTTTACTTATTGTATTTTTAATCCATACCGCGCTAAATTAGGTTTTCGAATTATTGTCTTCCACTGTAAAGCAATTCGACAAACGCCGAAATTGATCTTATTCTAAATTTAATTTTAAATTTTTTGATTGGCTAAATAAGGATTCAAATCGGAAGTTTTCCTCTGCTAAATAATTAGTAACAGTTTTCTATAAAACATTCTGTTATTCAGATTTTTAATTTCATAATGATCATATCTCTGGAAAGCTGTAATATGAATATTTAAAATTTTATTTTGTATTTCATTTTTTATATATTTAACGTATCTAAGCATAATAGGTTCTGTTTTCAGATTGTAGGTTTTTTATTTTAGATAATGTGAATAATTCTTATTTATTTATTTAGCAATGATTCCACTGTGTTGCTGGAAAACTAATCTCACTTCAGTTAAATACTGAGGGAAACAAACAAAAAACAAAAAAAAAAAAAAAAAGGAAAACCATTGTTGCGTGCTCTTCTGGCGCTTGCTTCAAGTGATTAATATTATCTAAGTCGATATAGTTTCAAGTTGAACATTTATATGAATTATGTAGCTAAAATGATACCTAAACATCTTCTTAAAACATAATGAATGCACAGAAATAAGAAAAAAGAGTTGGAAGTATGTATATATACATAATATGCGAAACGAATGGAAAAGTAAGTATCTTCTAAATTGCTGATCGTATAGCAAGCACCAAGTTTAAGAAATGAATCAAGTAAAATTAGGCGGTACCTTACGTATTAACGAATCATATTAGTATAAGTAGAAAACTTTTCAGAATGTGCAAAAAATGGCAACCATGATCATAACCATACTTTCGGCAATCATGCACATAACAGTCAACTATCAATCAAGCAACGCCGCGAGCTTCGTATGCTTTCTTTTTTGTTGTATTCCAAATTCCAATGGTTTTTATAAACAAATCGTGATATTTTTTGCCTTAAACGTAGTTTTGAAATATCAGCTTGGAGAATTTGCCAGAAATCGAAGAAAATGCGGTAAAATTTCTGCAGCAATACGGGAGTTTTCTGGGGATTTTCTAATGGGAACAAGGAGGAAATATGTTTCCTAGATAATCACTGTTGCTGAGGTTTACATGAAGCCGGATCTCAGTAATTCTCTGATTTTTTAAGCGAAAACAGATCGCTGTGTGCTTCGGGAGAAGAATAGAGCAAAAAATTGCAGAAAGATTTGAAGACGAATGTAAATGTTTTATTTTTTTAATGTATCAAGAAATCATTATTTAATAATTCCGATTTGTAATTTCAATTCCTAAAGTGCGTTTTCTTTTCATATGTTGATAATGTTTACCGACCTTACGATAAATATTGATTGTTTGCAAATCTTTCTAAAAAAGACGTGAAAGTCACAAGCTTGCACCCGATAAGTAACTCCTACCTTTTCAACTGTAAAAAAGAGCGTACGTTAATACGTAAGTACCAATTCTTCTTTCAGATTTCAACAATCGTGATCACGTGACTTAGTAAAAGTACGTGAAATTTAATTTTTTTACGGCCTATGTAATAGAAAGGAATATCATTAGAAAAATATTTTTCACATCTTAGTTCGTGAAAAATATTATATCCCATAAGTTCAAAATATGATTAACTGAATTTGGGAAGATTGTACGAAAACATTACTATAAACAGCAGTGCATGGGAAGATTTTGAATGCAGAATTCTACAAGACGTTAACTTACGAGCTTTCTTTCTAAATATCATTTATTATGGAAGTTGTTCGAATGAATGTGCTATGACGTTTTGAAGTTTTTCAGGCTCAGAAAAATATTATTATTAACTGCAGTTTTTTGTTTCTTTTTTTTAAGTATGGGGGCCATATACAAATTAAAAATTTGCATATTTTACTGAAAGTTATCAGGTGTTCACAATTAGCATAGTTTAAAATGCTTGTTTATTTGAATATTTTTTGTAAACTGAAACCACAGATTTATTCAAAAGATATTTACTCGCTTAATCATTTCGAAACATTCTCTAAGGTTTAACAATTTTTCACATCATTTAATTTAAATATGCTTTAGGTATCTTATCTAGTAATATGGAACATATATCTAATACAGTATCTTACTGAGTATATCTAGTATGTAACAGCTATAATTAATAGAATCATCCAGTATTAAATACTTGTTTTTGTACATTTGCTTACGATTTTAAGTATAATTTAGTGTCCTCCATGCCTTTTTAAGGCATAATTGCAAATACATAATGATAATCTTACTTATATTAATAATAAAACCTGCAGTTTCATAAATTATTTAACTGCAATGATTTTGCTTCACCTAACTCATATTCAAGTTAGAAATTATTATATCTTCATTTTTCAATTAAGGCTCATAAAGTGTACTCACTTACTTCTTTCTACCTTGTTTCTACCTTGGATAGTAATAAAAAGTTTATACACATTTAACAAGAAATTTAACAACCAGCTTTTTTTTTTTTTACAAGTTTCTGGTAACCTCAGCAGTTAGCTAGGAAGTTAGAAAAATTCAGCACTCGTCCAGTCTGTAGACTTAGCAAATTAATTCTTGCCTTGCTTACAAAGACTTTACTTTCTTTCGTTAACAAAGGAAAGAAAGAGGACAGGTCTTTTTTACCTTGTTCTCTTTCCCCATCTTCCGGTATTAGATTCTTCCTCAGAAGATTGTTTTCTCCGCAATCATAACTTACGCTTATCAGTTCTAATGCTATGTGTTGTCTGTTTGTATTTCCAATACAATAGCAATAGTTTATGTGTTACAACATGTATCCAGTCAATGTAATAAGAATGTATATTAGGTTATACCATCAAAAAAGTCAGTAAACTTTTAGTAGGGATATAAAGCTCGTAACCATGAGATACCATATATATATATATATATATATATATATAACAGATGATATTACTAACGTCGGCAACTTTAATGCAAGCCCGAAGAATTAAATCTCATCAGGTTTGGCTAAACCTAGTAACGTTGCCTCGAGAGACAGAAATACGCTGTGTCTTACATTCCGAAAACCTCAGTTTAAATACTCTGAAAATAAATTCGCATTCTGGTAGGAAAACGGAAGACAGAAGTAAAAGTAAAGATCTAAATCATAATAACTGGTTAATTTAACATAATGCAACTTTAACACCTAAGAAGCATAATAATCTATTCATGAAACATTAGGAACTCTGAAGAAGAACTCTGAGGAAAACTACTTAATGAAATTTGTAGGTGTGATATCTGCCAGATCTGCAAAATATTATCTTCATTAATATAGCTTATATATTATTTTCTCGATAAAAGTTAATTCAGTCTTTGGGAAGCAGAAAATACGTATAATTTCATAAGAAAATTTTGATGGAAATTTATTACATATGAACATTATGCCACAGGCCTGATTATTAAATGAATCTGTCTAATTCTGCAGAAAATATATTATCAAATTTGATTGTTCCGTTTATTTTGAAACTCAGTCAGAAATCAAGAATTTAAAGGACTGAATATCAAGCTGAAACAAGGGATAGAGTTGTCAGCATTCAGCCCATACACGTGGATCTGTTAAATAAGGCAAGTCAGATTTAAATAATAGACATCCAGTGGTTGAAAAAATAAAAAAAAATCGGCAGACTATCAGAATTTACTTTAAACATTTTATATAAATATCATTTAAAATATGTATAGTCTATCTGATGATGTAAACAGTAAAACTGGGAGATTTTGCGTTTGTTCTTAAAACGGCAATATTTACGAAACATCGTTTCAAAATATCGTTTGAAATACTCTAAATTAAATTTTAATCCCTTTATCATATTGCATTGTCATTAACAAAGTATGTATGACACAAATTTGAATTCAGTAACTTACCAGGAAGCAGTATAAAAATATGGCAACGTTTTGACCATAGCGACAAACACCATGAGCTAGCTGAATAAATCGTACTAAAATGTTATTTGTAAGTTGTTTTATTATTGCTTTATTATTTTTCAAAACAGCTGAAACGATATAGTTTATTGTTTCTTTTATTAGGCGCTACTTTGAACTAACATAAAATATAAAAAGAAAATAGACACGATACAAAATGTTTAAAATGAAATCAAATAAATAAATATTACTGGGATCAGATCAATGGACAGTTAGAGTTTGTCTTTCGACGAATGCCATTGCAGACTCGTAACCGGGACTTATTTTCTTCTAGACACCTTTGAAAATATTTTTTTAAATCAAAGCTATATAGCAGACATGGCTAAACTTTGGCTCGTTAGCCACATGAGGACTTTTGGCCCTGTAAATGCCAATGATATGTAACAAGCAGTAGTTTTATATTTTTAATGCCACAACATGTTTCTTTACTGATTAGTAATCTAAGATCTTAAACTAAATCATGTATGTTATTATTTAATCAGTTTCAAAGTATTTACTGTTCGCTAATCATCACAGTAAAAAATATAATAATAAATAATTCTTGTTTGCAAATTTCTCCTAGCGTTACGGGTTTATCCCTGAAATTTCAAAGTTCCTGAGAATGTCATGGATAATTTATATTTTCTTAGTTATATTTAGAAAATGATTCTTTCATTTTGTACCTTGATTCCTTTTCTCTCAATATACTTCCATACTGAAATCGAATACATTAAAAGCTGGCAGGAATTTTCATTGAATTGAATAAGAAAACCAGCCATATGGAATTTTCCGTTCATAACGCTGAGAGATATAACAGCCATGGCCATTTAGAAAATAACTCACTATAAATATTTTTTACTCTCAGGTTTTATAGTATTTCCAGCAGTTTCTCCTTATGCTACTACATAGTCTTCTGTCTTGAAAAATTTGCTGCTCCTTGTACAGTATTGCATTTTTTCTAGTCCTCTAATGGCTTGAGTAATGGCTGAAAAAAAACTCTTTCAGAAAAGAAAGGAGCAGTCCATATTTGCATTCTCTCGAACTGGGCAAGCATCTGAGGTCTGGTGGATTCAGTTATATTTTTATGGCGAATAATGTAAAACGTGTCTCTCGTAGTTTTTCTGTAGTTCTTTTTCCCTCATACAGATGTGCAATAACGCTCAAAAATCCCAACCTTAAGCAAGACAGCCAATTTTGCACTTTCTTCTGCCTAGTTTTCTCAATTTGTACAACAATATACTGCAGCAACACCTTTCTCCTGCTGTAACTTCATCTTCGATAATGATTTCCTGGTAATTCTAGGTGGACATCATCATTTATTTCATCTGTGATAGAAGGTATCGAAATGTTTGGGGATTTGGGAAAAAAGACGGACTTCCTTACTCGATTGACAGCAATTTCCACTCTTAGTTCAAATTCTTAAATCTGCATTGCCTCAGATTATTTAATACATAAATCATTTACTTTTATTATTAGGTCTTCGTTTCAATCCTGTAGCATCAAGCTCTAAGGAACCCATCCGATACAAACTGTTTTCCCTGCAAAAGCTTTTCTTAAAATTTAGTAAAATGATACTGGAGAAATATAAAATTGAGATCAATCCTCCGATGTTTCTCTATGAATTTCATGCTTTCCAGTTAAATACGAAAAACTCTCGTAACCGGCCATATCAAAAGGCTCTTACCATTACGCAAAATGTGATATATTTATATTTCAATTTTAATTCACAAATTCGCTTGTTTCAAAGCAATAACACTGCCTCAAACAGAACACTTATTATTCATCTACTAGCGTGTTGCCATTCAGTTAAATAGGAGATACTGCCTTTCAAATTTTATTTTTCTGTTACTGTGTAGCTGCAGTTTTTAAAAATACTTTTTCTATTTTTTAATCTTATTGATTTAAATAAAAGTGAATTTAAATCATTTGATGTCTAATTAGAAATATTAAATATTTTTGTGAAGTTGCACTAACTCTGAACTCACTAAAATCCTTACAACCTTTTTTTAATGTGTTTTTTTTAGGCGGTTGGGCGCTCGAATGTCTAGTTTTCAAAGAAATCATATAGCAAATGTAAAACAAATAGGGCAAACACTGACACTCCGTCCAGAATTCTAAAAATATGTTGTTTTTAATTTGTAATTTTGATCTTGCATTTTATATAGCGTATGTGGGAGGAAAGCAATGCTTAATAATAAAGCTAAAAACGCAAAAATTGTGTTTGCAAAAATCAGTTTCAAGAACAGATTGGTAACCTGCAGTGCTCAACGAGAGCAGAAAACATTTTAACAAATCCTCTGGTGCGACGTATCTGAATTCCTTCAGCATTTTAGTTTTGTTGTTTTGTGTTCTTCTTATTATTACGCTTGCATGAAGGATCCAAGTTTCCAAACACTGAAAATCTTTTTAGATTTCTATCAAATTTATTATTCGCCATTTTTTATTTTGAATTTAATATTTATTTCGTTTTTTGAGATACAAGGACATTTCGCCAGTACTTTTTCAATGGTGCTTCATAATGATTAGAACTTCGTTCTAACAGAATTGCTCTTATTGAACTCTCTGAAGATAAAGCGACCGAATTTCTTCTTCAAACAATAGAAACTAAAACACCACTTGGTTGCAGCACAAAGGGGAATTTTTTTTTTCTTTTCATTTTTCTTCTTCTTTTCTAGCTTTGAGTTTCGCCATATGAGAAGCAAGGTAACAACAATCATAAGAGTCATTATTGAAATTTTCATGAAACGAAACACATACATCTTTTACGTTATCCATTGCGATAGCATACAAAGGTCTTTCTTTCGCCGTCATTTTAAGTACAAGCAAAATTCGTCGAAGTTTATAACATACTTCCATTTGTAACGGCATTGTACTATATCCTCTAATTTTAATCTAAAATTTCTTCATTTATCGGTAATTGTACGATACCTTATCTTCTGCTTTTAAGCGCTTGCGTAGATTATGGTATTCCTCATGACTAGTAATACTTAATGCATTTGAAGTAATATTAAAATCATGAAGTTGTTCAGATTTTCATTGTTTACTTGCTTTTATCGCTGTTTTCTTATAAAAGCAATACTTGTAAATTCTCTCTTTTATTAAAAATAATAATTAATACTTCTATTTAGAAATGTTAATGCAAAGATTTATGTGTCAAGTTTAGTTATAAGAATATTATAAGAATAATACAGAAAGAAATGTAATACGTAGCATATAAATTTGCATTGAAAGAAAGTAAATTTATGTTAAGATCAAAGACATGTTTACAAGCATCATTTTTAAAGCATATGATTCATAGTCATTCGAGATATAGGTAGAAAGTGTATTCCAAAAAAGTCTATTTGTTAAATATATAAGTATGAACTCTTTAATGTCAACAGAAGATAATTTGTGGCAATAATTGAAATTTATCTATCATAGAATCAATTTTGAAAGAATGGAAAGTAGAGCTGACGCGATAGCATTATCGCTCTATGATTTTCTATGATTTTAAAGTGGGGCTAAATCAAGTAGACTGTCTTCGACGTACAATAGCACATGGAAATGAAACTCCATCTCCTGCTACTGTATTCAGATCGTTTAAAGCATTTCGTAGAGATTGAAATTCTCTCCTGGATGACGAATATACAGGATGTCTTTTGTCACCTGTAGTTATACAAAACGTGTCGTCATACGAAAAATGTTAATCAAAGATTATTGTGCACCTACCAATAGATGAAGAAGGAACTTAACATTGAATTCACCGTTGTGTATAAAACTGTTTATAGAAACATTCATATGAAAAATTAGTTTGGATTCATATGAAAAATAAATTTAAAGAACACCGAAACGTATCAGAATTAGTAAATCAATCGTAAAATTGCTTAATGATGGTGGACCCCTCATTATTTCCAAAATCAAAATAATCACAATTGGTGATGAACTTTCTTGAAAAGTAAAATATGGATTTTTGAAGAAGATCTCTAATTAAAAATGATGAAACGATGACATGCAATGAAAACAATAATGTACACCGGTTTCTTCAGGAAGTACAGTATTGGTCAAAGTCATCAAGTTAAAGTAATGGAAAACAGTTACAGCTAACTGTTACACCACGAAGCGTCTTAAGGAAATTCTGTTCTTCTGTAAGTTCGTCTGATTTTCTTAAGATTTTCGTAAACTGTCTAAAAATTTGGAAAACGTTTTCTTAAAAAAAGGACTAAAACTACCCCCAAAATTTTCCTCAGTTTTATCTCAGTGATTTAACCATTTAAATCCAAAATCTTTTAAATATGAATATACTAAATATTACGTTTTGTGAAAAATTTTATTTATTAGGTTATTTTATTTTTATAAAGATTTTCTCCTATTCCCCTTCATTATAATGAAGCATTTAAATTAAAGGTTTTACATAAAAATTAAACAAAAAATAAAAGTAATTCCTCTTTAATAATTTTCGTAACGAAATGAATGCAAAGATAAAGATAAAAATGTTTTAATAACTACAATTACTGAAATCTGACTATGTTTAATGATAAACAACAAAGTAATTTTAATTAAATTTAATTTAAAGCGAAGTAATTCGAAAAATAAAAATTAAATAATTTTATTTAATAATAGGGAATAAGAATAGTGAAACAATTATCTTCAATAATAATTGCGACACATCAGTTTACAGAATTCGAAAATAAAATTAAAAAAAAAACAGTAAATATATTTCAGTGCCTGCATTTAAGTGTGTAGGGTCACTTATTTTATTGAATAATCATATTTGCCTAATATTGTTTAGAAAAAATAACAATTAAACAGAAATTAAATTGAAAATGCTATCAGAAATGCTGTATTTCTAACAAACTACTTACTTCTCATTTTATTATGATAGCACTTTGAGAAAATAGTTTTGGCCCCTTCCTCTACAGTTATCGGGTAAAACTGCCTTTGTTGATTTTCTTGATTTCTTTTCTAAGATATCCATTTAGAATATTTCAAGTTTTTATTTAGTATTTCAAAATACTCTTACATGGCTGTAATAATTATAACTATTAAAGATATGACTAAAGAATTTTTTAATTGTATTCTAAATAAAAAAGATTTTAAGAGAAAATATATAAAGGGATATTTTATGGAAAAATAACAAAATTTTTTTATAGCTTTAATATTAATTTCTGTAAAATTCACTATATTGATAGAGCAGTTTCCGATCGCAAAAAAAGGTATATTTTAACACTGTCACTTTTTAAGTGTGTTGAAAATCAAATACGGCTGCGATGTACTTCTTTATGTAGTTGCTAATAATATAATGTCATATGGTTACGTTTATAGTCATTCGTTTCACTGATCAAGGTTAGGATGACAAACTGAAAATTGTACCGATAACGTGAAATACAGGCACACCAACGGCAGAGCTGTTAAGTCGCTGAAGCCAGGTCAAGCTGGTATCGGCCTGTGTTCGATTCCACGCGAATAGGTTGGCTGCATGAACGCGACCATGGCCTTTCACATATGTAAGGTGAATACGTGTTTTTGGAACGTTTTCTGCGAAGGCATCCCTTATCTTCAACAAATAACCCTAATGTAATGTACCGTAATTAAATGCACCGTACTAATATAACGGGAAAATACATTCTGAAGTTAGAGACATTTTTCGTTTCTTCATATTTTCTTCCTTCATACTGAGTTTCTTCACGTAGCACTATCGAAACCTTAACAGGAAATTTAGCCCCATATAATGAGAGATGTTTCGATTTTCTTAGCATAAGAGCTTTAATTTATATTTCAAATATAATGTCATATAGCAGTGCGTTGCCTCTAGTGTCAAAACGAGAGTAGTTTAAAAAAATTAGCTTTCATATTATAATTTACGCCCCTGGAGGTCTAATATATGACTCATACTGTTTACAGCATAAATAATGCACCTCAGCTATAAGGTAGTCCTATGCTTATGTCAGGAGAGCCAGTACTGCATTTTACATATTCTCTTACTTCTTTACATAAATAATCCCACCAGCGCCCGAGCGGTGAAATTGTTGAACACTGGTCGTATGGGTTGGGGTTCGAATCCCGGCAATCGACTGGCTTCATGGGCGTTTCCGTGGTCTTCCTCATGTGTAACGTGTATACCAGTCTCCACGGAAGCAATCCCTTCGCATAGGTCTCGAGTATTTTGACATAATCAAATAATATTAACCAAACTTTAAGTAAATAAAACATTACTGTTACCATATGCAGCGACAAAATTGCAGAAACAATGTTTTTCTGGAAATATAAGAATTTCAGGCAATGAAAAATTTCTTAAAAAAAGATATAACATAGTAACAAAACTCTAATTATCCGACAAACTAGTGCGTTATAATTTCGTATAAAGCAAGGTAAATATTTTCAGCAGTCAAACATACGATATATATATATGCATATATATTCTTCTATAAGAAGTAAATTTTTTTAAAATTCAAAAATTATTTAATAAGTTCAGAAATAATATAACCAAGTTTAAGAGCAGCTTCAGTTAAATATAAAATTACGTAAATAAGTCTATGACTTGAAAAGATCAAGAAAAATTCTTTAATCATTACATTTTTTTGAAAAAATATAATGAAAATTAAAATAAAAATAAATCAATAAATTCCCACAAATTAATGACACGGAACGTAAAGGGAAGGCAATTTGTAATTAAGATTTTGGAAAGTAAATTCATTTTTAATTTTTCAACTCTAGATACAATGTCTTCCGGCTTAAGGCTTTCATTTTAAAATCTTATTACAAATTTCCTTCCTTTTAGGTTCAATGTACTTATTTTGTGGAAATGTGCTAATTTATTCTTATTTTAATTTCCATTTTTTTAAACATTTCAATGATTACAAAAATTTTTTAGGCTTTGAATGTAGTTGATTTATTTATATAAACACATATATATATATATGTGTGTATAATGGTTTGTTGTTTAATCGATCAAAACAGAGCATATGAGGATTATCTGCCCAAGCGAAGGAGCCTTCATGGAGGGTTTTCAAGAACAGTTTGGCCTATATATTACATATGGGGAAATCATTAAGACTTCAGCCATGCAATGAACTCGTTTGTCAGATTCAAAGCTGAGTCGAAATAATGAAATTTAGTGATTTTATCCTCTTGTTCTCTTCGGCACATTGCTAAGCAAAAGCATGCATGACAACGAAGTAAAAAGCATATATTACATTATATTTGAGCAATCTATTAGGATTTGGGGACGTGAAACCTAAAAAATCAACTGTACATAACCAGTATTCGAAACACAGATTTTCCAGTTGCTAATGTATAATTACTTTCACGCCAATAGCGCGCACGGGGGAATGGGGTAATTCATTGCATTCTCCCTCACTTCAAAGGTAATGTGGAGACCTAATTAACAAAGTGGGCTGATAAGTTATCATTTGCGACATTTTAGTTTGGACGGCATTAAAAAACCTGGTTCTATTTTCGGAACAAAAAATGCTGATTTTTTCTTTTTTCTTGTCTCCCCCTTCCCCAATTTGGATTTCGCTTGCATTTAAATCACGGATTTTACAATTTCTAACTGGATATCGTAAATTATTATACGTTAGGGAAAGTGATGCTTGCCTACACATTCGCGTTCTTAAACATTTGCCTACCATTTACGTGCAGAAAATGTTCTCCGAATAACGTTAATTTTATGAAATATTTTCATTTAACCGGAATTTCACTTGATATAATGCCTCAGTGAACGTGGTTACTTGAGATCACCTCCTAAATAAAGGTTGGTTTTATAGTTCAATTTTCTGGCACGCACTGGGTTGAAATCTCTTTGTTTCACTACAAAATATCTGTTTAATTTATGACGCATAAAACATTTCTCCCTTTCTCATTTGTTAAATCAGCGCTGTTTTTCATCCCCGCTATCTTTCAGCGAGATTTTGAGAAGTCCGGTTAAGCTGAAGTTTTACTTTACAGTTAAGTTAAATTAGATTAGGTTAATATGATAGAACTCACAGGAAATATATGCCTAAGGGGAGGAATGCCTTCGTCGAGGATTCTCTAACTTGGCTCGTATTCCCATTACACATAGGGAATACCATGAAAAACAATCATGCATCCGTCCGTTTGCGTCGTTTCGAAGCCAGGTTGAACTACCAGCACTCATCAGTCTTCACCCTCGCCTGTTGGTAAGACTTTATTGTAAGAAATTAGTCATATCATCATTTATTGTAAAACGAGCAAAGAAAATATTTGTAATACTTTGTTATATACTCACTTCCAAAAGTTAAGCACGGAGAGGAAAATGCAAATTTCCGGAAGCCAATCAGAACTGAAGAGGGTGCAATTCGCTGTAGAGGTAGATGGAAGTATGCAAATATGTTAGGTAACAGCCAATTGTTCTTTCATGTCAAGAAATATGCATAAAAGAACGTCTTATAAAAAGCGAGCTTTATGAAGGGTTACAGGAGTTGATTGTAAGTGCTGATAGAAGGTATTTAAAACTTTCGTACAATTTGTTTTCAAGACATACGTGTTTCTATGACTTCCAGAAGACGAATGGAAGATTCTGAGCGCTGGCGTGCTGTGGGGCGCATTGAAGCAGGCAGTCGATCACAGATGTTGCTCTTTTCTTCGGCGTTCATCATTTAATTTCACGTTCGTGAAAACAATTCCAAACCACACAGACAGTTGTCCGAAGGCCTGTTGCTGGTCGCCCAAGGGTTACAACCCACGCGGAAGATCGATATATTGCTACTGTAGCTAAGCGGAATCCCAGAGCGACCTCGACACGTGTGACATCTATGGTTACAGCGTCCATTGGTAAGGCGATATCTGCAGCTACTGTACGCCGAAGATAACATATGAGTGGACTGTACGCCCGGGTACCTCGAGTTTGTGTTCCTCTATCCGTCCAATCAAGAGGGGCACGATTATAGTGGTGCCGGGAACATGTCAATTGGAATATGTCTGGCTGGGGCAATGTCATGTTTACTGATGAGTCAAGATTCACTCTGGAGACAGATGACAAGCGTATAATGATATGGCGTGAACAACGAACACGCAATCAATCCCAAAACATCACCGAACATTACGCATTCCAAGGCGGAAGCATTATGGTGTGGGCAGGGATTTCATTAGGATATCGCACCGACCTGCACATCTGTAAACGGAATTCTTTGACGGCTGTCCGGTATCGAGATGAAGTGCTTGAACCCATTGTGACATTGTACGCTGCAGGAGTTGGCACTACTTCTGTTTCTTCACGTTTCCTACCTTCAGCCACTCTTATTGAGCTGGTAACTGCTCTACAAGAAGAATGGCGATTGCTTAATTCTGCGGTGGTTGACCACCTAGTTGAAAGCATGGTCACAAGGTGTAAACTTTGTATACAGATGAGGGGGGATCACATACCTGTTAATGTCTTTTTTTTTTCATTTTATGCTGTTTATTTTCACTTTATACATAATTCTGTTTAAGTCTCCAGTATGTCATTACTCATAACTTACAAAAATTTAATATTGTTTTCATTTCTGTATATAATTATTGATTTTGTTTTATGCATAAATATATATGCTACTTTCCTGCCGAATTTTGTGTCAATCAAAGCAGTATTTGCTGATTTCGTTTTGCATTTTACATCTTCGTGCTTCGTTGTATTAATAAAAATTGGTTAATATTAATAATATCAATTAATATTAATTTTTATTATTAAATTAATTCATATTAATATTAATAAAACTAATAAAATACTTTGGAATTTAAATATTGTGAATCATTGAGCAAAATAAAATGTAGAAATTTGAAAGCAAATTCATTTACTAAAACATATATCATTTTATAACAAATTAATAAATATTTCCAACATGAATACTTTATCAAGTACTTAATCTCATTACTCAGGGAAACCGAAGCGTTGCCTCAGTTTCACCCCGACTTGCTTTCAATTTTTCATACATTTTTTTTCTTCCTCATGATAAAATAAATATTTAATAATGATAATTGAACGTGTCGTCTTGTCACCGCTTTTTCGCCTAGTATTAGGAGAAAATCGAAGAACTGCGTCCGGTCTGAACGTGGGTGGAGTGTGATTTTCATATCCTATTTGCGCAGAAATTCTGCTCAGTATCTAACTATCTGTTAACGCGCTGCTTTATCTCTAGGCAAAAGGACAGCGAGATTATGGATATTTCATTACCATGACATGCTGGGCAGAAAATGAAAACCTAACGGTTCTCTGCAACAGTTCTCGAATTGCATAATCTAATTGCAATTAACGTCTGTTTTCTATCGAATTGAATGAATGTAATATTTTAAATACGATGTTAGCAAAGGGGTTGTAAAATTTGGCAGAACTAATGATTGAAAATTTAGTTCCCTGTGTTTAATTATGCACGAGTTTCTATTTCAGCGTCATTTTCCAGTGAGTAGAATGATCCACAAGCAGAGCTAGAAAATGTATTCTAATGAACTTTAATTACTAATCATTGCAAGAATGTAACAGAACATTGTTTGTAAAAGTCAAATGTCTTGGTTTGAAAGACACCGTAATGACCCAAAAGACACATAACTCTTAAACTCAATTAGCAGTATCTCTAATTTTAAAAAGAATATAACGAAAAGAGAGTGGCGGAGAAATTAGTGGCGATCTCTGGAGGTTTTCTTTATTTGTGATGTAAATGTAAATAACTCTTTTGATAATAGCTTGTGTCACACCGGAATGTATTAGTATTCTTTTACGTATTTATAAATGAATTAAAATAGGTTATTCGATTCGGAGCGTAGAAGTTTTTCTCTCTGGAGAAAATAAATATACCACGTTTCATCTCTTTTTTCATTAATTTTATTGTTCAAAAATCGAGAGGGGAGAATTATGCAATTAATTTCATTTCAAAGGTTTTCGTTTGCAGTAAGAACATAACAAATTAATAATATTCATGGCTTTAAAATGAACATCTATTCCAATAAGAATACAAAGCAATATTCCATTAAGAAATACATAGCGATATATATAGTACATTTCCACTTCCCTGTAACATAAACCTCGCCCGTTCTTATTGTTGTCCCTGCTACTTCTTAGACCTCAGATCATTCGTAACTCGTATTAGGCTATCATAAAGCTCAACATTTAGGAGGGAAATATTCGGCGTGACATTTGCAAGTAATTTTGAAGGTTTATTTTTGTTAGTAAGAAGAAAACAATCACTAAATAGATGAATCAATTTTAAAATTTTGGAGTGCTCCTAATCTAAACGCACTGAAGCAAGAAAAATTACCCGAATACTTTACAAAATTTC
This sequence comes from Stegodyphus mimosarum, assembly GCA_000611955.2. Classification (NCBI taxonomy): domain Eukaryota; kingdom Metazoa; phylum Arthropoda; class Arachnida; order Araneae; family Eresidae; genus Stegodyphus; species Stegodyphus mimosarum. Next base: position 191,166 of record KK117345.1, read on the forward strand.
CAAATCTGAAGCCGAAAAGGTAGGATGAACAGTAAGCTAGAAAATATGGTATTAACAACTTTAAAAGTACATTTTACTCGTATAAATGTGAATTAACTTTCCAGATAAGTAATAAGTTTTAAAAGGAACACAAGAAGGTATAACTAGCAGAGCGAAAAAAAGAGGCGAAATTATCTTGAATGCATTAGAAAGATTCTTAATCCTAAAATTCCCTGCAGAGCAAAGTCTAAAGCACTGCACCAAGCGGAAAAACACAAAACTGTAAACATTTTCAGCTCAACTGACCGGTTTCAATGAATTCGCAGCTTCGAACTGAACCGAGGCTGCAATGCCATTATGTGTTTATACCTTTCTTTGTTCAAGGTGGAGGAAAGGGATTTGAGGAACCTTCTAGAAAATTCGCTGCCAAGGCTTCATAATGCTTTTTCTAGACACTTCTAGAATATCATCAAGTTAGTGACAAGTAGTCAGATGTTGGTATCCTGTAGATAAAATTCATCGTCAAATCCGGTGGGGTATTTATGCACGTATTTCCTATTCTTCTCGCTCTAATTTTACAATTCCGATGCCAATTGGCTCCGAAATAAATACTTTACGTAATATTACAGGAAATAAACGTTTGCATACCCACCAATGGTCCCATTATCAAGATTAAACACAACATGCTATGGAAAAGCATAACATTATTTTGCAAAATACATAAATAACTAAAAAAAATACACAACAATGAAACTTCGGTTCACGAAATTAATGTGTTCCTTACGACTGTTCGCCAACCGGAATGCTTATAAACTGAAACAATTTTCCCCATGGAAATTAATATAAAATGGTTTAATTCGTTTTACAGCCCCTAAAGATAGATTATTTAAATTTTACAACAGTACTTTGAGCGAAGGTCCATCATTCAAAATCAATTAAAAAAGAAAAAAAAGATGAATACACTGTTAAACAGCTAAAAGAGATAAAACTGGATTTAATATTGCTGCACCTGAGCGAAAACGAGTAAAAGGCGTCAATGGAAAATGATGAAAATGTGCTTGTGTCTGGATTCGGAATGCCTATCCGTACCAAGGCTAAAGTACTTACCTTTCTTTGAATCTAAGAGCATCCTCTTTTACCTTTTCTTTGTCGCTAAGGATCATTCGATTCTAACGTTCACTAAACTCTCATTTCACTCAAATTTCATCCAATGGGATTCGTAGTTGCCTACGTTTCTTAATGTATCTGGAAGGAGTCATGGTATTATCATTCAAAATGCTTATGAGGTAGCTTGCTACTGCTTTATCAGGGTGATGCTGTTACGTGAATTTTTTGCATTACCCAATGTTGCACTAATTTCGTCGGTTAGGACACTTAAATAATTTTCTCCTCATCTTCTGAAGACGTTTCTCTTACAGTCACTTTCTGTTGCTGCTTCTGAAGGTGTTCTTTTTTGTTGTTGTTGTTGTTCTTGAGCTCATTGTTATGATCCGCTAGTAACTTTCCCACTGTTCTTAGCTCATGGTTTTCCCTAGGATCGCGATAACATAAATAATAAAAAAACATCTTTCTGTGAAACTGTTCAAATTCTCTGCCTGCTGTCCAATCTGGTCATTATTTTCTCCAGGTCGCATTTATGGTCCTGTAATTCACTTTCTGATAAGCTTCGTGAGCGAAGATTAAACAAAGAAAACACTGTAACGAATTTTGTATATATGTAAATAATTTTACTGGAATTATATGTAAAAATGCAGTATCTCTTGTATAATGTAATACGAAAGGTCTAAACAGAGTGAAGCTTCACCGGAAAAATAAGGCTGTAGGGGCAGGCCCAAACACCAAAAAAAGCATCAGTTCTCAGTTTGTTCAGTTCAGTTTTGGTTTGGCTTATTTAATTACGACAAAGCACTCGAGGGCTATCTGCCTACGAGAAGGGATGTCTTCTCTGAGGACTTTCTAATGGGAAATGGCTCGAATACACGTTAAACATGGGGAAAACCACGTTCGCCGGGATTTGAACATAGAATGAATTACCAGTGTTTAGTAATTTTACCGCTCGACCGCTGGTGGGCTTTATTCAGCTAAGAGTAATTAAAGTATTAAGAAATCGCTGTGCGAGCTTAACAATTCAAGCTTTTTATTTCGTTTTGTGTTTAATCTTCTTAATACCATGTTTCATATTGAGTTTCATACTGAAAAGAACTGTACGAAAACTTTTGTGTAATGTTTGAACATTGCAAAATGTTTGTTTTGGGAAAATAAAGTTTATTAAGCTAGGATCGGTCTATGGGTAATCAATTTCGAACGCATAATATTAAAATGAACGCATAACATTAAAATGGTGTTTCCAGAAATCTCTCAGTGTTAGTTATGTGGCATAGCTCACCTAAAAAACTTTTGAAAATCATACTTTGCCGATTTAAGTGTTCGCAACTTGACACCGAGTTCGTCTTACGAGGCGAGTTTTGCCCTGGATCGAATTGTAGTTGTTCGTGAAATGAGGCATTTGTAATCCTAAGTTTCAATGTACATGTAAATCAAATCACGGGCAATTAACCAACAATATTTCATAATTTAAACGATATAGTAAAATATTTCAGCCTCAGTAGGGCTTTTGGACATCTTAATGCAGCGTAGTCGTATATAGAAGAAATAGATACAATTTAGTCATTAATATGGGAATTAAAATCAATCTTTATTAACATTTAGAAGTCATATTAAATATCTCATTTGTAAAACAAATGAGCTCATTTATGAGAATTTATATATTACGTGGAAAGAAATCTAAACTGGCGATTGAATTTAAAACGAAAAGATAACTTTATTAAACAATGACTCGCCCTATTCTTCTGTACCGTTCTCTGAGTGTTGCAGTTGTTAATCATAGACAGAAGCTTCAAGTTGTTGAAACAAAACTACCGAATCTATCCTTAATGCAACGCTCTACGTGACTGACGCAAAACCGCGATTTAAAAATGGCGGTTTATGACTTCAAAATAGTTACAGATTCGCACAGCTTCTTTGAAAGACTGGCTTTCTCTTTGTATTAGCAAATAACTCCCTAGTAAACTATGATACAGGATTGGATTTTAAATATAAAATACCCAAAACATATTAATTGTTATAAATATAAAATATCCAAAACATATTAATTGGTGAACTCTGATTGTTTCTAATTTCACCGAATATGGTCAGACTTTATGAACAGGTGGCATTACAGGTGTAATGATTAAAGATACTGAACTTTTAATTTCTCATTCCATGGAGTTTTGATTCTCGCCTTTTGGCCGTGTTTATCACTTAAAATCTTTCATTCCGGTAATTCTTAACGGATTAATTAAAACGTACGTTTGTAACTACTCCGGTGATTTGACAGCGTTAAGCCATGCAAAAATCACGATTTTAGATGACTGACATTTGTAAATAATTTTTGTAATCAGATTATAAATTTGTATTTATCATAATAAAAATCTTACGGGAAAGTTTTCTTTTACAATTTCTGTAATAAATTAAATATTAACTTAGCACACATGATTTCTAAGTTGTTCTCACGTGTTCTAATTTTCTTTGATTTTTCTTAATAAATGGAACCTTAGAGATTTACTTAATAAAAGATTCAACTATCAAAAGAAGTCTTTTTATAAATCAAGCTAAAATTTGAGACGAGCGAGTGACAACAACTAAGACATAACTCGACTAGATCATAAAACCAACAGTCATTTCCTGTTTGAAATAAAACTTACTTATCACCCTTTGTTATGTTTGCATTATTTATCAAGTTATTACTTAATTAAGAAATTAGCAAGTATATGTAATGCATATGTATCTTACAGTTTGAATATAAGTTGTCTGGGAACAAACTTTTTATGCGATTTCGCTGAAAATACTTGAAATTGTAAGACTATAGAACGTGGTTTCTCTAATACAGGGTGATCAAAAAGTCAGTATAAATTTGAAAACTTAATAAATCACGGAATAATGTAGATAGAGAGGTAAAAATTGACACACATACTTAGAATGACATGGGGTTTTAGTAGAAAAGCAATAATTAGAAAAGCAACAATCTGATCAGAAAAGCAATAATTAGCATAACAAATTAAGACAAAGCAAAGATGATGTTCTTTACAGGAAATGCTCAATATGTTCACCATCATTCCTCAACAATAGCTGTAGTCGAGGAATCATGTTGAGAACAGCACTGTAAAGCATGTCCGGAGTTATGGTGAGGCATTGGCGTCGGATGTTGTCTTTCAGCATCCCTAGAGATGTCGGTCGATCACGATACACTTGCGACTTCAGGTAACCCCAAAGCCAATAATCGCACGGACTGAGGTCTGGGGACCTGGGAGGCCAAGCATGACGAAAGTGGCGGCTGAGCACACGATCATCACCAAACGACGCGCAAGAGATCTTTCACGCGTCTAGCAATATGGGGTGGAGCATCCTGCATAAAAATCGTACGTTCCAGCAGGTGTTTATCAGCCAGGCTGGGGACGATGCGATTCTGTAACATATCGGCGTACCTCTCATCCGTCACGGTAGCAGTTACAAAACCAGAATCACGCATTTCCTCGAAGAAAAAAGGCCCGATAACAGTAGATGTGGTAAATCCAACTCATACCGTGACTTTCTAGTCGTGCAATGGAGTTTCCACGACAGTTCTAGGATTTTCGGTAGTCCAAATTCTGCAGTTGTGGGCGTTGACAGACCCTCGGAGCGTGAAATGAGCTTCATCGGTCCACAACACGTTACTCAACCAATCGTCATCTTCCGCCATCTTTTGAAACGCCCACACCGCAAATGCCATCCGCTTCACTAAATCGCCAGGTAACAGTTCATGATGCCGATGGATTTTGTAAGGATAGCATCGGAGGGTACGCCTGAGTGCCAACCAAACAGTAGTGTATGGAATGCTGGTGCGACGTGCGACTGCACGAGCGCTGATTTCCCCGTGCATAGACGAACCCGCTACAGTCTGCATTTCTTCCTGAACTGTCTCAGCAGCATTACGCCTTGTGCTTGGTCGGCCACTACGGGGTCTATCTTGTAAACTACCCGTGGCCTCGAACTTCGAAATCATTCTCGCCGGATTTGTCAACGCATCTGCATTTGTCAACGGACCTTTACCCGTTCGAATCCCCTTCCTATGGCGATAGGATCGTAACGCTGAACTAGCACATTCCCCATTCTGATAATACAGCTTCACTAAAAGCGCCTTTTCAGGTAACGTCAACATGCTGCGACTGCTGGTGCATCTGATTCTCTCTCTCATTACAGCTCCTTTTATACACGATTTTCATGCGCAGTCACTGACCTTTTGCTGTCCAGCGCCATCTGTCGGACATTTTTTAAACTTTTTTTTGGTTCTAATAAAACTCCATGTCATTCTAAGTATGTGTGTCAATTTTTACCTCTCTATCTACATTATTCCGTGAGTTATTAAGTTTTCAAATTTATACTGACTTTTTGATCACCCGGTACTTGAATCGAAGATCGCAGCGTCTGGGCATTAAGGCTGCTTTTAGCCATGAAACTATTTAAATCTGGCAACAGTTTTGGATATTTTCTACCTAAAGATAGATAAGATTAATTGATTTTGGCAAGACACACCACGTTATTTGAATATTTGGGTGACGGACGTCTTGGGAAATCTAGATAATTTTTACTTTACCCATGAATAAAAGACACATATATTTTGCGAAGATAATATACGATTCATCCTGCCGCCTTGATAGAGCTGGAGGTAAACTACCAGCATTTTATAGTTTTAGTCTGTTGGTCCCTTGTCACTTTATTTAAGAATGAAGCTTGGGAAAACAACCTTGATGACGGAATCTGTCTTACATATTAGAATTCTAAAACGTCCTTTGATTAAAATTGATTAACCTTTGATTATTGTTCTTTCTTTGATTTATTTTTCCTAAAAGCTAGTAATATTTTTGTTTTGTACAGCTGTTTCCTAAATTCGCTCCTAACAGTGTCGAATTTCGTTGGTGATAAACTTGGGAAAATGTGTGAGTAAGTAATTTGGTACCCGAGTATCACCTTAAAATTTACATGTAAAAATGCGAAAATTTTCCATTTAACTTCTTAAAATATATTGAATATTTTGCGAATTGGGACTTTTGCTGCATAAAAACATACGTGAGTTAGATTTCATATTTACGGAATAAGATCAACTATAATATTGGGAATTTGAAAACCAAATCTGACTAGAAAGCTTGCGGTTATACTAGATATAACTATTTAAAAATTATTATTATTATCAGCATTATTTTATATATATAGAAACAACAATGATTGTTTTTGGAACAATTCGAAATATGATCCGAGAATTATTTTAATGTACTTCGTGGAGTCATGAACTACGATGTTGATTTGTACTACCTAACATTTAGAAGATTGCAGTTCTCTATTTTCTGTTTATTCAAATTACGGCAGAGTATAAAGAGTGTAAAAATAATTATGCCAGGCACAAGTATTTTATTTTCAAGTCTACTCTAAGCGTTATATACAGCAATGGAGATGTCGAGTCGGAAGAGTTATGCTGTACTACAGGAAGAAACAGAAACAGGAGAAGAAATACACTATAAAAAGTGGCTTCTGATTATTTACCATTTCGATAGCAAAGTGCAGTCAATTCCCCATCCTCCAGAATCGAATTAACCGGATCTTTCTAAACGAATGTCAGATTTGTTTATTGCGGAACAATGGAAAACGTTCTGTCGCAGACTATCAGAATCAAGCACAATTCTATGAGATATGCTGAAAGGAGAATTAAATACACGAGATAAATAGCACTGACACGGATGATGTCACAGTATTCAGAAACTATTTTTACCGACAACTGTACGTCATTTACATAATTTATAATATATAAGTATTATTAAATCATCCATTAAAAATAAATTGTTATTCAAGAAGAAGAACAATTAAAAATAAATTATTAAAAATAGTCTGAAAGCGTTCATATTTTAACGATAGCCCAAAAGGGCGCTTTTGAAGTTTTATATTGTTTATCAACAGAGATTATCGATAGAGATGGCCCAGATGGAATAGCGAAATTTTTTATAGGATACTAAGATGAATATATATTTAAATTAATATGGCAACATTATAGATCTTTCATATATTTGAAAAGCAAAAAAAAAGTAAGGTATAAGAATATTTAATGTTTTTCATTCGCAACAATGTGAATTAAATAATTTTTATTTATTACAATCAGATTAAAAAGATAAAAAATAATACTCATTTAAAAACTGCATCTATTGCTTTTAAGTAGCTTAGTTTATTAATCAGTAAAAGGCAGATTTGACAGACTTGAATGAAATGTGAAACTAATAGCCGTATTGAGCTTTAAAAAAACTAATTTATCTAATAACCATGCATGTTTAGTTCCCCATTAACTCCTGTTGAAGTACAAGAGTAATTTAAACACAAACATATTTTCCTCTGTTTTGAAATGTGTTTCTGTTTTGAATACAATTTATACAACCAAATAATTTATTCTCATAACTAAACTACTTACAAATGCAGGTATATTATTGATAATATTTCCTGATAATTACAATGTAGATATTTCATGAGAAGGTGGGTTTCTTAATGGTACCCAGAATAACCATGATTTCAAGTTAACCGTAGACGTCGCACTGATATTACCCTGGTTAATCTGGAGTGCACTACAGTTCAAATCGCTCATTGTAAGTGGTCACTTGAACCCACAGTAGACTCGCATGTCTTGCACTGAACTTTTCGTTTATTGTAAATGCGATATGGGTCTATTCATTTCGATGCAGTCTGTGCAAAGTTAGCGGTATCCAAGAAGTTCAGAAGACGATGCAAAGATCGTAAGTAATCTTGGTATGGATAAGAGTATAATTGAAACAACCGTTTGCTTCGAAGGCGATGTGGTTATCATCCTGAGATTGCTTAAGACGCATGTGACTGGTTATTTTGAAGGAAGGGTATTAATTATTTCATACTGCCCAATTGTATTCATTCATTTACTTTAAATTCGGTCTCCCACTCGTAGTCGAGTAGTTTATCTACTGAACCCTGTTAACTCGAATCGGATTCAGATCCCAGTGAATGGGCTGCCTGCTTGGGCTTTCATGATTTTTTCCAAGAGTAATACAGATACAAACCATATTCTCTTAAAACGTCCTCTAGAATCCTTTCTCTCTCCATTTGTCGCGTTCAGATAAAAACGGAATTCACACATGAAACGTTATTGTATAGGATTTGACTTTTTGCTTATGCGATATGGGTCTACTCAAAGAAAACACCTAATACAACAGACAAAAAATAAACGAGTCAGAGAATGACACATACAGCGAATGAAGCTGCTGAAAGTATAAAAGTATCTAAAATTAAAGAATTTATTAAATTTGAAGTATTGAAGTCTTCTAAGAATTAATTACAATTATATATGTGTATCATAATTGTTATTAATTTCTTAAATCATTTTAATTCCTTTTATTTGATAAGCTCTACTTCTAAAGATCCTTTTTAGATGATTTTAATCCTATTTCCTTTTTAATTCCTTGACGCTTGATTTATCTTTTCAAGGCTACTAATGCTTGCTATGCACTCAAAGTCATTCAAACTTCAGCGAACTTTCAAGTTAAGCTTTCTAATAATATTTTAAATCATAAGCATTCGTCTATCCCTTTCGATGCAGTCTGTGCAAAGTTACCGGTGTCCAAGAAGTCCAGAAGACGATGCAAAGATAGTAAGTAATCTTGGTATGGTTAAGAGTATAATTGAAACAACCATTTGCTTCGAAGGCGATGTGGTTATCATGCTGCAATGTGACTGGTTATTTTGAAGGAAGAGTATTAATTATTTCACACAACCCAATTGTATTCATTCATTTACTTTAAATTCGGTCTTCCACTGTTGTGTAACAGTGGACTAATCTAACGTCTGCTATTGAAAATAAGATAACTGCTGCTTTATGTGAATTTTCTGTATTGCCTTTAGCTTTAAATCATGCATTCGAAATCCTTCCAAATTGTTAAATATTTAACTTAATTAGATCATTTCAACATAATATTTTGCTTTGTAGAGTATTTGATTATTTAGCATTTGGAATAAGTGAATGAATAATAAAGAACATTCTATATCGTTAAATTTTCTTCTTTCAAGGTACAAGTGTACTATTACTGTACGAACACAATTCTAGCACATTTGCGGTCATGAATTTAATATTTCTGCACAGTTATAGTATATATAGGTAGAAATATTTGATAATATATTTTGGCTTAAATGGATAATTAGAAGTTGTTTTCATAATTTATTTTTTCTTTAAATTGAGAAATTGAATAATTACACTGGAAGTGCTCTGAAAGAAAGAAATATAATTTTACATATATTTAAAATTTTCATTTCCTGTCAGTTAATTAGGTTTCATTTAAAAATTATTTTCTCAGTCTTTAAAGATAAAATAAATTATCTTTCTTCAGAACAGCTTCTGGCATCAGAAGGGAAAAAATTATCTTTCGCATCTGATTACCTGTTTATTTTTTTTTCGATAAAATAGCGGTGCAAGTATTAAACAACAAATTATATCTGAATTTATCCTGCGTTAATTAATTAAAATGAGAAATAATGGACAGGATATTATAAACGAAAATGGTAGTTTGTTTTTTAACTAACTAATTTTGCTTAAATTTTATTACTTACCTTTCATCTCTGTTCATCTGAAGCTGTCTCTTGTTTCATGCAAGTTCTTAATTGATACAAATAAGTACAAAAACAAAGAAAGACTTGGGCTGGAGCTAAGCACTTTGGGTTCACTTAGAAAATGAGTAGTAGCACGACAATTGCAGGGCGACAATTCGCACGAGCTTTACTAGCGATTCAAAAACGAAGGAAATCTGACTTTGCATTAGTGCTGTAATTGTTTTAGATAAAGATTAACTTTTAATTTCTTTGGATGTTAACATGGAGCAGATCCTTTAATGCCATTGTTTGAGCACTTTTTAATATGTTCTTTGTAAACGCTAGTTTAATTTGGCTTTGCAAGTTGCAGTGGAATTTTGACTTTACATTCAGTTCAAGATGCAATAAAAAATGTTGCAATAAAAATAAAAGGGTAATGCACACCTACACATATACACAGAAGGAAAGAGAAGGAAAAATACTCATGTAAGGTTTTAATCAATGTTCAATGGTATAATTATTTATGTTAATGATGAGTAAGTGAAAATAAAATTTGATTTCTGCTCACAGAATAGCACATGAAATTAGGCGACTGACAACGTATTGTGCATTGGATGCATGTTAGAATTCGGGTGTGCATTGTTTCTGAAAGTCAATCTGTGGTTTCTAAGAGTGTTCAATATCCATTTGTTATGATTCAAAATCACTAGGGGTAAGAGTTAAGACCAAGATTTAACAAGCAAGACTTCAGTAAAAGGCAAACGCGACGGTTAATTGGTTGTCTCGATGGTGGTAAAACAAATAAACATTACTCAAGATTTTAATAACCTCTAAATATCAAAGTCCTAGAACTGTATTTTAAACAGTAAATCAGCCTGTAGAAAGACTAACCAAAGGCGGTTAAAAGCAAAACTGCGTCTGAAGAGCGTTTTGTGTCGTTGTCAGCTAGAAGAAACAGGGAAAGTGCTACAAGGGAGCAAGTTTGATCTGCATCCTACCACAAGAGCTCGATTTAGCAGTCCATGTGCCGTAAGAAAGCTTTATGAAGACCTGGAAGGGAACGAGGTGCACGTAACCTGATTTCTCTTTTTCACGAAAGATTCCGTTTCCAGAAAACATTTTCATCGTATCAAGCGGAATCATCAGCAATGACCACACCAAGCTACGTATCTTCCTATAAACCGGTCACAGATACGCAGAGGTAATCATCCTTTATTAAAAAAAAAGTCTCTCGGTCAAATATTTGACGTTACAAGGGAAGCAATCATGTTGTTGTTGCAACTTATCTGATTTATTTGGCAGTAACATCAGAACAAACCATAGAATTCTATCGTGGCTAGGAGCACAGGAATGCGTTTGTCATATGCGCCCTGAGCACATTATAAGTAACAGTACTTTACCCAGTTACGTCCTGATTTTGAAAGATATTCCGTGGGTGACGGATCCGACGGTCTGCCACCCCTCTTTGCCTACCACCAGGCCCTTAGAGAGGGTTTTCGGCTCGCGGTATATTTTAAATACCCTCATCCCGCAAAGACACTACACATATAAAAACATCCCAGGCGACGCCAGAATTCGAGCCTAGAGTTTGACAACTACTCCGATTAGGACGGAGACACGAAACCATAAGCACAGTTATAGTAGTAAGTAGTGAATACAGCAGTCAATTTCCCTTAAAAAAATTCTAAATGAAAAAAAAAATTCCTTAAGCCAAGTGACTTTCGTTTGCTTTGACTCAGTTACGTATCTAGTTATAATCTTCAACTATATGCTTAATATGAGTTATGGAAATTATTCACTTTCCTTACAATTAGCTCTAATAGAATAATAAAAGACTACTTTATAATCATTATTAAGAACGAAACAATTAGAAGAGAAAAACTAATGTATGTACAATATTAGCTAGAAGAAAACTATAGCTTGGCATGTGCTTTATTCACACCATTAAATTATGCGACGCCCTTAATCTGAGAAGATATCAGAAGCATATCTAAAATGCCGTTTTATTTCTGTTTAGATTATGTTATTTATTTTAAGCAATTAGTAAATTCTGCAAAAATTTAATTTCTTAATGCTAACTTTAATATTATGATATAAATTTATTAATTTGCTATTAATTTACTATTAGTCATTCTATTAATTTTTAAAATTATAAGCTATTATGATTTAGTTATAATATTAGCCATATTATTACTTTATTAAATATTTCATGCTTCTCGTATAAAAAAAACTTCATTGTTCAGTTGCTAGAATACCAACTTGCGGAGTTACCACTAGTCCAGTATTTACTTAATTGACTATAAAACAAAATGAAAGGGAAATGAATGAAATTAAATATCATTTATTGAAAGCTGCTGCTTCAATTCTGGAAACCAACACATGATTAGCAACTCCCTCTGGCAATGCAACAAAATATATTCACCATTACCTTGATTGGCTGAGAATACATAATGCGTAACATGCTGGATATTATATGATCATCATCTACTTTTTTTAAAGTCTCTGCAAAATGTAATCAAATACTTACCGATCAACTATCATTTTCGGCAGTTCAAAAATTTTGGCTATCATATGTTTCTAGTTTGCTGTAATATTGCAGTATCCACTGATTTAACTGATAAAATGACGGACAAATTTTAACGAAATTTGTTGTGAATATACATTTATAACAGAGAAAAAGTTATACCATTGCAAAGTCATTTTATGGACGCATGATTATGTGTAAAGGTCATAGTCCATGTATTCCCCGTGATACCTAACTGAAAATGAGTTTAATATGGGATATGGTCCCGTTCACAGTCAGACAGGTAGCGCAGCGTGACGGCATACTGAACAGGAGGCAGTTCAGTTTTTGTGGCCTTCGATCCTACTCTTCCATCAAGCAGTTTTCAACTCCTGGATGATTCTCAGAGAGAGTCTTTGAGATAAAATTGCCATCCTAAAGAGCACCCTAGACAATCTCTATACGGCTTAGATAAGGTGATCTCGATTGCCAATCCATGCGGCGAATAACCTTATTTTCCAGGTGATTTCGACCAGCTAAACCCAATGTGGACGACCGTTGTCGTCCATTAATAGGAAACCAGGCCCAAATGCGCTCTTGAAAAGTCAAATATAGGTGTCTAAGATCTCCTCTCTGAACCCCATAGCAGGTAGAGAATCTTTGTAAAACACATGTAAGGGTGTGCGGCCGTCCAACATAATGTCAGCCCAAACCATTCCACTTCCAGCTCTGTAATGATTCTTTTACCTGATAAGAGAGGGATAGTATCATGTCGAAGCTCTCTGAAGATAGAAGTGCACCGATAGTCAGTGCCATGCTGAATCTCGACTCGTGTGTAAAAAGCACTGTGCTTCACCAAGTCTGTTTCAAAGCGCATTTGCCTGCACCATGCTAAACGCGCTGGCTTGTGTGCGATAACGATTGCGACGCAAACAGTGTCTTTTCTGACATACTGCCCTATCTTATGAAGCCTTTCAGCAAATGTAGACCGTCAAATTCGTGTTTTCAGTGGCAGCAGACAGCTCATGGGACAGCTGTGAAGCTATAGCAGCCCTGTGTGGCCATACGGAAAGTGCCTAATAATGATCCTCATTCGTCATTTTGGATCTTGGTGGACTTTGTCCAGGTCTTCTCGATATAGACCCAGTGTTCTGAAACTGTTTCGAAAAATTGCAGACTACATTGGGTGGTATATCGAACTCTGACCTTGTCCAGGTTTTCTCGATATAGGCTCAGTGTTCTGAAACTGTTTCCACAAATTGCAGACTACACTGGGTTGTATATCGCGCTCTGAAGCCACCTGCACTTGTATTTGTCCTGCCTGCAATCTACCGACGATTCCCTATCTCATTACATTATCCGCACGTTGCTTCTCATTTTACCTGATACCTTACAAAATTTTCCCAGTCTTTTGAAAAACGCGGCGAATGGCATAAAGGAGTACGAGCACACAAATCGCTAAAAACAAAGTGCGCTTATTTCCTCTCCACAATCACAGCTCCAAGGACGCTATGCATACACTTATATATTCGACTATGAATATTTGCATAATTTTTCGGCGACATAATTAGTACCTTTGTTTGAATACATTCAGTAAAAATAGACATAATTTTACACGCGAGTGTAGTTAGCTATATGCGTTCTTGATAGAGCTTTCCTCGTACTTTAGCTCTTAAATATAGCTTCCGGAAGTAACGTTTAGTATTTTAAAATCAAAACTTACGGGATATTCAGTGTAGCAGATCATGGAATTTTTTAAATTCTACTAAATAAATTTCATTGGATTATAAGTATTAATATCAGCTTAATGATAATATGGAACTATGATTGAACTGTCAATTTAAAGAAAGTAGCAACTCCAAAAATTCAAAAAGAGTTTCTTATTTTCAAATATCTGCTCAATGACCTTGATGCACAACACATCAACTGAAATAGAAACCCAAAATTAGGTGCTTTAAGGTTTAAATCAGGCAGACATTCTTTGCCAATTTGACAAAAGGAATGGTTCCAGTCTCTGTTTTTTTCCCTAAGTTGTTCTCACACCTATGACCGTGAAACTCAGTAGACAACTTTTCCTACAAAAGCCCTCCTTTCAGCCATGTCTTACGACAGTGACGAAAACGTCTCTCCCGAATCTTATCTTTCGAGTAAGAGAACCTATCAAAAGTAAGAAAGTATCACGGAAATGAACTACGTAAAATTCCTAGATGCAAGAATTCCTTGGAAAGTTTCGGAACGAAATGTGAAGGAATATACAAATAGTTATAGTTAATTAATAATGTTTTAGAGACTAAAATTAATTTACTGAGTCTGAGAGTGACTATATGCTTAATTTGAACTATAAAAGCCATCCGGGATGAAAAAAAATAAAGATATGTTTGCCTCCGCATTGCTCGAAAAAGCTTAGAATAATTTGTCTAGGAAATGGCCAAACGACAAGGAAGGCAGAACGAGAAACGCTGAACAGACCACATGATGTGAACAGTGAATTGGAAAAGGTACTGGAAATGCTCGCAAGGGGGATGAGAACTGAATACTGGAACTTATGGATGCAACCAGAAAACGTGTTTTCGGAAACTTTTGTCTGCTCCAATAGAAGGTTTTAGTCTTACCAGTTTAACAGTGGCTAGCGCAGTGACTCACCATACAGGCTGTAACAGCTACGAACTCTGTCAGTAATACAATTTTCTATCATTAATCAATACGTATTTTCTCTTCTGCGTACATATTATTTTTCTCCATCAAAATTCGAACCGGGCTTTCTGGATCTAGCGGGTGTAAAATCTGTCCCCCCTCTATGTACACCCTGATCAACATTTTTATTTATTCCATACTAAATGATCGATGAGTTTTGTCCATTCCTGACGAATCTATTACGTTGCAAGTTTCCGGCTAGTTGAAATAACAACAGTTTTCGAGTTATGGATCACACGCATTCTTAATTTTAACATTCCGAAGTAAAATGTCTTAATATTTAAATCTGTCTGTACAACAGTCTTGTGACAAATTGTATAATAGATTTGAATATCATTTTTAAAATTCGAGTTGGCAGTAGAAAGAATTTTATGTTTTAGAATATGCAAAGTGTGTGTATTTATTACTACCTTGTATTGTTATTTCGAAGGTAATCTAGCATTAATAATTCCCCATTGGTATAGACATCTCAAGAATACTGGTTGTGCCTAGCCAGTATGTAAGAATGCGAGCTGTATAAAAGCAAGAACCCAGAAAACTAAACGTTTTCAACATAACAGCGGAGATAGTTAGAACAGTTCAACACTAGGAAGATAGCTTAATATTGTTCAGAGATCACTAATGTCTTCCAATCTTACACCAAGTATTTTTTTTCAGGGTTTATGTTAAAGACATGTTTTTGTGGCTTTGTTTCTATTAAAGTTAGAAAAGCTCCATAACAGCCTTGCAACTTCTTTAGTTTCACTCAAATTGGATACGTAATAACGCACGAATGCAGAATTACGCTACAGCTTCGATGTGTGTCACGTTCAACAAGGCAAGACATATAGTACATTTTTAGATTTATAAATTTGGAAAATATTTCTTCTGTTCATGCAATTACGCATTTACAATGTTTTATGAAATGCACCATTTTGAAACATGATGAATCGTTTGTACAAACCCTGTATTTTTTAAGTTACTTTATTTTCAATCTGGGCACAGATTTCTAGAATTTAAAAAACTTTAGTATATTAAAGAAAAGGAAATAAAACTTTTTTAGCATCTAGGTTTCTATAATAAGTCGATTATTATTTGTCTAAATGAATATTAAAAAATTATAGTTAGGAAGCGAAATTTAGTTGAAGATTCTTAACCAATAAAGAATCTGAATAAAGCACGGAAAGCTAAATAATCCGTAAGATTAATTATTTAATCAGTCCAACCCGTTGTTTACATTAAGAATCCTGGAATTTCTCTATTTTCTCTTCTATTCTGATCTATAGATCTAACAAAACAGAAATTCCCAAGATTCCCGAGGCACATCAAGAGTTAATGCTTCAGACGTACGTCACTAGGAGCTTCATGATCCATCCTGAGATCAACTTGGGTGAAACCATTGTTAATACCACTTGTCTTGAGTGTAAACACGATCATTAATGAGAACCAGATCCAAGGCACTATTCTCGTTTAATAGAATTGACAAGCGTGAATTCACTCAAGCAAGCATTAGATCTAGGCATATTATCGAGGGTTTCTTCAGAGATCTACATAGAAAGGATCTAAGAACAGGATATAAGAAAAGAGAGAAAGAGGTATATTAGTGTTTGTCATTAGCATAGCAATTTATCATTGCAATTTCATATGTTTTACCATTAGCATAGCAATCGTCCTAGCAATTTATCATTTATTAAAAAAACAGATGAGACTGAGTTTCAGTAGTAAATAAGTATATAATAACTCATATCTTCTATATCAATGAAGTACGCAATTTAAATTTTATTTACAAGGAAACTATGATAATTAACAATAGTCTATTTATTTTTCGAGCAGCCCCACCAGATGCCGAGTGGTTATGGGCGCTGACTACTAGTATTTCGATCTGGTGTGGTTTCAATGTCGGTGAACTGGCCCTACTGCATGATTGATTTTAAGGACTTTCTCCATGCGTAACGCGAATACGAATTAATCACCCTCAGAAACTCCTCTACGAATGCATCCCTCCTCTTAGACAGGTAACCCTCGTGGGTTTGCCTTATTCAAATAAGCTAACTTATCTTTGTCTCAAATAGGATGGCTTTCTCAAATATGATATCTAATAGTAAAAAGCCAGAGTACTAGTCTTTCTGAAGTTTCAGACCTTTTATGATTCTAATAATAGAACAAATTCTCTCTTTTCTTTTCCTAGAGAAAGTACCGTTATTGGCATAACACATCTAAGAGATAGGAAAAACTTCCGATTCCAAAACTTAAGAGTATTTCAAATATTAATTTTCATTGATATAGGGAGCCTTTCCAGTTCTTGGGATATGCATTGTTATTTAAACGGTTACAGCCGAAAACATCGTGGACGAAAATGTCCCGAAGGAAACAACGAAAGGCGAAAATGTCGTGGTACAAAACATCGTGGGAGAAAATAAAGCAGAGAGAAAACATCGCAGTTCTAAAACATCGTGGTACAAAACATCGTCGTCGAAAATAAAGAGGTTCAAAAACTTCGCAGTTTAAAAAAATCGTCGTCGAAAATATCGTGGTAAAAAATAAAGTACCTACTAATCATCCCATGATGATAACATCGCAGACATGCGGTTTTCAGGCTTTAATAATTGTTAATGGATATTCGCGTAATGATTTATGAAAGCAAGGTGGAAAGAAGGATAATTTTTACTTTCATATTTTTTATTAACTAACAAATTTTTAAAAAACAAGAAATTTAAACAAAACAAAAAATAATTTTCATTGTAAGAATATCAGATTTACAAAAGTGAAGGAAATAATATCATAATTAACTTAGCAAATTTTTTATACATAAGTTCATGCAGTTACCTATCTTTCTTTTTCTATTTTTTTTAAATGATACTTTTCATGCAAAATTATCAGCAAAACTTTATAGACCTTTGTTAGTTAACTACGCCAATTTAAAATTAAATGCTATAAGTTGTGTTAATTTTCTATGCTTAAGTTTCTGTTTTACATTTTCAGCAAATATTTATTAGTTAATAAAAACTATGAAAGTGAAAATTATCCTTCTTTCCATCTTGCGCTCACAAATCATTATGCGAGTTTTTACAATTATTAAACAATCATTAAATTTTACAATTATTAAAGCCTGAAAGACGCATGTCTGCGATGTTATCGTCATGCGATGATTTGTAGGTACTTTATTTTTTACCACGATATTGTCGATGGCGATGTTTTTAAACGGCGATGTTTTTGAACCGCTTTATTTTCCACGACGATGTTTTCTCTTTGCTTTATTTTCTCCCACGATGTTTTGAAGGACGGCGTTTCCTCCTTGCATTATTTTCTCCGTGACGTTTTCGCCCGCGATGTTATCGGCGGACACCATTTAAACAAACATCTTAGACCTGATAACTCAGCTTCCTCAAATGACCATTCGGTTCTTCTGTAAATATCTGTTGTGATTTCGTTACATTAAAAGAGCATTTTTCACTGAGCCTAAGCAAAACTTACTGAGTTCTTCTGCGTAAAATATGACATTTTGCAATCAATGTGGATGATGGCTTAGAAACTCTTCGAACAATTGCAAAAGTCATTTGGAGAGCTATTAAATATGAATAGAAAATCTTTGATTTTTGTCTTTAAAAATGAAAACCTTTTATTTTAAAAATATTAGTTGCTAATAAAAGTTGTGAATACCACTGCATACTATAGCTTCTTTTAAATTCAAAATGAAGACATATACTGCATTTTAAAACACCCTAATCGAAGAAATGGAATAATGAACTGATAAATAAAAATGTATAATCACTAACATTAAATTTTCATACTTTCGCCGCGAAGACAATTTACCTATAACCTATAAAAGTTTATAAACGAAAGGCGGACAAATATTTTCTTGATTGTCAAAAATATTGTAAGCAAATTTTAAATCTTGGGGGTGTGAGATGAAGCGAGATACAGACGAATGAATAATGTAAACATGAAACTGGTTAATTAAGCTAAAATCTTTTAGTGTAGCACAAATGCTTTTCTTACATTGTATTAAAAAATTATAACTTTTATTCCTCCTATATGAATTTGCGTGTTTTCAAAATTCAGATGTTTTAAATAACTTTTCCTGTTAATTACACTTAAATATCATATTTGCGATATCATTATTTAAGCTTTTGAACATAATAGTCTTGTTTTGTTGAGGGATTTATATAAATCTCTAAGGACTGATTGGTAAACTTGATTTCCATTCTTTAAAAGATTCAGAAGCCCAAGATATTTTTTGATTGAGAAATAGAATTAATAAAGTAAATAAAACTAAAATATAGTAAATAAACTCACGGCCCTTAAAGAATGAGCTTAAAAGCAATAAGAATTATAATAACTCCCAATTCATTTCTATGTTAATTAATTATTAAATATAAATTTTCTGCGCTAAAGAATTAAAATTAATTGAGCTTTTTGCTGAAACACAAGATAATTATGTAGCCTAGATAAATGGCAAATGATGATAAAGACTTCTTGTATTGACCAGCGATGTAAATTATTGAGAAAATTATCATTTAGATGGATTATATATGTAAAAAATTATCAACAATATTTATAAAAACTTGTCACTGATGTTTATACGAAAGTTAGTTATTTTCTCTAAGAAGCTAATTTTTTACAATAGTAAATAATTCACCGTTATAATTGGAAAGGTATGAAAAATAAATATTCCGAATTATTTTAATTGTATTTGATTTAATATTAATCAAATTCCTTTGCAGTTTTACAAATTTGCAGTTTATCAAATTTCTTTGCAGTGGTACTCGCTACCATATTTTGCTAAAATATATTTAATTAATTAACATAACGGTCTACAGTGTGATAAAATTACAAAGATATATGCATAAAGCTTTCACTTTGCGTGTAAGCAATATGATATTATAATTGGGAGATAATTAATGTAATGGTATATGTAATAGCAGCAGCTTGTGTATCAGGCGCTGCATATATGATAAACCGCTGCATTTGTTCCGCTGCATATATGATAAACAAATAGACAGATACATAGAGTGTTATGCAAGATAACGTGACGTTAAAAGTAGAAGTACTAAACTACAGGCTTTTCTACCGTCGAAGAATAGAAAAGATAAAATGGTTAAGATAAAATGATTAAACCTACTATGTTTTTAAATCATTCACTGATAAGGGTTGCATGCTGTTTTTGAATGATAAATTGATAAATCTTACGCTTAGTGACTGGCAGCAGTTCTTAAATCTGGAAATTTGCTGAGTTTCAGGAATGATTTACTATCCTGTAGTTATGTATAATACGATGCGAAAAATGGGAAGACTAGATAGCACGTGTTTATAAATCAATAGCTGGACTGCTGCTCGGCAAATGGAAATCTTTATCCAGAATTAATTAGACTGGATTTATATGGACTGGACTAGAATGAGATTATTATCCATTATACAAGCTTTATTTGGAAATTCAAAGAATGCCGTCTAATTATAGGGTGATCATACATATTGTTTTAAACACAACATTACCATTTTATTCCTGTGTATCCTACGTATATTAGCAAAAATTATAGTTTTAACCAGGTTTAGAAATACTCTAAAACAGTTCCAGAGTTAATCAGTCTTGTGCTAATAATATTAATAGTGCCTCTGAAGACATTGCCGGAGACAGCAAGAAAGGGGGACTTACATTTCGAATCATATATAAATTTGGTTTTAAATTTGGCAACCATTTTGGAGCAGTTTGGTGATTTTTACAGAAGAATGAGAATAATGAATTATTATCGCAAAAAAGATATTTCTTACTTAGGTAATATCCCACCGATTGTGAAAATTAGCTATCATTGAGCTATGAAAATTGGTGGGAATCCTATTAAAGTTTCGCCAATCGTTCTTTGCGGAATTCTGAAATAACTAGCCGCTCTTTATTTCACAAATAATCAGTTCTTGATCCTGTTCGTTGTTGCGCTTTGTTAAAAAGCTTCTATCGCATTCTACTGCTTTGTGAGACAGTCCAATTTTACTGAAAGTTGTATCTAGAACGGTATGAGTACACACGTTCCGCAGATAAGCATTGCAATCCATTTACTATTTTATTAGTCATATTCAGCTGACCATATTGCTTGTTGTTCTGTAGAAGGCAGATCGTAAATTTTAGTTTTCCTCAAAAATGCAGGAAAAAATAAAACAATAACAGTTAATTTATATTCCTGTTTACAAAAGCAAAATTGGGCTTATGGAAGAACAATCGTGGTTACATCAAACGAAAGCGTAGACGTTCTGAGTGTGTTTATTGTTATCTCATGCTGTTATTCATAACTAGCATTAAATTGCGTTGCTTGGCTAGAGTTTCACAGCCCACAGGATGATACTGAGTACCAGTTTTTTTATTTACGTACATATTTCCGATTATAATTAGACATTTAGCCTTAAAATCAATTAGTCAATCAAGTTGCAAACAAGGGTTAACTTCCTTTGTTCAGATGGAAATTTCGAATACCTAACATATCCATTTAGCTATTTTATGGGAAAATACT